>JAQQZS010000007.1:2612681-2634950 GCA_030068045.1 Platyallabes tihoni | reverse complement strand
ATAGGCTCCAGGCCCCCCGCGACCCTGATCACAGGATAAAGCGGTATAGAAGATGAATGAATGAATGAATGAATGATCATACTGTATAGGTAATACAGCACATAGTTTTGTATGGAACTATAATATTACCATAAGCCATAAACGCATATCATCTAACATCGTTTCTATCATTCCCTACAATAGGAAGTTACCTGTGGTAGGCATGGTAGTGTTTGATGAAAGTTGTTGCGTGGGGGTGCGTGGGGGTGAGCCTGATGGGGTACTGGCTTGTACTACTACATAAAGAGTACATGTGTATATGAACATACATGTAATACAGAACACAGTAAAGGATTTTATGGAACTATAATCATACAGTACCATAAACTCATATCATCTACGTCATTGCTATCATTCCCTACAATGGGATTTTGTTACCTGTCACAGCCACAGCTGCGCTTGATGAGTGTTGTTGCGTGGAGGTGTTTGCGGGTGAGCCTGATGTGGTACTGACTGTTTCTGGTACATGAAGAATACATAAGTATATGATCATACTGTATATGTAATACAGCATATTGTTTTTTTATGGAACTATAATCATACAGTACCATAAACACATAACATCTAACATCATTCCTGTCATTCCCTACAATAAGAAGTTGTTACCTGTCGTATTCATGGCTGTGCTTGATGCGTTGGTTTGCATGGGGGTGTTTGCGGGTGAGCCTGGTGTGATACTGTCTGTTACCAGTACAAGCAGAATTCATGAGTATGTAAACATATCTATAATACAGCACATATAATCATATACTACCATAAACACATCTCTAGGTCATTCCTATCATTCCCTATAATAGGATTTTGTTACCTGTCACAGACACAGTTGCGCTTGATGAGTGTTGCTGCATGGGGGTGCTTGCAAGTGAGCCTGCTGTGTCACTGACTGTTACTAGTACAAGCAGAATACATAAGCATATAAGCATATTTGTAATACAGCACACAGTAAAGGTTTGTTTGGAACTATAATCATACAGTACCGTAAACACATGTCATTTAACTTCATTCCTGTCATTCCCTACAATAAGAAGTTGTTACCTGTCGTATTCACGGCTGTGCTTGATTCGTTGGTTTGCATGGGGGTGCTTGCGGGTGAGCCTGATGTGATACTGTCTGTTACCAGTACAAGCAGAATAGATGAGTGTTTAATCATATACTGTATATAATGCAGCACACAGTAAAAGTACTATGGAATGGAACTATAATCATACAGTACTATAAACCTGCTCTAACATCATTCCTATCATTCCCTACAATAGGAAGTTGTTACGTGGCTCATGCACACTTGTTTCTGATGAGTGATCTTGCAGGAGGGTGCTTGTGGGTGAGCCTGCTGGTTTACTGACTGGTACTAGTACAAGCAGAATACATGAGTATATCAACATGCACAGTGTCTACAGATAATCTAAACACACCTGTAAAAATGTCAGGTTTGGTGCAGGTAATGGGAAAAAAACAAATGAAACCAAGATAAATCCCTCAGGTCCGACCCTTTTATCACCTTAAATATGTAATTGTAGCCTATAAACATAAAGTGAATTGCAATTTAATTATTATTATTATTATTATTATTATTATTATTATTATTTTACACCACTCAGTCTTTTTGGCTAGTAGATTCCCTAAATGACTGTTGTTGGAGGTATTCATGATTCCCCCTACCTCAATTTTAGAGATTCTTGTCACATGACCTGTACTTGTTGATGGTCTTGATGGATATTAGATACAAACTCAATACTCGATACATACTCACTTATGTATCTATAATATCTAATGCCTTGGAAATCACAAGGGGCGTTCAAGTCACACCGGGACTTTTGATGCAGAAAAACATATCAGAGTTATGAGAATTAAAAACTCCCTTTATTTCGTTATATAATTCCCTGCTCCACTCTCGCACCTATCCCAGCGTTTCAGTAGTGCTTGGATACCATCAAGACGGATTCATAAACAGTCTGTTTCACGTCTGAAACGCTAGCCTCCCAGGAACTCCTTTAACAGCCCAAATATGTGGAAATGGCTTGGAGCGAGGTCAGGACTGTAAGGGGGATGTGGCAATAACTCCCAGCCGAGTTCCTGTAATATGCGAGTAAACTCACTGTCTGTTCACTAGAGCGACTGCAGTGGGCTCTGAGTCATCTCAGCCGGGATCATTATTCACAGGCTATTAAAAATGTATCACATTTATTCCTTCCAAAAACTAAAATAATAATAACAATAATAATAATAATAATAGTAATAAACTTTTTCACATTAAAGGTTAAAAATGTCCCATTTTAACAGGGTTCTTTAAACGTTTGCACCGTTCATATGTGTTACTTGAGGCTAAGAGTCTCGTCACTGTACTGTGCCTGAGGTCATCTGTAAATGAAAATTTGATCACAAGTCCTGGTATGACTTGAACACTCCTTGTATTTCATATGCCTATCCAAATTGATAATTTTAAACAATAAAATCATATGGAACTTGGCATTTGTTGCAGCATTCATCCAAGAGGATGTCAGAAAAACTCAACCCAACTTTGTGTAATTGTTTCAGTGACATTACTTGACAAGTGTATATTAATACTTAACTTGAGCTTGAATTAAAAAAATATATATCCTGAAAACAATCACATCCCCAATTATAAGATGGTGTACATGAATGTATCATATTTTTCCTTCCAAAAAGTAAAAAAAAAAAAAGAAGAAAAGAAAATAATAATAATAATAATAATAATAAACTTGATTTTTACATTAAATGTTTAAAAAAAGTTCTGACTTGATTTATCTTAGTTTCATATTTTGATGTCACAAAACTTGCCATTTTAACAGGACTTCTTATATCTACTGTATGTAATACAGCACATACCAGCACATATGTATAGATATCTATAATCACTCCATAAACACTCATCACAGAACTTAATCCCAATCATTCTCTGTAATAGGGAGGTATTACCTGTATCATTCACGTTTGTGACTGTTTTCAGTGAGGTCATAGATCATAACAAGGATAGTGCATGATTATTTCAGCATGTATGCAAGTAAGCCTGTTTCTAGTGTAATCCTACAGTACAACCACTTCACAACTTTACATAGACCATTATTAAAAAAAAAAAAAAAAAAGATCAAAATCTGCTGCATCTCTGGTTTTGTCTGAAGTCTGGGGGGTGAATGGGTGTATGTCTGTCATTTCCTTGTCCATAATATAAGTGGACCATCAGCTTTAACCTGATTTATAATTATTTAGTTATTTACTTATATAGAAAAAATATTAAATTATTTATTTGATATTATACATTTTCATAGTTAAATAAGAGGATATCACTCACAAAAAGTATTCAACAACTACCTTAATGCTTTCATGCATAGTGGCCATGCTCATGTTCAGTCAATGCTAGGTTTGTTTATTTGTTTGTTTCATTTTAGAAAAATATGAAAAATTACCAGTCTATGTAAATTACGACTTTCTATGTAAAATACTAATAGTTTTAAGTTACTTTTTTAGATTTACAATAGTCTGTTTTATTTATTTGTTTGTTTTATTTGTTTCTTCATTTGTTTGCATCACACAACAGCCCCACACTGTGTGAATAAGAAAGAGATTTGCTTAAACATTTTGCCTTAATTTCATATTTTAAAGTTACCAAAAAAGTTTGGATGCTCAAAGATTTCTTATTTTATTATTTATTTTAAATATTTTTGTTAGTTTGTTTGTTTAACAATCCAGTTATTTATTTATTTTTGTTCTTTATGTGAAAAAATATTAAAAGTAAGAAAGAACGAGTGACAGAGAGTGGAAGAGAGATAGAGTAAGTCATTTACTTTAGAGAAGTAATTTAATGACTAACTGAAACCATACACTAGAACTAAGCAAATTTAGGGGTTTTGGATTATATTTTGCGTCATATCTGCTGCATAACTTTTTTACACTTTTGGAGAGTGCATTTTAATGAAGGCAATGCAATGAGTCAGAGTCACTTCACTTAAAGAGAGAGAGAGAGAGAGAGAGAGAGAGAGAGAAATATAAAAACATTACCTGGTTGAGGGGCTCCAGTGACATTGTTTCCAGTATCTGTGGTCAGAAAAGCACAAAATATGAGATATGGTACTTTGTGTAGACAGATTTGTTTGCCTTTTTTTGTTTGCCTCAAACTGTTTTTGCAAAAACAACCCAGCATCTGGGTGTCAGACCTAAAGGTAGGTTTGTCTGTGCTAAAACTTTTACTCTATGCTCTATAATTACAGTTTATATCTAGATAAAGTGTAATTATTATCACTGACTGGTGTTATTAGTGTCATTTGTAAAAGTAAGAGAAACAAAATTGTAATTACAAAAAACAATAAAGAAGTGCATGTCTCATAAAGAAACATGAAGAACTACAATAATGCTTTCACACCCATGTTTAGTCAATTTAGGTTTTGTTTGTTTTTGTTTTTCATTTTGGAAAAATATGAAAAATAAATCATCTTGAAATTATTTGAAATCATTACTGTAAGCTGTTGGCCTTTTGGCTGCTTCCGGCAACAGGTCGCCACAGCAGACCATCCAGTCCACACATACAGGCTTGGCACAGGTTTTACGCTGGATGTCCTTCCTGATGCAACCCTCCCGTTTTATCCGGGCTTGGGATCGGCACTGCATCCAGTGGCTGGGGTTTGGGCACTGGCTGGGAATCGAACGCGGGTCTTCCGCATGGCGGCGCCCAGATTATAAATGTAAACTAACACTCTATGATCTTTATTAACTTTCTAGATAAAATACTATATATTTTTATTGTATATATTTTTGGTCAGAGTTGACAATTGAACCTACATTAATAATAATAATAATTATTATTATTAATTATTCATTTAGTTAGTTTCTAGTAGTTTTTTTTTTCTTTTTGCATCATACAACAGTCCCACAGTGTGTGAATCAAAACATTGATTTTATTTGTTCACTTGACTTCATTCCATATTTCAGACCTCAATATAAATTTAACCAATATTAAATGTGGTTAAAAATAAATAAATAAATAAAAACTTTGAACATTGAAATAATTGTTTGTTTGTTTGTTATATAAGAAGTGTAATAATATGTATAAGAAGTTTTGATATTTAGGCAGGACCAACTTTAAAGGGTTACAAAGTCGGGATAAGTCTAAAAGTGATTTATTTAGGGTATATTTATAAAAGTGATTTAATCAGGACTAAACACATTTATGAACTTCAGTTTATATTTAGCAGTTTAGATTTTGCTTTTTTTTTAAACAAAGAATGGAACTTTTTTCATTTATCTTTTCTTTTTTTTATTATTTACATTTTAGAAGATGCTCTTATTAAGTGTCTTTTTCCATAAATGTATTCTTTTAGTGATGCACTAGGTTGGGGGATTGGAGACTCAGTGGTAGGTTTCTCGTCTGCCATGAGCAAAGCCTGATTCCCAATGCCTAAATCCCAGCCACTTAATTTGTTGCTGGTCCCAAAAGCTGTGATAAAATGGGAGGGTAGCATCAAAAAGTGCATCCGGTGTAAAAAGTTGTGTGCAGGAGCAGCCAAAGGACTAACAACAACTGAATCAGTTCTTTGTCCTTTTATTTTAGTAGCTGAAGTACTTAAGAAAAAGGTAGGTCTGTAGATGTTGGCTGTTGGCTACAAAAAATTGGCATACGCTTAACAATCAGACAATTTGACATCAGAGACGATTAGAGAAACTTACATGAACTGTGCTAATGAGATAAATGATGGAACAATGTTTTCCTGTGCTTACTGCATGGTTTCCCTATCATTATAAGTTTAAACAAAGATGTCAACAGCACTAACAGGCAAGAACTAAAATGATCTCTGCTCCCAGGAAGAAAGGGATCCCTTAAACTTTTTCAATAGCAAATCATGTGCATCTATGAGCTCACGTATGTGGAAGAGCTTTCCTGTGAGTGCCCTGTGACACGGCATAAGCAGAAGTTTGAGAAGATGCGTTTGTCTGGCTTCATGTGCCACACAGGAAGCACATGTTAGCCTTCAGGCTCTCTGCTATAATAGAGGAAAACTGACTGATGGACACCAGGGTCTGAGTGATAGAGAGTTGAATCACAGGTGAGATCTTGACTGAAGGTGAGAGTTTGTGAGAGTTTGGTGAATGTAAGTCTGATCAGAGTGTGTAATGATGATGATGATGATGATGATGACCCTGTGTTACCTTGAATGGAAGATAGCGCAGATGCTGTGCTGGGGACTGTAGGCGTGGTAGTGGTTTGCATGGAAGTAGTGCTAATTGAATTCTGCCGTGTGTAACAAAATAATTTTCCACATAAGCATGAGAATTGTGTTACCGTCCTCACAAAAAACTATTTTGTTATCATCAATTATAGAAATTCCCAGAAACATCTAATGAGTAACATGAACCTTTCAACTCTTTCTCCTGTCAATCACAGAGACAATAGCCAATCATGTGCATCTTTGAGCTCACGTATGTGGAAGAGTGTAGATAGCGCTTTCCTACAAGTGCCCTGTGGCACAGCATGAGCAGAAGTTTGAAAAAAGATGCAGTTGTCTGGCTTGATGTACCGCACAGAAAGCACATGTTAGCCTTCAGGCTATCTCTGCTATAATAGAGAAGAACTGATTGGTGGGCACATAACCAGATTGAGATGAAATACAGTTCACCAGGTGCTGAGTGATTGAGAGTGAAGTTACAGATGAGATCTTGACTGAAGGTGAGAGTTTGTGTGAGTGTAAGACTGATCAAAGTGTGTGGTTATGATGATAATAATGATGATGAAGATGATGATGATGATGATGATGATCCTGTGTTACCTGCAAGGGTAGTTAGCTTAGATTTTGTGGTGATGACTGTAGGTGTGGTAGGGGGTTGCGTGAAAGAAGAGTTGGGTGGATCAACACCTGTGTGACAAAATAATTATACACAAAAGCATGAGAACTGTGTTTCTCTGTACCGTCCTTACAAAAAGCAATGCTGTTAGAAACAGTTATAGCAATTCCCAGGAGCATTTTACTAATAACATGAACCATACAACTCTTTCTCCTGTCAATCACAGAGACACTGGCAGATCATGTGCATCTTTGAGATCATGCATGTGGAAGAGTGTACAGTAGATAGCGATTTTCTATGAGTTCCCTGTGGTACAGCATGAGCAGAAGTTTGAAAAAAAAGAGAAAAGATGCAGCTGTTTGGCTTCATGTGCCAGACAGAAGGCACATGTTAGCCTTCAGGCTCTCAGCTATAATAGAGGAAAACAGACTGGAGGGCAGAAGCTGGCAGGTGACCAGTCTGAGATGAAATATAGCATGGTGTTCACCAGGGTCTGAGTGATTGAGAGTGAAGATACAAGTGAGATTTTGACTGAAGGTGAGAGTTTGTGTGAGTGTAAGACTGATCAGACTGAGTGTGTGGTGGTGATGATGATGATGTGAGGACCTTGTATTACCTTTACCAGAGAGTGAGTTAGATGTTGGTGTGACTGGTTGATCGTTGGATTGCGTGGAAAGTGGGGGAGATGGGTTGTCTTGACCTGTGTGGCAAAATCATTACATTACACACTTAAGCAGGAGAATTGTGGTTCTTTATACTGTCCTCAAACAAAACAGTACCGTTAGTGAAAATTAGGGCACATCCCAGAAACATTTAATCAGTAACATGAAACGTGAAACTATAAGCAATGCATCAGTGAATCTCATATAAACAATATATTGCATTTAATTGTATATCACAGCACTGTACTGTATATACATAAAATTTTGACATTTCTGGTCATAGGAAAATTTGGCACAAAATTTGTGTATGATTTTACAGTAGGCGTGTGTGTGTGTGTGTGTGTGTGTGTGTGTGTGTGTGTGTGTGTGTGTGTTGTCTATGCATATTAAATGACCATTTCCTGTCAAATTCTTATAATCTATCGAACACAGGAGCATCACTGAAACTGGCCTATGTACAGCGCAGCCTGGTCGTCATAGCAACGCAGAGCACACAAAAGCTATTTCAGTTTTTTTTAACCACAGCTTCCTGTGTGCTGTAAAACCCTCCCCTACCCCCCCTTTCCCAAGAACATTTTTCTTTCTTTTTTCTTTTGTTCTGCTTCGTGCAAAAGTTCATTTATCTGCTGGTAAGTGTGTTATGAGTTTTCAGCAACCACAGCCAATTAACTCATTCTATTTAGTATTACTACTAATAATAATAATAATAATAATAATAATAATAATAATTTAATAAAATACTCAAGAAAAAAAAATGTTGTCCCTATATAGTCCCAAATCAAATGGACATTATATCAATAACGTAGCAAATGCACATCATATTTCACACGTAAATGTGATAGTATATAGTCTATAGTATATAATATATATAAATCAGCAAATATATATAATACAGCACACAGGCTATACAGTATAGTCTACAGGACTAATAAAGCAGAACTATGATTTGCAAGAGCATCTTTTGACAGTCTTTCTCTTTTCCGGATGTGGCTTTGCTCAACTCAGTTCACAGCTTAAACTGCACACACACACACACACACACACACACAGCCAACACACTTTTTTTTTTCTCAAAGTTACACCCACTTAATGGAACATTATCATTTCTGAAACTTACTTCAACTCACTTCATTCAGCCTGCTTTAGTATAACGCGTAAATGAACAAGTGGCTTATATTAAAAGAGTCGTTACTCTACAATGCACAAAAACCTGATGAAAAATTATGTAAAGTATATCCACAAAAAGTAGTGAAAGATGCTTGATAATCAGGGTGTAGATGCAAAATCTACAACAAAGAAAAAACTAAAAATGATGTAATGTTGATGAAACAAAAGGTTCAGCCCTGCTGTGAAAATGTATTTACAAACCATTATACAATAATTATATCATAATCATTTTATATACGTATTAATTAAAATAAATTCATGTGTGTTCGATTTGAATAATAAAGTAAATTATTATATAGTATCATTGATCAAAATAACCTCATCCTCACAAAATTCTTTTAGAGTATTTCACACAAACATTACATCATACTGTACATCAACACTGAGCTCTGTGAAGAAAATTTGGTTTAGTACTGTAATTATTATAGCTGTTAATTAAACGGTAGTAAACCTTACCACGTGCAACATACAGTACAGTAGCTGAATAAATTAATCAGATTACTAATATCTGACACTAGCTGTCAAAAACATTGCATCTAAAGTTTACATTACATCGATTATGTTCTAATGTGACTGCAAAATACATAAAATATAATAAAATACTGTACAACACTGTACCGCTTAGTATTTAAATGTATAATTGTATAAAGGTTAAACATATTATTCTGTTTTGATTATCATCTAAAAGATGTCGAATTATATTGTAGGTATTTTTTCCTGTTATTATTAGTAGTAGTAGTAGTAGCAATAATAGTAGTATATAAATTGTAATATAATTGTGAGAAATTTCTGTATATTATACCTATTTTGCTCTTTCTATAGTGCGCAATATCTGTAATTATGTCTACTTTCCCATCAAATGTGCGATACAACACTCACACAATGCTGTGTAATATAAGAATTGTTTAGCAATGCTTAAAAGTATTTCTTGAATTTCAAACCTTATATAAATGGGTGTGTTTAACGCTAGCTAAAGTGTAGCCGTTTTGGCAAAATTTGCTCTGCGTTTACAATTTACATAGACTTGTTTAAGATCTGTGTACTATCTTTAAAGAACTCCTTTTATTCCTTGAACTGTTCGACCACGCCAAGATTACAGTCCAAAGGGCCTAAGGTGGTTATTGCATATCATTTATTAGCATACTGTAATAATTGTACAGTTATATTACTAAATGAGGTATGATGTATTATTACGCTCATATAATCTTATAATAAACCATTTATTACGGTAACATTAACATTATGTAAAGTACTAAAATTACATTTCGCAGCCTAGGAGATGACATATACTGTAACTGTCTTATCATGGTTGACACACACACGACACACTGTTCGGCTCTAATGATCATTCTGACATGTGACTTTAACTCTTCACCCCCCACATGTTTTATTTATATACCACACAACTTAATAGTATAAGGTGGTTTCAATTTTATAGAAGCATGCTTTATGAAGCATTTTATTTATTTATTCATTTATTTTCCCTTTTTAACAGAATCAGCTTTGAGCTTGAGATTACAGTACTAGGAAGAGACACCAGCTCCAGTTCGAATGAGGAAGTGGCCCGAGGCCTGTGCAGAGAGGCCCTGTTTCAAAAGCAGAGTGCATTGTGAAAAAAAAAAAAAACACCCAAAAGGAAGCACAAGTATAAGGACTAAAAAAAAATGCCGGTTCTGAAAGTAGCTTCAAAACAGAAAATGCCTTTAGACAGATATTTAGAACGCGTAAAAGTAAGACTCCAGTGAATCCAGTGCCGTGCGACACATGGCTAAACCATTCAAGCAGCCATTAAGCATCAATCAGACTGTGTAGAGTGTCAGTGGACACACCCAAAAAAAACACACACACATCTTATTCTTTACCAGGAACAAACAACAATTAAACATGCACACAAACATTCTGTGGTCAAATGCCAACTGATCTAAAAACGTAACACAAAGCGAGCCAGAATGAAAGAGTTTATAAGTGCTTCACTTCACAATGAAAGAGTCCACCAGCGTCTCTCATCTCCATATTCATCAACTTAGTAAAGAACTTCATATCTTTACTGTTTCTTACTATAAAAAAACATGTATCATAATTCTCTAGTCCAAAACATGTGGAGTATTTGATTGAAAAATAAAGATTATACTCTCATTTAGACAAATAATAATAATAATAATAATAATAATAATAATAATAATAATAATAATAACAAACTATTATTCAAATTCTATCCTATAGCCAATAACCGATCATCCTTGCTCCAAGCAAACAAGCAAAAAATTAAGATGATTTAACATACTGTAATATATTTAGGTCAACTATAATGTGACTCACAGGAAAAGCATTTATATAGGAAAAAAAATAAACATGTCACAAATCAGCCTGAAAACTGCTTCCCAATGAAACACGCCACTATAGAAAAGTTTTCTACTCACATAACGCGACTCCTGCCAGGACCAGGAGCAAAAACCTTGGTCCAAGGAACTTTGCCATAACGGGGTGTAAGAGGCCTCTTCTAAGACACCATAAGTCCTGTGTAATAAATAAATAAATAAATAAATAAATAAAATAAATTACTTAACAAATCCTGGAACTGATACTTATTTTACACGTAGTATATATTTTTGCCGTCAATTTTTTATCATGTTAATTTGAATAAAAAAATATATAATTTTTAAAAAATTACTTACACTTTCTTATGTTTTATCTAATCAGTCGTCACAGTTTCCTGCGTGTTTTAAGCCCCGGCGTCCTCAAGCTTGTGTTAGGCTTGTCAGACAGAGCGATGTCAAGAATGCTCTCACCTTCAGCAGTGCACGATGGGCGTCTTAACAGGAAGCTGTATTTTCAGCTACGCCACAATTCCTCTGCTGCTTTGCACTTCTGCCTCATTTGAAGAAGC
This sequence comes from Platyallabes tihoni, assembly GCA_030068045.1. NCBI lineage: Eukaryota > Metazoa > Chordata > Actinopteri > Siluriformes > Clariidae > Platyallabes > Platyallabes tihoni. Next base: position 2,623,403 of record JAQQZS010000007.1, on the reverse strand, counting down.
TTTGAAACAGCGCTGCTAGAACATTACGCATTCATGCTATCAACATCCTCACATCCACTTATTATGTTAGATGCTCATTTACTGTCTTACTCCTGCGGTGGAACAACAAACTCTAAACATTATCAAAACTTTTTTTTTTTTTTTTTTAAGATAGAATGAATTAAAAGAGTGACTAAATTCCTAATGCTTATACTTGCTATATGTTAAATAAAAGTAAATGCAAATGCTAGGCTAGGCTAGTTATGTGTAGCAGTTTGATGACCACTCAGTATTTGGGTCAGCCATGATCACAAAACAAAGGCAGAGAGAGAAAAAAGCTAAGCTAATGCTAATGCTATCAGCTAGCTAGAAACATTTTTCTTCTTCCTAACTGAAATGGTTAGCTAGTCAGCTGATTCGTTTTCTGACACTGCATGTTAGCATTAAGCATTGCATAGCATTTTAATTGATTTGTTTATGGATAGCTAGCAACATTACATGGATTCACTTGAGTTTGTCGTCATGAAAATTCTGACTAGCTGCTAAACTAGCCACACGATAAATACATTTTATCTTATTTTATCTTATCTTATTATCTATATATTTTGAATAATCTTAGCTAGTTAAACAAAAACAACAACATTTTAGCATTAGTAGCAAGAAACCCTTTATCTCAGCATTTTGAAGCTCATGGCGGCGTAGTGGTTAGCACTGTGTCCTCACCGCTTTCAGAGGACACACTTGCTTGCTGGGTTTCATCGGGATACTCTGGTTTCCTCCTACACGCAGATGAGGCTAATTGGCACTCCCAAAGTGTGTGTGTGTGATTGAGCGCTGTGATAAACTGGCACCCTGTGCAGGGTGTACCTAGCCTGGGTCCAATGTGATAGGTTCCAGGCTTCTTGCTCCCCTGTAGAGGATAAGAAGTGTAGAGAATGGGTGTGTGTGAAAATGAGAGCTAAGATATGGCCTATATTGTTTATAACTAGCAAAAGTAAGGCTAGTTCATTGTTGTTTTTTTGTACAGGATAATAATGATGTAAGCTATCGAATTATTCCTTTAGCCAATTCATTTCAATTGAGTTTTATTTGTATAGCACAGGGTTTTGCAAAGTGTTTGATCAGCAAAAACTAGCACAGGTTTAACACAAGAGGCCTGTCATAACACACCCTTCTTCTAATGTAGCTTGGGAACGGTGCTGCATGCAGCGACATGAGTTGTATGAGATGTACAGTAGGGCTGCGGTCCATGGACCCAACAGTGATGGCAGTGGCAGGGTTTGAACCCCTGACCCTCTGGTCCGCAACCCAGAGCCACAGCTACTGTACCTGAGCCACTACTGCAACAATGGTTGAATATTTACACAATATTTATATTGTTCATAATAAGTAATCAGAACTAATAAGACAAAGACATTTGATTTAAATTCTGTTTGATTTTTTATTTCTCTGAAATATTCTTAAACCAGAGTGTATGCTATATGTCATGTTATGACGAATCATAATTTATAATCATAATAATGGCAAAAGGAAAGCTGTTAATGACAAATAATTTTTACATTTGTTGCTTTACACATTACTGTATGTGAATGTGGATAGATTATTACCGTACCAAACTGCATTTCCATAGAATTGTTCTGTTTATGGAATAAAAATATATACTGTAGGTGTAGGAAAGGACCTTCTGTATGTCTTAGTGTTGATCAGATATAATTAAAGGTTTGAGTTGCCCACAAGAGATTTTCAAATTGCCATTGGAACAAAGAAATAAAAATTCTGAATCACTAAAATTAAGATGAAAAAAAAAAAATACACTTGAGTGCAGCTACTAAAAACTCCCCGAGATGACATGAGGAAGAAACTTTGAGAGGAACCAGGCTCAAAAGGGAAACCATGCTCCATTCTGGTGATAGTAGACAGAATACTGTGACCATAAATAAAACCACTTGTATGAGCTACATGGTCAAAAGTGCACTTGGTACATGAAGTTCACTTTGATGCAGTTACCAACTGTTCATTGACGGAGACTGTTTGTGGCAATGCAGCCCACAGACATGTTTATGGTTTTTAATTGGTACCATCCTCAATTATCACAGATATATTATACAAACCATATGAGGTCATCCTCAGCCGCAGTGCGTGATCACCATCTGTAACTCCAACTAGGTGCACCAGGATGGATCACAGGGCTGAAGGGGTCATGATCTACGGTAGCTATTGATCTACTAATAGCTAAAACACAAGGAGGTCCATGGATATATACAGTTTATATAGCTGGCTTTTAAGTTAAAGTAGACTATAATTGAATCAAAACAAAGCAGAAGGGTCGAATCAATATCTTTCAAATCAACATTATCCTGACAGCTGGTCTACAGTACATCTTTTACAGAGACAGTACCAAACAAAATACAAGTACAGTACTGTACAAAAGTCTTGAGCCACCAATCATTTCTTCATATTACATGAAATGATGTAGGAGATAAAAATGAGAACGTGTTTTAATGTGACAGGCAGCAAAGTGTTGAAAGGAATAATTTAAAACAAACTCAGCAGCAGCCTCATTTCCCCTCTTGTCTGTTCCAACCACTCAGTGTTCACCATCAACAGTATACAGTACTAATCACTGACCTGGTCATCTTTCATCATCTGCATCTGTTTTTCACTGGTTCATATACAGTGTGTTTTTTTATGCTTGGATGATTCATACTGTAGGTCAATTTATGGTTTAACAGACCAAAAACATTCCTCTAAAATTGGTACAGGGACTGGATTGGAAATGAGAGGCAAAAAGTCCTTCAGGAAGCCTGCGGAACTATTTCTCAAGACTACATTAAAAACACAAGAATGTCTGGCTCGTTGGAAGCAAAATCTGGAAAAGAAATAAGGGAGGCATTTGCACATGACTGTAAATCATTACCCATATACAGTGGGTAGTGGTGGCTCAAACCGTTAAGGTCACTGGATTTCTGACCGGAAGGTTGTGGGTTTGAATCCCAGCAGTTTAAGCTGTATCCTTGTGAAAATTATAATTTTCCATTGGGAATAATACAATTATTATTATCTGCATAGTTCCTGACTTAGTGTAATCCAAATTACACTGTGTTAGTTAAATATGAATTTAGTGTAAATGAAATGTGTTTTTCATGTAGAAATGACTTATTCGTTTAACAGGACATAACATATATAGTGAAATGAACATTAAACATTCAGCCTTGTTTTTGAGGGGAAAAAAAATCATCCGAGAGGGCTTGAACAACCTACATGTGAGTGTAAAAAAGACAATGACTTATTCATAATGAAACGATGCTTAAATAGTACAGCTTTCACCCAGTGGTGTGTGGTCACACACTAAACATGCATTCTATCATATGTAGATGTAGCACCGGGTTAGAGAAAAAACTCTAGTCAGTGTACAGTAGTTTAACATGACATTGTATACTGTACAATGCAATTCAAGGTTATGTATGCATATGCTTAAGATCCTGTAAATGATATCTAAATAATTTCGTGAGATTCTGTTCATTTCAGTCGTCTTTATGTAGGTTTTTGCCCTTTCTCTTTCTTGGACATGTACAGATAGCTGATGGTAGATGTTTGAATCTATAATATCATGTTAAATAATGTGTCATATAATTTACCCATTTTCAAACATTTGTATCCATGATCACACATTCAGTCCTTTTTTAAAGTCTCATGAACACAGCCTACTAGTTGTCTAGTCCCTTGTAATGTGTGCTGCAAGACACCACTTCCTCACTTGTTTTTTTTTTTTTTCTCTCCTCTCTTTTCGGTTTCCCGCCTCGTTTGAGGAAGTTACAAAGAGAGGCAGAGTCATATAAGAACTCAGAACTACAGTACAGCTCCATACTTAAAGCGCCTTTACAGTCTCGACTTTAATGAGAAAATGTCAGCTTTCTTGTCTCACAACCTGCATTCATTCTATGGCTGTATAATGTACAGTTTTCATAACTGTCATTTTAAACAGGATGACATACAGTATGACATATGACATATTTTTTTAAACAGACTCCATGTTCAAAAAAGTTCCTGTTCTTTCATTACCTATAGTACACGCAAATAGTACAGTTACAAAGCTCTGTTGTGATTAATACTTTATTTGTGTGTATGTGTGTGTTTTTTTTTTCTTCTCACAATTAGCATGAGCTATACTGTATGTAACGTGAGTGGATGTCTGGAAAAGGAAGAAATGTGTAAGAGTGAAACACAGCAGGTCAGGCTGTTATAGGAAAATAACCATGGTGAGATGTGATGCGGCCTGGCGTTCCAATCATTTTGCAATAACGTCATGTCTTAAGGTATTTCAATCATTTTATAGAACAGTTCAAGCTGACAATAAATGAGCAGTTTGCCTGTGACTTCTCTTTTTTTTCATTAAAGAGCAGCACAATACCCTTTTTATATGTTGACAGTAATAGCAAAACAGGTCACTTCCTGTTATCACTTTTGGTATATCAGCTATACAATCATTTCCTTGGTTTCATACCCAGCCTCCTCTTTTTCTCTCTTTCTTGACTTTTCCATTTTTACAGCATCGAATATTACAAATCGCAAATTACAACTTTCGTTGTGAATGTTACAAAGTGCAAACACTGGAGACTCCTTACAAAAAAACAACAAATAAATGAATAATTAAATAATTAAATAAATAGATGTCTCACTACCAAATCCAGATTTTGAGTTATTTTAAGTGGAGAGTCGGCCAGACTGTAGAAGTAGTTTTAGTAGAAAAGATAATGTCAGTAGATCTTGTGTCATGTCAGGTTCGTTTAAACTGCTGAATGAAACTATGGTGATTGTGTACTTTTTGTGTCTAATGACCGCTGATGGCTCGCTTACAGGAATTTGCAGGATGGGTGGAGCTAGTTGTGATATACTATTCATGTGCCTACACTGCATGATGTCATAAACTGTTTGAACGGATGATCAAGGCATGTAAATTAATCACTGACAAAATGACACATGTAGAAGGCATGAAATGTCAGAAATGTTTTACACCATACAGTATGAGCATTAGTTTGTAGACACCTGAGCATCAGGTCCATACGTGGTTCTTCATCAAACTTTTGGCACAATTCTGTTTGAAGCACACAGAATGTCTTTGTTTGTTATAGAATTAAAATTTTCCATCACTGGAACCTATTTCGGGATGGCAATGCTCCAGGGAGCCCCATGAAGACATGGTTTTCGAAGGTTAGACTTCAGGAATTTGAGTTTCCTGTGTAGAGTACAGCCTTGAAATGTATGAAGGTGAGAGCTACCATTAGTCCTGCGTCATGCCAACAGTAACGCATTGTGTGTGTGGTCGCTTCTCAGCCAAGGGAGTGGGCTCACTCACAATTTTGCCATGAATAAAGAATGGTCACGAAAAAACACCCTAATAACATTGAAAGAGCAGTTTGGTGATGAGCAGTGCCTCTTCCTGCATGATGGAGCACCGTGAGTACCATAAGGCAGAAGTGATAACTAAGTGGCTCGAGCAACAAAACTTGGGTCCTTGGACAGGAAACTCCCCAGACCTTAATCTCATTGAGAACTTGTGGTCAATCCTCAAAAGCAGGTGGACAAACAAAAAAAACACAAATTCTGACACACTCCAAGAATTGATTATGCAAGAATGGGCTGCCATCAGTCAGGATGTGGCCCAGAAGTTGATAAACAGCACGGCAGGGCGAATTGCAGAAGTCTTGGAAAAGAAAGGTCAACACTGCAATTATTGACTTAATCCTAATGTAATTGTCAATAAAAGTCTTCGACACTGCTTGTACAGGAACTATGCTACAGTATACCATAGTAACACCTGACAAAAAGATTTCAAAATACTGAATCATCAGAAGTTGTGAAAATTTATATTCGTTTCATTCTCAAAACTTTTGGCCATGACTATACTGACCTCAACCGCCAAAATGACTAAACCCAAAATATTTAAGAACCAAATAAAATTTTTAGGAGTGGGAATTTAGCCCTTTTTATAACATAACCATGTGACCTCATGTACAGTAGACATGTAGACAAACTGGGGCCATGAGTACAATAAATGTAGTTAGCTGTGCTTTGCTAGTATTTTCTGATAATGATGACTGAATACTGAGTCGGACTGGGATGACTGTATCTGAGAACTTTCACTGTTTTCGACACATCTCTAGTCTGCGTATTGTTGTAGAGGTAGTTCAGGGAGTGAGAAACAGTTGGAAATCTTTTCCTTTCTCCATCTAAGCTAAGCTACAGCACATGCATTAGATAGCATTAGGCACTGGAAAAGTTTTAAAAGCTCCCGAGAATGAAAAGTAAAAAAGGGAAATTATTAACAGTATTAAAATTAATTTCATCAGAATACACTACCAAATTAAGTGTTAAATTAATCTGTTCTCTTGTTTTTCAATTCACCTAGACACCAGGAAACAGCCACTGTGTGCATGTCATTGACTATTCAGGAGGCATGGGTTTGAATCCCACTTCTGACAACAACTCTGTTTCTTCGGATCGTGGTGACTCAGGCTCTGAGTTACTGATCGGAAGGTTGGTGGTTCAAGCCCCAGTGCCACCATGTTGCTGCTGATTAAAGCCTTTAATCCTGTACGCACCAGGGGTGCTGTATAATGGCTGTCCTCAGCCTATTAACAAAATCTGGGATATGAGACAAACAAAGAATCTCACTGAGTGGTATTGTGTATGTGATGAATAAAGGCTCATAAAACTCATATTTCAGTCGCCATCTGTGGCCCTGATAGAGGTTAATATAACATTCAATCTGGAAAGAGATGCTACATGCGACTAGATTTCTCAATCAAGGCAAGTTTCTGGAGAACAAATCTATAAAATATTAGCACAAAATTAGTTAAAAGAAAGGTTTCAGTTTATGTATAAAAATTAATTTGAATAAAATTACTGTTATTACACATAGAGGCTTATTGGTTTATTACTAGCATGAACAATAAATAAAAATATAATGACCATTAGATAATTGTCTCATTAAAACGGATAGATAGATAGACAGACAGACAGACAGACAGACATTGTCCTTCCAGCTAGGTCTAAAAGTACCTTGCAAATTTTTGTCAGCTCGCTTAAGATTTTAAAAATAGATGGCCATCAGTATGAGTTATTTGAATAATGTTAGCTCACTGACTTTGGGTTCACAAGAGGTAAAAAATTAGTACATTTTATAGTATCTATCTACCTATATGTGCATGTACTATACGTGTGTGTGTGTGTGTGTGTGTGTGTGTGTGAGTGAGAGAGTGAAACTGAGTAGAGAGTTTAGTCTGGTGACTTAGTGGTTAGCACTGTTGTATTGGGAAAATTATATAAAGGAATCTTTATACAGGACAACCGGTATAGACAATGACGAAGATTATAAAGACTTACATTCTTTCTACATTTACAGGACTTGGAGAATGCTTCTATTCAGAACAGGTCAGTTGAGAGACCTTTATTATTTCTGCCACATTTACGCTTGTGCCTTTTGACTTGTGCCTGTTACGAGACAACTCAACATACTGCTTGGGAGGTGTGTTCTGCTTGAGAGGTGTGTGGTGGCTTTGGATGGATCCCCTTTACCATGAAGATGGTCCTGCCCTTGGCTGATGCAGACAGCTGCTCTTTGAGGACTTGTGACTGCTTTTTCAATGAGGACCCATGAGGATGGATTCCCTGTTGAGTCTGGTTCCTCTCAAGGTTGACATCTTCCTGTTGACATCTCAGGGAGTTTTTCCTTGCCACCATCGCCCTCGACTTGTTCATCAGAGACAATGTTTTGTTTCATACATATTTTCTAACATTTCCATAATTTCCTTTTGATTCTGTAAAGCTGCTTTGCGACAATGACCACCATTAAAAGCACTATACAAATAAAATTGATTTGATTTGAATTAAATTGACATACCGTACACTGTATTGATGGCATGGGGCTTTCCCACTATCAAGATATAGGACACTAGACATAACACCTCCAAGAACACTGAACAGTATGCTGCTGACAACATTGACCTCAATTACAAGACGTCACTTGAGATGAGAGAGCAAATTTCTAAAGCCCACTTAATTCTTGAGGAACATACAGAAGAATACCAATAACATCCAAGGAAATAATACATGAACTTCCTGGTGAATCATTAAAGTCAAATGTTCCCATTGAGAAAGCAGTGAAATGAAGGTTATGCTTCTTTATTATTTTCAGAAATGGGTTGTCTGTTAAATATTCTTGTTTATGTAGACAATACTTGAAATACAATATTAGATCACACCTAGAACAATGATGTGTCCTGCACAGAGGAACAGTGGACTTGAGTAAACAAGGTGAAATAAATAAATAAATAAATTATAACAAGGTTTCCAATTATAGTGCATTAAAAAACAAAATTATTGCGAAAAGTTTTTTTTCCATAATTTAATTAAAATGTGAAAATCTCATACTGTATATTCTACATTCATTGCATCTCAGGCAAAATGTTTCAAGTCTTTTTTGTTTTAATTTTGATGATTACAGCTTACAGCTCATGAAAATCAAAAATTCAGCATCTCACAAAATATCAACATATTAGAATATTTAATTTCAAGCTTGAGTTAAATTACTCTTCATACACATTCCTTCAGCCCTTTTCTTGTGGAGGGTGTCGATGATGGTCTTCTGAACAACTGTCAAGTCATTGTCGCTTCATGTATTGATGTACACCGAGACGTACATGGAATTTATACCGTATACTTTCCATGAATATGCTCAATGGAAAGTTAAATGGAAGGGAAGAGTGTGGTAGGAAAAGTTGCACAAGCAACAGAGATGAGTGAAGTAATAAGAAGATTGTCAAACAAAGTCAAACTTTGAACATGCAAGAGCTTAATAAGGAGTGGAATGAGGCTGGAGACTGCGCATCAAGGGACACCATGCACATTCATCGTCAGAAAATGGCCTACAACTGTTGCATTCCTAGTACCAAGTAAATCTGGTGTCTCATCTGGGCCAAGGAAACAAAGAACTGGGCCATTGCTCAGTGGTCCAAAGTCCTCCTTTCTGATGACAGTCAATTTTGCAGTTCATTTGGAAATCAAGTCCAGTGTGAAATTTACACAGCTGCTAGAAGAATAGAGGTAATTACAAAAAAACAAAAACAAAAAAAAAAATCAAGACTAAATCCAAAACAGGATGTTCAACTCGCACATATGGGTGTGATGGGCAAGTGTGCACAAACTTGTGGCTGTATAGTAGTAGCGTATATCATGGTTTCTAATATAAAGACTAATAACACTGAACACTAAATGCTAGTATTCAAATATGCCAATAGTAAGTACAGTTGGTTGTACAGTCATCCTTTGTTATTTCACATTCCTCAAAGGTTCTGCGAATGGTTTAAAAAAAGTTTTACAGTGTTAGATGGACCTTTTCTTTCTTGTAAGAATGCACTGTTAGTAGTAGCTTCTTTACATATCTAATGGAGCTTCAATATATTATCATACAGTAAATCAGCTTAACGAACTACAATTAAAAGCACTTTTTTTTTTGATGGCAGACAAACGCATTGTCAGGTTCAAAAGCAAGCCATCCAGCTCATCTGCACACACTGAGAGCGCGAGAGAGAGCGAGAGAGCGAGAGAGAGACTGTATACTGCGTCTGATGCTTGCTTCAACAAACTGGATTCATTCTACAGAATGCAAAAAGTCACAGGAAGTGATTTCAGATGCCTTTATAGTGCTGCAGTTATGAGAAACAAGTAACGAGTAGACACTGAAGAGCTCTGTAGATGTGAGTTCCTCATAGAGAGCACAGGTGCTATATCTCTCTCTATATATTTTTATTTTTTTATTTTTTTTCTTTCTTTCTTTCTTTTTGATAGAGTTACACATGTTACAGAATATCTCTTTTGGACACAGTGACTTGTCACAGATAAAGGAGCAGTGGAAACATGTGACATATCACATCGTCTTTGCTTATCATGTGAAGCTCCAAAGGTTGACAAACCACCTGTGAGTATCATTAAAAAAAAAGAGAGAGAAAGTCATGTCCAGCTCGTGGGGTTGACCCACACTTCTCGCTCAATGGAATTTCCCCAGTCATACCCACTGAGCACATCTGCCTCTTGCGGCTTGATTCTGATTCATCACACATCCTTATTTCTGTAATTATACTCACACAGTTCTACCTGAGTCCATTAAATCAACAAACAGGACTGAAGCTGAAATGTATTTTTTGTTGATTCATGGACTTTTTTTTTTTTTTTTTGGTTGGGTAATTATACACGTGTGGGCACATCAGGCTGTCAGTTCTGGCTTCCAGAAACAGATTGAAAGCTGTATTTTGGCCTTTGGAGTTCTAGCAGCTCTTGTTCCTGAGCCAAGGTCTTTTGAGGACCTTCTCCTCAGCCTAACAGCCTCTAAGGACCTTCCCCTCTCTAACAGCCCATCAGTTAATGTGTGATGTTTTGGAGACCAATTCCTGTTCCAAAGGTGATAACCCATCCTCGTGATGTTTTGATCCAAGAATAATATGTGAAAAAAACGTGAATATTTTATTACACGCATGATGATCAACAGTTTATTTTTTTACATTTTACTTGTACAAATAACCTGAAAAGTATATGGAACCAGGAGTAAAAGTAGACCAGTATGGTCCGGTCCGCAGTAGTGGAAAGAGAGCAGCTGCCTGCCAACATTATTCATTCATTCATTCATCTTCTATATCGCTTTATCCTCTATTCAGGGTCGTGGGGACCTGGAGCCTATCCCAGGAG
>JAQQZS010000007.1:2595838-2612581 GCA_030068045.1 Platyallabes tihoni | reverse complement strand
TGCAAACTCCATGCACACAGAGACGGGAATCGAGCCTGGCCGGGAATCGAACCCGGACCCTGGAGGTGCAAGGCGACCTGCCAACATTATGTCATTTTAAACCCTCTTATTTCCTTCTATTGGTCTGAATTTACTCTGTTATGGCTAACGCAAGCAACTAAGCTAATTAACTACCACCTAATGCGCTAACTTTCTATTTTGACGTTTACACTATTTGGGATTCAACCCCAGAACAGTTACCTAGCTGAGGTTTGTCAAACATGAAATAAGTGAAGACATTTACAAGAAAAACTTACAAGATTTACAGGAGTGTCCACCACCTCCATGGTTTGTTCTCATCACCTTTACTTAGTTTCCGGTAAGAATTTGAAACCACTTCCACTATTAATGCACTGAGAAAACCTATTTTGAAATCTGACTTGCAAGCTGGGAAAACTGTGTTTTGACGTCAGATAATTATAGACATTTTATAGACATTATAGACATTTTGGGCCACAGGTGATCCTGGTGATGGCTGAAGGAGAAAATCAAATGATTTAAATGAACTCACCTACTCGACCATATATTGGTCCAACAACAAAGTCATCAACCTTACTGTACGTAATAGACATTAAAACAGAGAAAGTGTGAGTAGGCATTCTTACCTAAGGAGGGCATGAGCATGAAGAACAGGAAAGAAAATAAATAGACTGACTATTTCTTTTCAAAAAGCTTTAAATCCAACCCAAGACTTATTAATTGACCATTTTTTAGAGAAACTTCTGAAGTGAATATACACAGAGCTGTTCCTGCACTCCAGGCCTCCAGCAGGCTTCAGCATGCTTTAAGAGGGCTCTGTCACACCTGCCCTAATTCTGTCCCGTGTTATTCTGCATAATCGGTACACCTCATGCGGCGTTGTCCCCTTGACTTTACATACATAGTCATGATGGTTAATTAGTCTCAACTATTTCTCATTACCCCTTGTTGCAGTAGCTCGTGCATGATTCTGCCTTCCTTGCGTGTGTGTGTGCATGCGTGCGTGCGTGTGTGTGTGTGTGTGTGTGTGTGTGTGTGTCTCAAAGTATACTGTACTACCAGGCAAAAGTTCATACCAACCTGCTCACATACGTCGAAGTTACTGCTGCTATATATAGTATATATATACTACTGTATAGACTTCCTATATTACGTACACACCTCGTCTCTGCACAACAGCATGATGTTGACTGTCAGATGCAATCACAATTAGCTCGCGAGCTAGCTGCATTTACTACTGCTTCAGTAAAGCAAAAATAGGTGAGGCAAGTTTTAAATAGTCACGTCTGCATCAGCGTGGTGGAAACTATTTACATCAACATTAATGAAACATTTCAGTTTAATTGCAGCAACATACAACAGTTTTCCTCCCTGAAGAAAAAAAAATGTGCATTTTACATTCCTAACGATAGTCCTGATATATTTTTATTCAGTCAGTATTGTAGAGGCATTTCTTCGCAAACTAGCTGAGCTGTTCACTGCTTTTATTAAAACAGTGTGCAGGTTCCCTTTGTGTCACTGGAGCAGCTCTGGCCCCACAGGGCGTCATGCCATAAGACGCCTGGGGGGAGGGGGGGTGGTATCTGGCACCAGCATGTTATATACAGTACCAGTCAAAAGTTTGGACACACCTTCTAATTCAGTGTGTTATTTTCTACATTTTAGATTTTTTTTTTTTTTCAAAACCATGAAATAACACATATGGCATTAGGTCATTAAATAGCAACAATGATAACAAGTGTCAGTAGTTATTTTAAGAAACAAAGGCCAGCTGTTGTTCTTGCAAGAGCAGTATTGTCATGTGCATTTGCAAAACCCATCAAGCACCATGATGAAACTCATCTCTCATGAAGCCCTTCCAAGGGAAGCAAGACTGAAACTTTTTTTCTACTGCAGAGGAGAAGTTCATTTAAAGTCACCAGCCTCAGAAATCACCAATTAACAACCAGCAGAGCCGTTATGAAGGCTTTCCAGATCATACAGATCAAGTAGCCGATACATCTCAATATCAGCTGTTCAAAGGAGATGATTTGCGTATTTTGAATGAAGAAAGAAAAGAAAATCAATAAAAGAAAGAAAAGAAAAAAAGAAAAATCAGGAAATATCATGAAATTAGAAGGGGTGTCCAAACTTATGATTGGTCCTGTGTGTATATATATATATATATATATATATACACGTGTACATATGTACATATACGTGTACAAAGGAAAGCATTTATATATGGGAAAATGTCTAGACTTTGAAGCAGAAACACTTATCAAAACATCTGTAAGATGATGAGTCTTTGATCTCCTCTAATAAACTCGCACACCTATAAACCACACCAGCGTAAAATGCGTTTTGAGAGCGTTCCCCCACTCCGTGTGCACTTCCTGTATGTTTGAGAGTCAGTAGCGTTCTGAAGAAGCTATAAATCTACCATACACAGGAAATACCAAAGCCTGCTGGCAAGTCGTGTGGGAAACAGGAACATATTCAGTGTGGGTTTGCATGAACCTGCCAGAATATTTTCATGATCCAAATTTAGAATGCAGAAGAAGAAGAAAGAAAAAAAAAGTAAAAAAAATTAAGAAAGATGAGGAAATTTTTGGAACTGATTTTAACTGGGAAATTTCAGAAAATCAAACTTTTCACAAACTTCTCATTCAGTGTTCTGCTTTACAGTAATTTGGGTCATGTGACTACAGCCCCACCCTGCCTTTGCAGCGTTTGCGTGCAAAGTCTGTTGTATGATGGTGTTCGAGGCAGACATCGTTTGCAAGAAGAGAAACAGTGACATCATAGGCTGAGGCGAGAGTTTCGCTTCCTTCTGCAGCTCTCCAGCTTTGTAAGAGCACAATGTTCCTGTCTCTGTGTGTGCATGCTCAACGCATACTCGTACACTTCCTGTACATTTCTAAATGTAAAAGTAAAGTTAAGCTAAAATGATTTCATACATTTAACACATCTTATTCTTTTTTTTTACTTCCCATGATAGAGACTGGACCTTAAAACAACATGGATTAACGACATATTGGTCTGGGCTGTGTTTCCGATTCTGGAACGCAACCTTGTCACTGTTCCCTTTCCAGTTTTCCATGTGGGATTCCCCAAAACGCCATCTAACCGGTCAGGATTATACCGTACCCCAGTACAGTAGCTCAAGTAAAAACTGTTAGATGACAAGACCTGTTGGAGGTCTGATGCATCACGTCTAAAGGACTAGAAGAATTTACTGTACATTCAAATCTGATGCACAAAACATAACCGAGTGTAGCCTTCATACTCGATTATTATTCTATACTTAGTAAGCAATAATGGTTGGCCGTATACAGTACGTGGCGCCCAGCACATTGGGCGACGGATATATATATATGTCGCATGTGTTAAAGTTAATTATGGGGTCGGGTTGCCAGTTCAGCGCCCGATTGTATCTGAGCACTTGTGGGTGAAGAACCTTGCTCGAAGGTCCAACAGTGGCAACCCGGCGACGTCAGGGTGCAGTGGTTAAAGCTTTGCACTATGGATCGGAAGCTCCCAGGCTCGAGCACCACCACCATCAGGTTGTCACTGTTGGGCCCTTGAGTAAGTTCCTTAACCATCAAATTTGTTGCATTATATATATCTGAGGATTATACATGCTCAGATGTACAGTATAATGCAACAAAAATGTAAGTTACTCTGAATAAGGGTGTCTGGAAAATGCTAGAAAATGTCATGGGCTCAAACTGAGGACCTCCTGGTCAGCAATCCAACATCTTCATCACCGAGCTATCCCTGTCCCCCCCCAGAGCTTGTTTCCAAGCTTCTGAACTTGCTCCATTACACTCTTACTCAGCTTGTTCAGTGAGTTATAATCAAAATTTTGCATCGTGGGATAAGTTCAGTTTGTGTTGATGCACGTCACCACTGGATGGCAGTCTGCAACCATTTCTCCGCTTGCTGTCTCTGACTCCCATCCCAAGTGTCTCTCCACTCCTGCTCTTATTCTCCTGGTTTACTCGCTCACTCACTTACTCATCGTCTAAACCGCTTTATCCTGTCTACAGCATCGTGGGAGGGGGCTGGAGCCTATCTCAGGAGACTTAGGGTACGAGGCGGGGTACACCCTGGACGTGGTGCCAATACATCACATGATTTACTTTTGTGAGCTTTCTTTATAATGGCAAAATAAATTCCTGAGTAATAGAAATCACGTACGTACATGAGAACAGAGAGAGAGATGAACATGAACTAGTTTATTAAGACTCTCAAACCCTGAGCCGTATTCAAAAACCTGTAGCTGTAAAATAAAACATGTACCAGGTGTAACACAATACATTTGATTCATGTTTTGTGACATTATTATCAGAAGGATGGAATGGTATATGGTATAACGTCAGATTATATAACCTATGAAAGGTTTCCATGACTGGGAGTTCATCCTGGTGTATTTCACTTCCTACCACCATTGGAGTCGGAGTAGCAGTCGAGGTTGCCATGACACTGGCTTCGAGACCGCGGTGTCGAATTAACGTAACAAACACACGTCATTGTGTACTAGCAGAATGGGAAAATGAAGCAGCATAGCGGTCTGCCAGAACCTGGAAACCAAGGACACCTGTTCAAAAGCTTTGCTTTGAAATATATCCTCGCTGCGTTTTGTGTGTCTGCGTCTGCATCTGTGTGTGAGAGCGAGAGAGAGAGAGAAAGAGAGAGACAAAAACTACAGCTTGCAATTAAAATTCCAGATCAAGGGATACAAGGATGCGAGGCATTCGTTTGACAGCAACCAGACCAGGTCCGTTTCATGTGGAGCTCATATCGAACATAACTCGTGAACAGAGCTGACCGCTGCCAGGTGTCCCACTGTCAATACCGCTGCAGAGGTGGAGGAGAACAATGGACGAGACACAGACATAATGAGAGAGAAATACGACGGGGCCTAGCGTTCGTAAAGCATGCGGTTTGATTCAGATATCTCGTTTTAATCACAAAACACACACACACACACACTGCTTACACCTTACACCCTTTCTCGGGGTTGTATTATCATTTTCGCTGAGCAAACAGCAGATCACAGATGCTACTGTAGCATAGCTGCGTCAGGAGACACACATCCATCAAGCATCATCCACCAGGTTCACTTCTTTCACTTCACTCGATGTCATCTTCACCTGACACACACACCTTCGTATGCCTTTTACTGTATATTTCATGTGTACTGTACTGTATGTACTTCATAGTTTTTGCGCCTGTAGTCGCGGCGGGTCACACTAAGCCGCTGCGGCACTAAGGCAGCGTGATGCTACACTCCAGCTTTTAATTATTTGCCGCAATACAGTATCATCAGGAGACAACTTCTTCAGCTCCGGAAGAAACGGAAACAATCAATATCTTTTTGAAAATCTGCGCTATGAAACATTCGTACCTGGCCTGTGCCGCCCGCCCGCCCGCCCGCTCGCCTGACTCAACCGCCGCAGACAAACAGAGCAATTTAAAGAAAGAGGTGGTGCTATTGTTCAATGTGGCTACGTAAGCTCCCTAGTCTGTCCTCCGGGATTTGTGAAGAGCCTGCGCATCAAGTGATGTAGTAGAGCGAGGAGACTCAGCAGCCTAATGAGGATCTATGGCCTTTTTTTCCCCTCCGCACATTTACTGGATGGATACGTGTGCCCTTTATAACTCCTATAATGGCCCGCTGCGACATATCTCATGTTATACTATGCACTTGTTTAGTAAGGTCTATATAGCATTGAACAGCTGGAGCTATAATCAAAAAAGTTTCAGGCACAAACACAAAAAAAACAAAGAAGTACAATATCGTCTGTAGGACATGCACGTGAGAATTACGGGAAATTATTCACCGGATCGGTGGAGTGGAGACGCCGCCGCATTGTTATATTGCTCGTTACTCAGCATATTGTCCTTTTATAATGCAGAATATTCAAATGAGGCCTACGAGCGGTTTCCTCCATGGATGGCGAGAAAGCGTGGCTTTGGCGCGATCCCAAAAAAAAAGAACGAGTTTCGCTCAAATTAATGCAAGCTGGTGTTTACACCTGACACATCACAGGTTCAGCAGATTGCTTTACCATATTGCAAGTCATATCACACTCGCAGAGTGTAGTAGCATAATCACAATAAGCTGTCCGGATCGCGCAGCCCCTTCCGCGTAGATCAGAAAGCAGATCTTAACATCGCACAGCACCGATTAGCGTCTTTATTAACGCAATCTTGTCTCCGGATCGCGGCGCTGTTCGGTGCCATCACGTTCAAACGCTGAGCAACTGGAATGTTTAGTCACGTTCACGAAGGGAGGAAGGTTAAATAAATACTTTTCATGCTATGCATATGTTTTCCCCAGAGAGGTTGCGGACGTGGATTTAGAGACGCGGTTCTCGAAGCTGGCCGCACACTGGGCGCGGATTCATCTAGCGCACGCAGTTCTGCAGTCATGTCCTGTTCTTCACTCTTGTGATGACGGAACAGCTCTCTCGCTGTCTGGCAGCTCCTTCCTTTTCCCTGCTGCGAGTCTGAAAGCGGTGGGAGTTTCAGCGCGTTCAGGACGTCACAGCGCGGTTTCAGATGTACATTGAGAAAATTGAAAAAGGGAATGAGGTTTAATGTTATGCTTTAGGGTCTTTGTGGCAGTGTCGTTGCTTGTGTTAATTGCGGTGCAAGTGATCTTATAGCTACTGTATATAATGAGGGTCGTGGGTTCGAATCTGACCTCTGGTCTGGTGTTGGTGAAGTTTGCATGTTCTCCAGGTGCTTGGAGGGTTTACTTCTACAGTCCAGTCCACAGACATGCACAGTAGGTGGATTGGGGTTTGCAAATTGTCCAAAATGTATGATTGTGTGTGTGCTTGTACCCTTTGATGGGTTGAAACCGGATCCAGGGTGTACATGCCTGCGAAAGGCTCCAGGCCCCCTTCACTGACCCTACAAAGGATGATAATAATAATAATAATAATGGAAAATCTTTAATCCCTTCTCTAGGATTTGTCTTCTAGTATATAACCTGCACTATTAGTTTCACTGTAGTTACTAAATAATTCATAATAGCTACTGAATAATATGCTCCAACATAAATAATTTACCAAAAAAGTAAATAAATAAATACACACGAGTAGTTAAAGCCAGCAACTATTTTGCTTTTTAAATGACATTTCAAAATTCAAGGCTTCAGGAGAAAATTCCCTTTGCTGGTGGTCTGTCTGTCTGTCTGTCTGTCTATTTGTCTCTGTCCATCCGTCCGTCCATCTGTCTGTCTGTCTTTCTTTCCAGAGGGAGCAGGAGAATGAAAGCTATCATATTTTCCGCATTATTAAATAATTCTCCATCCCTCAGCCCTCAGTTTGCTCCATCACCTGGCAAAGCCACCTTCTCCCCCCCGCCCCATCACACCCCCCCACCCTCCAACCCCCCTCCATCCTTCTCCTCCGGCCTTAACCCTGTGTGTCCGAGCTAATGAGGAGTTTGCGCTGGAAGCTTCCAAAGAAAGCCGGATCGCCGCTCCATCGAACATACATCATGCTGGTCATTAGCCGAGGATCGGGCAAGACCTTTGGCCAGTGAGAAAGAGAGAGAGAAAGAAAGAGAGTGTATGTATGTGTGTGTGAAAGAGAAAGGGAGAGAGAGAGAGAGAAAAACAGGATCTGTCACTCATTGTCACTTAAAGTGAGAATTTATCAGGGCCTTTGCCTGGGCGCACATGAATAATGAATGTGGTTTTGGAGCTTCACCTACCGTGCCCGTGTACTAATGGGGCCAGAGAGCAGCGGTAGAAGACTTCCTGTGTGCTGCGAGACAGTGGTCTTGCTCTGCTAGCAGATTCACGCTGAGAAGCCGGCCCAGTTTGAGCTCACACCGGCTGTGTCACTCCTCGCCGCAGACGTGGGAAGAATTCGCACACGGCTCGAGAGTCTTTTCAGGCTTTCTCGTTAAAGCGGTTAATGTGATTTCATGCCTTTTACACAAACATTCAGATTTACACAAAAGCCCTCAAATTGTCTCTTACAGGAATAAGACGGGTCTTAGCAAAGCCTGGGTTCATACGATCTGGGTGTTAAACGCTGGGCTAAAAAAAGCAACTTTTCTTCTTTTTTCTTTCTTTCTTTCTTTCTTTCTTGTACTTCCTCTTAACTCTAATATTTTGGGTTTAAAGAAATCAGATATGAAAAAAACGTTTTTTTTTTTAGGCTGTAACTAACTAACAACACGCTTTACAAACAAACAGCTAAAAGTTATACATCATACTCGCTGAAGCACTTTGATATGCACAATAAAAGAAAGAAAGAAGGAAAGAGAAACAAGTCAAACAAACAAGCACGCTTTTTTTCTCCTGAGCTCCTGCACTTTTTTTTTCTTTTTTTCTTTTACATAGCGGGGCGCAGAGAAGTTTGGGATAATTACAAACACCAGAGAGAGCTCGTCTTCCATCACCATGTGAGTATGACAAGCGTCAAAGCGGGACCGCGCGAAACAAACAGACACAAAGAAACAACAAAGGTGCTTTCCAGCTAACAGGGGTCCAATCAGCCGCGTTCCTGGTTGCGCCTTCAGCAACGCGTTCGAGAGCGCGAGTTCCTTCGGATGGTGACACATAGGGACTCGGGATCAGAGGTCAACACCTAAAGCGATTCCGAACCGCTGTCTCCGAGACACTAAGATGAACGTATAAGTTTTGAAACTTACCATCTGTGAATCTGTAGAATTAAGTCAATCTCAGCTTTATGATTCATGATATTTTTGTAACACGCTGCTTAAACAACCAAAAGTTATTGTTTAATTTATAAACATATAAAATCGATAATTATCTACATTCAGGAAACAAATCTAACGAATATATCTTACCTTGTGGATCTGAACTAATAAAATTCAAAATACTGCCAATTAACCAAAAGATACCTTTTTTAAAAAAAAAATCCAGTTTGCAAAATTATTGGTACCCCTTGTTCCAGATGCATAAAAATCTTCCACATCTGCATTCTTCCTCCCCAACATAACAGTAGCAAGTCTGCTCCTGTAGCGCTTGATGAGATCGGAGAATACAGAGCGGGGTTATCTGAGACACTCCTCATTACAGAATCTCTCCAGACCCTCCAGGGTCATGTGTCCTCTCTTTGTGGCCTCTGCTCTTCGGTAAAGCTCACGGGTTTTCATCAGGGGTTAGGTCAGGAGACTGGGATGGTCATGTCAAAAGGCCAATCTTTTCTGTGCTCATTAAACATGTAGCTTCTCGGCAGAAGCCGACGGATTTTCATTAAAAAATATCTCTGTACCTTGCGGACTCCGCGGTCCCGTGTATCCTACTAATGTTCCCAGGGTCTTTGGAGGAAAAGCACGACATCATTAAGTCTGTAAGTCTGTATCACCATCCTGCTTTCTTACAACAAACCTACCTTGATCGTTGTGTCCCAAAAGCTTTATATATATATATTTATTTTTATGTCTTATCTGACTCCACAAGCCAGTTCCGGTATCGTCTAGTGAACTCCACATGCTTATGCTTGCGGTTAGATAAAAGAGGCTTTCTTCTGGCTAATCCTTTGTAGGCATGGAAGTGGCGTATAATTGTGGACTGGGAGAATCGGTGACCCCAAAATGCAATAATGGTCTCCAACTGTGATCCATGGAGAAATTTCTTTATCCGTCTCACTGTGCATGGAAGGAAAAGGTCTTCCAAGCAGGTTTGCTACATAATTCCCTTCTTAATTATTGTCCAAAATGTGCATATGAATGTTTTCAGGTCTATATTTTTATTAATAATTATGTTTTTTTGGAATTTTTTTTCTCTCATTTTGTCTTCAAGAAAATTAACTACAAAAATTCCCACCTTTTAAAATCCATCTTCCCCAAGAGTGACAATAATTGTGATTGCGCCTACTACACCGAGTAAAAATCAAGAAACAGTACTAGATACATGCCTAACAAGCCTATTTTAAAAGGTTCTGTTCTCTTAACCTTAGTCTAGTGAAACCAGACACACTGTTAGGCTGAAAACTCTGATATTGGGTTGTAGGATTAAAATCCAATTTTATTTTTTTTTAACACTCTTACAGCCCTAGCCAGGAGGTGCGTACACCCGGAGGGGGCTATGATGTACTCGATCTCGAGAAAGAGCTGCAGCACAGCTGGATGCTGCCGGAGAGCAAGGTTTTAGCAGTTCCGGAGGTTTTGAAGGCACTAGCTATGAGAACGTTAGATCCCATTCTCATGTCGCAATCTTTATTATGCTGATTTGTGACTAGACTGTAAACTAATCAGGGTAACTTCCACTACCCTTTGCCACCAGGGAGACGGAGGAAAAGGTTAGACGGAGACTGTCGGTTTTTCCTCCAGAACGTTCCTGTCCCCGGACCAGCTCTAGTTCAAATAAGTCAGGGAAACGTCAGAAGCTGTGTCTATAGAAAAACGAACTTCCGTGGTACGGTTAATTGGAAAGGCAAGTTTTGACTGACTTGTATGGCGCAAAAAAAAGGAAAAGGGAAAAAACCCTGTTTGGGTAAGCTCAAGGGGAGCCGAGTTGTAAACAGTTAATTATGACTCTGTATGCTAATCTTGGCCTTTAAACGTATTCAAGAAATAATTCCTATTCAGACATTTGCATAAATGCATATTACATGTTTCACACCCAACTCCTCGGAATGTCATTAAGAGTGATACGAATGTTTAGTTCATTCCAGGTTGTTGATTAGATTTTTCAAGAAGCTAATATGAAAACAGGTGTGTTTCCTTGATACGCATCAAGCTATAATTGTCTTGTTTTGTCTCGGGAAAATTTTCACCAATTTGTAGTAAATCGCTGAGCAAATCCGAATAGAAACGTACACCACTTGATCAATGAGGGTGGAATTGCCCGAGGAACGATTGTAGTGTCATGTACAACACACGTAACTGATAATACAATGAATTAACATAACATACGGATTATGGAATTGGTTTAAGTGCTGTCCAACCCATTATTAAAGCCTGGGAGGACTGTGCTGAAACCTTCAACTTCGTGGGAGAAATATGGTGAGAAAAAAAATAAAGATTAGTAAAGATGCATGGTAAAAAACTGACAGTAAAAACCAGAGCTATGTTAATAGTGAAAATAAGGGCATTTCCATGCACACAATGTGACCAGAAATCACGGGATTGGGACTAAATATACGTGTGTCCATACGAAAACCACTTGTTAGTGAGACTAATCAGGAGAGCATAGGGAGCATAAAGATTAGACTTTGGAACAATGGAAAAAGGTCATGTGACCTGATGAGTTCAGAGCCTATTTCACAGCGAAGTCCGCATCAGGGTACGAATAAAAGCACATGAAGCGATGCACCCATCTGTACAAGCCTCTGGAGGAAGTGTTATGATCTGGGGTTGCTTCAGTTGCTCAGGTCGAGACTGAGCAATGTTATGTGGCAATAAAATGAAGTCAGCTGGCGACCTGAATGTACTGAATGACCAGGTATCACATCTATGGAGGTTTTTTTACACCCTGATGGCACGGAAATATTCCAGGACTCAAATTGTGAAAGAGTGGTACTGGGAGCATGAGGAATAATATTCACACATGGAATCACCACCATAATCATAGCTAAAGACCACCAATAAAACCTTTGAGTTTGCAACTTTTTTTTGTTGGCCAAGCAGTGTATAACAGAGAATTGTAGTAGTACATTATTAAACAGACTAGAAGCAATATGAAAGGTGCTTGAATGGAAGTAGAACCACTGCCAAGACAGAAAAATGATGAAGACCTTTTAACTCCCTTTAATATAATATGCTTCACTGCAGAGTAAGATAGATGCGCACAGCTCTAAAGCGTGAAACCAATCTCTTTCTCTCTCTCTCTCTCTCTCTCTCTCACTTGTTCTCTCTGTGCAGAGTCACGAGAAGCCTGGAGCCTATCCCATGGGAATCAGGACATGAGGTGGACAGGGTGCCAATCCTTCCCGGGACACATAAGCACGCAAACACACACTAACATACTACGAGATATTTGGAACTGCCAATCAGCCTCATTTGCATGTCTTTCAATTGTAGGAGGAAACCAGAGTACCCAAAGGAAACCCACCAAGCCCAGGGAGAACACAGACCTGAAGCAGAAATCAAAGCCTTTGGACCTTGAGGTGTGAGGCCACAGTGCTGTAACCACTTCCACCCTGCCATTTATTTTATTCTGTTACTAAAATTATGAACAAATACTGAGTTTTTATAATAACTGTCATGACCCCCCTCTTCTTCTCAGCCAATATTACTGTCTTTTCGCAATGACGGTTAAAGAGAAAAGAAGCAGAAGAATAAGAAGAGGCATGTATATGTTTTCTCTGATTCTGCAGGTTGTTTTTGCACTCCTGCCAGAGCAAACCGCTTTTAAAACCACTCTCAACTTAAGAGTCAGATATGTGTGTCAGCAACTGCTCGCTCTCAGTCTTCTCCTCAGGCAGAGGAACTTGGCCAAGACAGGTGTTTTACCTCTAAGTATGGTGATTTACACATTTCAAGTGGCACACATTTCAGTAAAAAAAACAAAACAAAAAACAAAACAAAACCCTAAAATACACTGTGCGTTCTCATATGCTGTTTGGTTTTCCAGCTGCTCCCATCAAGGGGTCACCACAGCAGAACATCTTGGCACAGGTTTTATGCTGAATGCCCTTCCTGAAGCAACGCTCCCATTTTACCCAGGTTTTCTATCAGCACTGCAGCCAGTGGCTGGGGTTTGGGGGAGCAGACTGGGAATTGAACCTCATGGGAGGTGAGACACCACCCACTGAGCCACCAACACCCACTGTATGTACCTCATAGAGCATTCATTATTAGCAGAAAGGCTCTTTGCTTGCTTGTGTGCTGTGCTCTCATGAACTTTTCTCGATTTGTTTGCATTAACTTACTTAGAACAAACTACTGTTTATTTTAGTTAAGAATGAGATAAAACATCAGTTTCTAATTTCAGAGATTATTTGGAAGAGATAGTAATATAGTTGATAATATATGTATATATATGTGTGTATGTATTATATATATATATAGTATATAAAATAGTATGATGTATATTACATTTTTATAATAGTAATAACATTATCATATACTGTATATATATAATTATCATGTTATTATCATAATATGATACTGGTATTACTATTATATGAATGTAATATACATCATACTATTTTTCTTAACCTGAAATGTGTATACATTTTTGCCTAAAATGTAATAATAATTACATAATAATAATAATAATAATAATAATAATAATAATTAGAACAGAGTATTAGAAACTTGAATTATACCTTATATATTATATTATATATAAATATGATATATGATGATGATATATTTAAAGTACATTTAATATATAGTTTTTATTTATTTTAATACTATATTTTTATATACTAAGAATATATATATATATATATATATATATGAATAAGAATATATTCTTATATATATATAAGAATGGTGGCCCAATGAATAGTATACATTAAAGAGTTCCATGAAACCGTGGGATTGTTCAGACACACATACAAGGACACACACACACTCACACACATGCACAGGCCTGCACTCCAGCAAGCCGCTTTTACGAAAGAATGTCTGTGGTCACGAGCTGGCTACGTAAATCAAGCTCCCCGAAAACGATTCACGCTTCCTAAAGCTCGGGGCTCACACAGCATCTGCTAATGGTTTTGATTTACTGGGGACCTGTACAATATTACAGCACTGGAAAAACCGAGGCCAAAACATAAAGCCGCACAGACTCAGACGTGCAGGGGAGATCCGCAAACACGGCGGCCTCCAGGAGCGCCTCGTCATTCCACAGGATATGAGAAAGCGGAGGTGGGAGAGCCTTTAAAACTATATTAGAGGCCACATTAAAAAAAAAAAAAAAGAAGAAGAAGAAGATGCAATGCCTGTCGACGGTGATGTGTGTGTGAGTGTGTGTGTGTGTACGGTAAGTGGTCACTCTAATACGGACACCTGTACCTCTGCTATTCAATGAGAAATAAAGTAAATATAAAGAGAAAATGTATTTAAATATAAAGAGAAAATGTATTTAAGGTTTGTTTGGGTATTAAAGAAAATTCTCCCAGTTTACACACCGTGACATGAAAAAAAATATGGTTTGAAAATAACTCAAATAACTCATCTTTACAATAGTCCTGATTAGTAAAGAATTTCAGACTGCAAAACATTACCAAAACCTGAGACAGACGGGCTGAAACAGCAGAACACCAGACAGTGATAGCCAGGAACAGGAACGGTGAGCACAAACTGACTGAAACTGGAAAGACGTAGAGCTTCTAAAATATTTAAGCCAATCTGGTTGGCTCTAAAAACGATGGGATGGTCAAAATCACTGCTTCCCATTAAATTACTAATTTTACACTGATTCGCTAATATTGTAGAAGTCTCTTTTGTGTCATCTAAACAGCTCTGACCCATCGAGGTACTAGACCTCTGAAGCTACAGTATTTTGTGGTATCTGGCACCAAGCAACAGTACCTGTACAGTAGGTCCTGTACAGTAAGTTGCAGGATGGCAAGTTTAAGGATCAGATTTTTCAGATCCAACAGATCATCGATCTGACAGAAAGCTGGAGAATTTGGAGGCCAAGTCAACACTTATTTACAGTAGATACTGCATACCGGGAGGAAATCCATATACTGTATCCGGATCAACCTATTGCCTTTCCCCATGGTGCTCACTGGTTTCTAACTTTTTAGACATACTGTAGATGTACACTCATCTGTACACCTACTCATTTATGCAATTATCTAATCAGCCAATTACAGCATATGGCAGAAAAGTAATGCAGAAAATCATGCAGACACGTGTCAGCAGTTTCAGGTAATATTTACATCAACCATCAGAATGGTGAATAATTGTGACCTTAGTTATTATGTCTGGATCATGACTGTTGGTGCCAGACAGAAAGACAGAAACGTCTTGTTGATGAGGGAGGTCAATGGACACTGGCCAGACTGGATTGAGAAAGGCTACATTAACTCAGAAAACCACTGCAGGAATCCATGGATCAACCTGCCTTCTGTCAAAAGTCCAGGCTGGTGGAGGTGATGTAACAGTGTGGGAAAAGTTTTCTTGTCACACATTGGGCTTGTTAATATCAGTCAGTCATTGCTTGAATGCCACAGCCTATTTGAGCATCACTGCCGACCCTGTGCACCACAATTCAGCCATTTTCTAATGACTGCTGCAAACATGATAATGCACCGTGTCACAAAGCAAACAAACATCTCAAACTGGTTCCATGAACATGACACTGAGTGGTTCAGTGTTCTCCCGTGGCCTTTCCAGTCACCGGATCTGAATCCAGTAGAACATCTTTGGGATGTGGTAGAAAGCGAGATTCTTAACATGAACCCTAACTTGAAAAATCTGCAGAATTTGTGATGCAATTATGTCAACATGCATGGCCACGGAATGCCTAAATGTCTTGTGGATTCTATGCCATGAAGAATGGAAGCTGCATTGAAAGAGCAAAGGAAGGTTCTCCCCAGTATGAATATTAATATTCCTAATAAAGGTGAGTTTACGCTATACCAGTCAAAAGTTTGGACACACCTTCTGATTCAGTGGTCTTTTCTTATTTTTATTTCTTTCTACATTGTAAAACATGCAATAATCTCCATTGAACAGTTGATATTGAGATGTATCTGCTACAGTACTTGAGTACTATGATCTGTAAAGACTTCATAATGGCTCTAATCTGAGGTGCTGTTTGTTAATTGGTGATTTCTGAGGCTGGTAACTTTAAATGAAGCAGAGGGAAGTTTTGGTCTTGCTTTCCTGGGAAGGTCTTCATGAGAGACAGTTTCATGATGGGGCTTGATGGGTTTCGCAAATGCACTTGACAATACTGTTCTTGCAAGAACTTTTCTATTCTATGTGTTATTTCATAGTTTTAAAATCTCCAGTATTATTCTAGAATGTAGAAAATAAATCACACAAAACAAAAACCATTAAATTAGAAGGAGTATCCAAACTTGTAATTGGTACTATATACACAGTACACACACACACACACACATAGGTTGTCTTGTAAGCCAAGAAACAAAAAGAATAAACATAGATGATATATATTCTATACGTTCAGCCTTACAAGCTCCCCCTGGTTGCTGACTTTTTGGACTTTTAATTTGTGCTTCAATGAATGGATGGATGGATGAATAGTTAGATAAATCAGCACAACGTTTTTTGCACTAGGAACGGCAAACACAGCAGGACCACGTCACCTTATGTTAAATGCACTGTTGGAGATTGTATATCGGCTCTTGCTGGGAATTTAAGAGCCGCACATCTTAAAAGCGCATCTTTAGTACCTGGCTAAATGAAAGGGATGGTTGTAGTTATTTGGGGACAACTCAACGGCAACTTTATGACCAGGGCGCTTCATTTCACTGGACTGAAGCACTATGGAAAGTGACATGAAGTGAAATCCTTTTAGAAGTTAACTATATATCTTCAATAAAAGATTTAAAGTAGACGTTTAGGAATAAAAAACATGGGATTATACCTGTCAGTGTCAAGGTCATGGTCTGGCGATACACCTTTATCTATTTAACTTACCTGTACAGCAAAGTGACTATAAAGAAGAAGGAACCTTGTAGGATTTACAGATTTCTATAGCAGTACAACTCTTACCCCTTTTAACTGCTCTTAACTCTTAACTGCTCTGGTTCCCGTGCCGGTTCCCAATTTTGGAACCAGTGCCGCGCTTTTCCACAGAAGAAAGTTGGTGCCGGT
>JAQQZS010000007.1:2540373-2552564 GCA_030068045.1 Platyallabes tihoni | reverse complement strand
GCAAACTCCATGCACACAGAGACGGGAATCGAGCCTGGCCGGGAATCGAACCCAGACCCTGGAGGTGCAAGGCGACATTTAATTGATTATTACATTTATTTAATAATTTTAATTTGCGGGACAATTTCCTTCAACATAAATCGTTTTTAAAAAACTGGAAATCATTCAAGATTTAAACCTACACAGGGACTTAAAGGGATACTTAACATATCCTCAAAAAATTACCAAATGATGGATAAGATTAAAGAGTTTATTTACCTGAATTTTTTTCAAAGCGACTGGAGTGTTGTCTATCAAGTACTTCGCCCGATAGACCTCGCTAAACTGCCCCCGTCCAATCTTCTTCTCGATGTAGAAATTGGCTAAGCTGTTGTAGTCCATTTCCGGCTGTAGAGGCTTCTGTTATAAAACGAAACAAAGGAGACCACGGAATAAATTCCCGGCTTTGACTACGGAGGAATAAATGAGATCACATTCATTCACACCAGATAAAAAGGCAAAATGTATGCCAAGACATTGTGACAACTTTTTAATTAACTTTTTTTTAATATTTATTTAACAATATTAATACCAAACCGATGGCCTGAGCCATTACCACTGGAGCACTAAGGGGCATGCTGTTGATGCTAGTACATACATAACAGCGAGTGCAACAAACGCCATATTACAGTAAAGTAATTAGGGAGCCAAGAAGCGGGCAGTGGGGGATCAGGAAGCTAAGGCTTTGGGCTGTTGATCGGAGGATCTTTGTCCCCCCTGGTGCCCCGGCATCGGCGGGTTGGCACACCCCCTACTACCGCGGCACTGCAGTCGCGATCAGGAAGGAGTTGCGTCAGGAAGGGCATCTGGCGTAAAAAGTTGTGGTCGGATCGAATGGCCTTGACGGGATCAGCCGAAAGTACGTTTAATTTGGTAGCCAAGACACACCTCGTGATAATATTTCGGAAAGAAAATGAAGCAGAGCGGTAACATCTTAGCATTAAGAGAGGTGTGACCTGAGATACGCACTCTGTGCGCGGGAAGCTGTTGATCCGACCAGAATTCTAAACACTGGACGCGGTCGGTTTGGCATAAAGTTTAAAATGTTGTTTTGAGGTTGTGTTTGCAACATTGTCTTCGAGTCATCCGTTCAACGTTATCTCGACATCATTCTAATTTTCAAACCCTAGTGTCATCGCAACTGTCGTTACAACAGCCACCCAATGCTCGCTCTCGACCTGTTAGGAGACTTTATTCTAGTAACAAACCACCATGATTATTTCTTATAGAGCTGCTGCAAAATTAAAGCGCTAAGCAACAGTCATCATTAGCCCTTTGGCTATGTTACAAGAGGGAGGGAAAAAAAATTAATAAAAAATCCTACGTTGACCTTTACTGTTTCCATGTCGCCTTGCGAAGGCTCCAGAAATGAGAAGCGACACAAAAGAAAACATGAAGCGGGTATGCAAGGCAAACCACAGGAACACACTTAACTTTGCACGTCACGAGGAAAGAACACCCCTATGATCCATTTTGATCCATTATAGTTTTAAAAATGCACAGAATTTGGAATCTAATCTTACCTAAAACCATTTCCTTTATCTGAAATGGGCAGGGTATTTCTTTTTTTCAAAGCATGCACCTCGAAAAGAGTTTCATTATATATTCATGCCTCCTGGTGTTCGGGAGTTTACGACAAAAGCCGGCGTGCTTCCTAAAAGCTCGTGGTGATAGCAACAACTAAAGAGCAAACCGCTTTTATATGTCGCACTGACAGCTATATAAGCCGTCTGGCTGAATCTACAGCATATGACTATGCGAAGCACCGGGGCTCGGAAGAAACACACGTTGTAGCTAAGTGCCCGAGCGGCTGAGTGCTAGAAGGATGGATATAGATCAAGGGGCAGCCAATTTAAGCATTTCATTGTTTTGGTTTGACAGCTTTAAGGGGGAGGATAAAAAAGGCGCGAGCTGAAGAATTGCCCCATCCAATTAACACACTGGAGCAGCTTGTTTTTCTTCATGACACCACACACACTTATTCCAGACACACATCTGGTGCCAAAGAAGAAATTCTTCCACTCCTACAGTGTTTTTGTACATTAACATC
This sequence comes from Platyallabes tihoni, assembly GCA_030068045.1. Classification (NCBI taxonomy): domain Eukaryota; kingdom Metazoa; phylum Chordata; class Actinopteri; order Siluriformes; family Clariidae; genus Platyallabes; species Platyallabes tihoni. The sequence continues at coordinate 2,550,475 of JAQQZS010000007.1, read as the reverse complement.
CAGATTAAGGCAATTCTGAAGCTATTTTCCTTTTATTTCATTACCTGGCTTCATTTTCTGCTGCCTTTTTGTCCCCCCTTCACTGCACAAGATATCATTTGTCAATCGATATGACAATTCCGATACTGATCCTGGAATTCCAAAATCACATTATGGTCCATTCTTTCCAAAGGGTTAGGAGGTCATGTGATATGGAAAAGGGGAGGGGTTTGCAAAGAGACGCGGCATTGCTTTCACTCCTCGCATTGCTCGCTTGACAAATGTTAGCATGAGCCTCTAAAGCGGCGTGACAAGTGCATGCTGAGAGCAAAGTTGTGCTAATGTGTCCTGGCATGCAGCTCGCTAATAACACATTTACATATGCAATGACCTACATTTGCATGTCAGCTTGCGCACTATCCGGACTGATTAACGACGGGCACCTCCCTGAGCCCGGGAGGCGGAAGAGGGCCAGAGGGTGGTGGCTTTTTTGGCAGCCGAAGGGACGTGCTGCCAGCCAGGATTAGGCCTGACGCCACCCGAGCTCCAGACACTTCATTAGCGGTAATCTGTTTAGCAGTGGGCAGTGTATGTAAACTTCACAGGCCATTTGCCGCACCTTTTCGTCCCCTGGCCTCGCCTTCAAAGGGCAGCGGGGCGCGCTGACTGACAGGCCGTCTCATCCGAGCCTTGCTCTGTCACACAATTTAGAGCGCCGGGCCGAGAAGGAATGAAGCGCAGCGGAAGAGAAAGGCTCCATGGCCGCCGGGGTCGCATGCCACAGACGCGGCACAATTTGTACAGATCACAGCTTGAGGAAGGGTGGAGAGGAACAAAGGGCTCGTTTTGCCTCAGCGGGAGAGAGGGACAAAACAAAAATAAGCAGTGGGGTGTAGGCAGGTGGAGAGCAGAGGAGACACTGACCCCAGAGTCGGCACGTGCTGGTCACTTTAAAAGAGACAGACACTCAAGGATAGTGTATAAATTACACTGTGGAAAAAAATTACATACACCATATGTATGTGGACACCTGACCATTACATCCTTATGTGTTTCTTCTGCAAACCGTTATTTGCTACAAATTTGGAAGCACACAATTTTATACAAAGTCTGTCTATGCTGTAGGCCTTGTAATTTCCATTAGGAAATTTCACATTAGGGTCCAGGGACCATTTTCGAGAACACTTGACAACCCCCCAAAGTCGGGTTTATTTTGATCGGTGATGATCGACTCAATGGTTCCACGCTCAGGACTTATTGAATCAGTCACAAATGTCACCAATGCCGTCTGTCTCGCGGAAATGTGTGTGTGTGTGTGTGTGTGTGTGTGTGTGCAAAAGGTGCCAATGACTGATGAAGTAAGAAGGCATACGAAAGCATTGCTTGCTTCCAAAATGTTTTTCAGAAATACCAATAATTAGTCGTAGGGTGAAGATCACCTTCTTCGTTCCCTTCATCTCAGTCTCTAATAGCGGCTCGCAAACCAACCTGCCATATCGGAGGTCAAAAATACGCAGGTGTACCTGAGTACAGAGAAAAATAATAATGTAAACGCTGGCCAGAGGGAAGGGGGAGCAATCGTTAGAGATACAAATCAATCATCCCTAGTACGAAAGGATGGAACGGAGGAACTCAAGTGTCATGTATCTCAAACCCAACACACCTTTGGGAGGAACTGGAACCCGACTGCACCCCTGACCCCTCTTTCCAACATCAGCACCTGCTCAGAATCTAAACAGACACAAATCCTATACACAGCTTGAAAATCTAGCGGGATGGCTTCCTGAAAGATAGATGAATAGGGGGAGAAACTGTGGATTTGGATGTTTGATGATTAAGTGGCCACAAACCTAATAAAGTCTTAATAAATGGAATCTAAAAATCCAGCTTCAAGTGCGGTCATGTCAATTGCACGGCCAATGAACGACTTACGGGAAAACTAACAGATGAACGTTAAAGATCTGGGAAAACCGCTAAGTTTGTTTGTTTTTGTAGCTGATTCGAGATAAAAAGAAAGAAGTAGAACTGTGAGCTTGATTAATACGTTATATGACACGATAAAGCGCGTTGTTCTACTCCAAGGAAGGTGGCATACTAAGGGTTGGCCACTGGTGACACTGGTATGAGAAAGAGAAACACAAGCATGGAGCTCAGTGACAGGAACACGGGAGACGGGGCGGGCAGGAGGGGGGTGGCGGGCGCTGGAGCGATGGAGGATGGGGTGGTAGCAGCATGGAGGACTAGGTGTGAGATGACAGCACAACACTGCCAGAAGCTGCCAGCGAGAGGACAACACAAGCAGCGAAGAGGTGCGAGAGCAGCGAGCCGGGGTTGGCGCCGGTGCTGGTGGGAGGAATAGCGGTTTGGTGGGAGTGACAGGGCAAGGAAACGGAAGGCGGGAGGCAATACGCGGGAGATCCAGTTCCCATCCTTTTCATCAGGCTGCCACATGCAATATTTATGCTTTCTTTACCCCCAGACAGTGGTTCTGCTTCTCCGCATTCTGTTTCAGTGTTTAGATCCCTGCTTCTTGCTTTACGGCAGGATTTCTTTCTTTCTTTTTTTTTTTTTTTTTGCTCTGTCAAAAATCCAAAGTGACGATCAAAAATCGCGTCTGAAAATTCTCACCCTTCCACATTAAATATGCAGCTCATCTACTGCACCTAATGCATATGCATTATACCTTCAGGACTTACCGTTATGATAGCGCCAGCAATATTAAATGTCTGACTGCATGTAAATTTCATCTTCTCTTCTTTTTTTTCTCTTCTTTTTGTTTTTTTTTTCCCAGTCCAAGCCAGATGATAGCAATAGATAGATAGATAGATAGATAGATAGATAGATAGATAGTTCTGGTTATAAAATGCCACGTATTTCATTTTAAGTATAATAATTTTAATAACACATTACACGAGTGAGGACGGGTTTCCTTTAGGAGTCAGGTTCCTGTTCTTCGTTGGGAAGTTTTATTCTTTCGACTCCATCGTAGACTCCGGCGTTTATTTATTTATTTTTAATTTATTACCATAATTTTTAGTTTTGTATAGCTGCATTGTGACACAATGTCCATTGTTGAAAGCGCTAGACAAGGTGCGTTTCTGGTATATTTTAATTAAATAAAACATTTTCAATCCAACTTTTTACAAAAATTATAATCTGACTTTGTAACATTTTTAAAAAATGTTTTTGTATTTTTATTGATTTTCTCATAAATAAAAAATGTATTATACTGTAAATGCATTTATTACTAATTAATACTTATATTAATAGTATTAGTTTAAGGTTTTTGGTTGTCTGTTTTTATTGCAATAATACTTCGTCACTGTTAGTGTGTAAGCGTATATATATATCGTGGTGTGAATGGAATCATGATGTGATATTTTTGTCATATCACCCCATACTTAAAACCTATGTATTTCTTTATTTCTTTTTATTTTAGAGTGTTTTTTAAAGCTTTTTCTACAGCACAAGGCTCACAATAGATATTGTTCTCCCCCTGTCTTACAGCTTCACAAATAAAAAATGACACAGACCACAGAAAACCGATCAAATACCTTAGCACCCCGCTGCAGACCATCTGAAATCTATACACCTCCAACACAACGAGGCTGGAGGTGAGATGGCTAATCGGGGAACTGTTAAGGTTTGGACGAGGTTATTATTCCCAGGCTTTTGGTCATATAACAAATAAAAAGGGGGGAAAAAATGAAAGGAAAAAAAAAAAAAAGCTGCCATTTTCAGTGCTTGGTTCCTGTGACCTCGAGATAGTCGAGGTAGTGTGAGGATCTGGGAAATGTGATATATGTATTGGGAAAAAAAAAATCAATCAGTGGATTAATTAGTTGTTTAACGAGAATATGAGTGACTGAGAATGAGGAACAAAGAGCGAAAGAGAAAGAGAGAAAGAAATACACCACAGGACAGAAAGAGAAAGAGAGAGAGAGAGAGAGAGACAGCTTCAACACCTCTCTGTCTCCGGCGGTGCAACGGAGAAAAACACATGATAGCTTTTGCGCGCGGGAAGCGCTGCTTGTGCAGAGAGCAGAATCTCATTATCACTTCTCATCCGGCACGCAGGAGGAGTCGGAGCAGAGAGGAGAGGAGGAGAGGAGGAGAGAGGAGGAGACGAACGGGGAGACGGTGTGAGCAGACCACCGCCTGTCTCTCTGCGGGGAGACTGACAGTTGGAGAGATTCGGCGCGGTGCAGATGTGGAAAGTGGGCGAGTGGCGAGAGCGAGCCGGCGAGGGCGGAGGTTCTCGGTAAAACAGGAAGAATAAAAAAAAAAAGGGGGGACGAACGGAACGAAGGACAGCACTAATCACAGCTCTATATAACACACTGATCATGATCTGTCAAACCAATCATGGCTTCTTGCTTTTCTTCATTCCGGCAGGTCGTTAGGAATACGAACGATTCCCAATTGAGCCCGAATCTGGATTTGTTAAAACCTTGTTAAAAACGTTTCGTTGAATTTAACAGAAATCACGTCGAACAGGTTTAGACGTCTCAAAGTATGTGGCTGATTCGTGCCAGACACATCGCAGTTCTGGCCTTGTGATGATGATGATGTGTGTGTGTGTGTGCGCGTGTGTGCGTGCGTGCGTGCGGTGAAATCGTACACCAGGTCCGAGTGTAACTCTAGTATTAGAGATTATTAGCGCAGGACGTCAGTCATGACTACGCCTTAACAACTTGGGGACACACAGCACCTTTACCTTTTTTGGTTGTTTTCCCCCCCCAGAAACAGCCCATAATGGTCGAATCCTAATTCGATCCGTGCATCAAGTGTGCATCAAGTGTGTGTGTGTGTGTGTGTGTGTGTGTGTGTGTACGTGCACTTACCTGCGGTTGGAACACTGCTATGGGTTGCTGCTGGCCTTGTAGTTGGGCGTCCATGCTGACAGGCGCTCGGTGCCTTACACCCCTGTCAGAAAAAGAAACACACCAATAAATCACACGAACAAGTCGCACTTCTCACCATTTCGGCGCTCGCGCTATGCTCGAGGTACGCCTGTGAATCTGGTAATAGAATTAGAGCAGCGAGCTGCACTCTGGCAATCACATGCTTCCAAGGAAATGGCTGTCTGGCGTCACCTTGTCGCAGAACCCTAGCCAGTGAGAACACGACACCTACTGTGATAATGAGACCTGTCATGGAGCCGCCGAGTCGGAGAGCGGCAAGCGTTCCGTTTTAATCCTAAAAACTTGTCTGTGAAAAGGGAAGGGAAAAAAAAAAACTTATCCTTACAAGCACAAGCCCATACATACAGATATATATATGTATATATATATGTTGTTCTTGCTGTACCTTCTTGTATGAAACAAGTGCGCAAATTCCCCTAAACACTGAACAGTATTCTTCCTCAACAGTGATTTGTTCGATCTTACACTCGTCCCCTGATTTAATCTCCTAATTCTGTTCGAAATCCAACAAAAGACAATAAAACCCGAAAACGGTTAAACGTCTCGAGCAGGAAAAAAAGGGAATAAAATTAACTTTGCTTGGTGACAGAACAATTACAAAAGGCGGTGGCGGCAGCGGCGGCGTGCTCGCGGCTGCATATATGCCTGTACACGGCAGCCATCAAAAATTTTAATGATCCGTCAGTTGTCACGCGAGCGTGTTGCACGGCACGGGGAAGCTCAGTGCTCTGCCATAGCAAGCAAAGAGATATGAAGAGAAAAGAACTAAACCCCCCCCTACACACACACACACACACACACACACACACACACACTCACACACACCTTCATATAAAAAAAAAAAAAAGGCCATTTGCATGTCGCTCACCTCAGAGCGCATCCGCCCCCGCCATGTCGTCAGGAGTGTGGAGAGCATGAAGCTGGAGCCAATTAAAATGCTTCATGCTGGAGAACGGAGCCATACAGCCCGAGCTGTCACCACGGCAAAATAAAACCTGCTTCATTCTTTTTTTTTTTTTGGTGAAGGTTAATAATGCTAATTAAGCCTAAAACCCCGGCCTGCGGGTTTGAGTGGCAGGTTTAGGATGACACCGTGTCTTCGGCATTGTTTACTCGCAATTCTAGTCCCTTTAAAAAAAAAAAAATACAAATCAGACAGACAGAAATGACTTCGCAGAGGATGATTAACAAAGGGGCGAATTTTGCTCGCAATGTTTTTGAAGGATCCTCAGGACCTTCAGATGATTAACTAGAAGAAAGAAAAAAAAAATAGTGTGTGAGGTGGCATTTTGGAACATGCATTCGTCTATACCATCTCTCTCTCACACAATCTCTATACCGCTTGGCCTGTTCAGGGTCATGAGCATGCACACACACACACATTATGGGCAATTCTGGGAACGCCAATGATGTCTTTGGACTATGGGAGAAAACCGGAGTAGCTGAAGGAGAGACTCACCAAGCATGGGGAGAACACGCAAACTCAACCCAAACAAACCCCAAGGCAGGAATCAACCCCGACCCTGAAGACCAGAGGTGCCACAGTTCCACCAAGAAGCAGTTATGGTGAAGTTTTCTATTCGAGGTACATCTTAGACAGGGTGCCAATCCATAGGGTGGACACCCATTCATTCGCATGTCTTTGGAGTGTGGGAGGAAACCCGCAAGGCATGGGGAGAACACGCAAACTCCATGCACACAGTCCTCTTGGTGGGAATTGAACCCGGACCCTGGGGATGAAAGGCCACGGTGCCAACAAGAAGCAGTTATGGTGAAGTTTTCTAGACAGGGTACTCCCTGGGCAGGGTGCCAATCCATAGAGTGCACACCCACTAACACACTACAGGCAATTTTGGGAACACCAATTAACCTACACTACAAGAAACCCAGGGAGAAGTACAGGGAGAACATGCAAACTCCATGCACACAGAAGAGGTGAGAAACATACCCAGACCCTGAAGGTGCGAGGTGACAATGCTACCCACTACGCCACTGTGCCTCCTTCACTAACATCAATAAAACAACTAATCAAATGACCAGCCTACATTCCGCACTATGCGTGCACCAGCGCTTTGCACACAGACCACGAAAGAAAAAGAAAGAAAAAAAAAGTCGAGCAGAAACAGTGGCTGTGGCTTTCGCAAGAACTTCACTAATCAGAGGAAGCCTTAAGCTTTTTCTTATTTAAAAAAAGAAAAGAAAACACAAGCTTTCCCTCTTAATGAAAGTAAGACTGAGTCATACTACAGTCACTAAAAAAAACGATATATTTGTTTATTCTTATAAAAGTACGGTACCTGAATGTGTGGAAAAAAAAGAAAGCTTATCACCTGTTGTTAAATATCATCAGATTTAATAGTAAAGCCTCGGTGGCATCGCACAAGCTGCGTGATCTGTTTTCCATAGCCGAGGCGGATTTACTGTATTAACCCATGTGATGAAGTAATGCACAAAAACCCTGGCTACTGAAAAGCAACTCGCTTCTTCTTCTTCTTCTTCTACTTCTTATTTTGTCTCTGTACGGCACTGTTTCGCGTTTGCGCAACTCATAAGTGAGTCAATGACTCGAAGCAAACAGTAAAAAAAAAAAAAAGTGAAAGATGGTGTGAACAACAGTTAAGAGGGTCAAAAAATTATCAAGTGTGAGGAACATCATCTAATATCTCTACTGACTTTATACTGTATCAATCGGAACATTTTGAAGAGACCCCAATATTCATTTTAACAGGAAATGTGTGAACTGATCCGGTCTGATTGGAACGATAGGGATAATCCGAGCGTTAGGGAAATCTTAAACACTTGATCTGATTGTCTCTCTTGTTGGAATAAATTAAGGCTTTTGTTGCCCCACTTGGGGGGGGAACATCAGGTGCATGACGTGTTTCCTGGAAGAAAATTTTGTTTCCATTGTTTCCCAAGACTGGGCAGAGAGAGAGAGAGAGAGAGAGAGAGAGAGAGAGAGAGCTGCCGAGTCTTCACTTCAGACTTCCATCCACTGGGCTGAGGACAGAGCTCTAACTGGCTCGCATTTCACACGTAGTAAAGTCCCTGACCAATCCCAGACGAAACCCGAGTACCTAAGAACCCAGGTGTCTGTATATAAACACACACCGTATCAAGAACTCGGGACAGTCTCTTCAATACCAGGTTCAGCAAATCAAGACGTCTGCTCAGGACGTTAGCAACATATCTGAATCCTGTCACAATAAACACAGGACGTGAGATTCACTTGCGTCAATAGTAGGGCCCCATATACTCACCTCTATTGTCTACCAGTTCACCTTCTGGTAAGGTAACCTGAGACAAATCCATGTCTAGACAATAAGATGAGCTCAGGATCGAGGCAGAGCTCGAAGCAATGTTCCCCCTTCGAGATATACAGTTTGTATGAACGACTGTGTGAACCCGTGCGTGTCCTGCAATGGCCCGAATTCTGTCCCGAAATGTCTCCATACATATTGTCACTTTTTAGTAAAACGCAACTTTATTTACAAAACAACTTCTACGTGATAGCCGTTTCTTTGTAAACACGCTAACGTCTCTCATGCGCAAGACGAACGCGTGTTAACACATCTGGTGTGATTCATGCGATTGCACTTTGAACGTGTGACAGCTTCCTGATTCACCATGAGAATGATTTCGATAGCTGCTTCTTTTGTCTACCTGAAAAATATAGAATATAAAGTGCAAGTATGAGCTAAGTGTTAACTTTCCCTTTTTGGGACATGCTGTAGTGTCACACCTAGATCCTCTAGAACACGGTTTAACACTTTCTCTTTCATCAAACTGGCCAAAAACAAAGATCATTTTTATGATATGAAGAGCTGATTAGTTACTGAGTCGCCAACAGTGCAAAAGGGGAAGAATAAATACAAAAAAATGTTAATCATTAATTGTTGTTCAATGAATTGTTGTCGTGAGTTTAACCGATTGAAATGTATTAACCAGTGATGGTTTTTGTTTTGCATAATATTTCTCTGTATTTCTACCTACAGCTCAGACCATTCGCAGTCTCGAAGTATTTTTAACAGCCGTAATGCCTTGATGTTTAAGTTTTTTTTATTTATTTATAAATTTTTTATTATATTCATTAAACATTTTTGTGCTTATATTTTGAGCATCCTGCAGAATCACCCACAGTTTTTCCTCAGGACTTTATTGCACCTGCTTCTTTTTTTGCATGCCAAACCCGGCAGCTTCCATTTTTTATGTTTTCTTTTCTGGCATACAAATATCTTTTCGTAACTTTTAATTTTGTGGTGGAATACTGATGTCTGAAAATCAGCTCAATACTTAAGATCTGGAACAAAGTCTGTACTCAAAAACACATGGTACCTTGGTAGACTTTTGCACAGAACTGAAATTCAGGTTTTATTCCCAAGTCCAAGTTCCTTCCTTATTTACAGAGTGACGTCAAATCATCATGGCTTTGGAAATAACCAAAGTGAAACTTCCTATCTTAATATGCTATAATGTATAAACAACTATTAGCTTTAGCATCCTGACTATACCATTATCTGTTTTTAAGGGAAATCCGATCCTGGGTGTCGCATTAGCACTAAGGACGGAACGCTGATTTGTATTGTTGTATAGACTTGCTCATCTGACTTTCCAAACTTGTACAAATTCCATATGTCTGAAGTGTTATTTGATGGAGAGACGGGCGTCAAACTGTTCATTTGGGTTTTTCTGAAAAGTCAGAACCAAACGTAGAACCAAAGTTACCATTAATTAATATAAGAATTTCGTTGCAAAAATGTATAACTCTCAAAATGCTCACATTTTTTTATCATACGAGTCAGAAAGACAACCATAAAATACGTGATCTTTTCATTTTTATGTCATGTTTGTATGGTTAAACAAAGTTGGTGAAAATTCAGTTCATCATATTAAATATTCAGGTTTAATATGAATAATGCTGAAAGAAAAAAAAAAAAAAAGAAGATACGTCACTCTGTACTGAACAATCCTGACCCCTTCCCCCCCATACACATTTATTAAAACATAGTACGTCCTCTGCGTGCTCTGACATCTTCATCTTACTCTACAGATACAGTACTGGTAGATATAGATATATATATATATATATATATACACACACATATATACACATATATATACATACTCAGCAAAAAAAGAAACGTCCTCTGACTTTCAACTGTTTTTACTTTCAGTAAACTTAATGTGTAAATATTTGT
>JAQQZS010000007.1:2503093-2515666 GCA_030068045.1 Platyallabes tihoni | reverse complement strand
CCCCATGTCTGTATTGTATATTAGTGTGTGCAATCCCTCGTCTGTGTGTTTGTGTTTTGAGTTATGATTGATAGCATGCTCCATGTTTTATGCCAACTTCCTCAGTTCATGTTTTGTTTGTTTGTTTCATTATTATCATTAAAGACTGTTACACCTTAACCCCCTCTGCGCCTATGCCTCACCCACACCCACAGTCCAACAACCAACAGTACGTGACAGGTTTACAGTCAGTGTTAATTTACGGTGCCAGGTCATCTGCTGGTGTTGGTCCACTGTGTATTATCAAGTTCAAAGTCAACGCAGCCGTCTACCTGGAGATTTTAGAGTGCTGCATGCTTCTGTCTGCTGACAAGCTTTATGGAAATACCTATTTCCTTTTCCAGCAGGACTTCTACCACTAACTGGTTTGCTGACCATGATATTGGTGCTTGTGTACACTGTGCTTGACTGGCCAGCCAACTCACATGGACTGAACCTCATAGAGAATCTACAAGGTATAGTCAAGAGGAAGATGAGAAACACTCGATGAGCTGAAGGCCGCTATCAAAACAACCTGAGCACTTTACCACTGCGCTAATTTTTTTTATTGATCTGAGAAAATATGCTAATATTTTGAGGTACTGTATTTTTTATTTTTGAGCCGTAATTCGTAATCATCAAAATTAAGACAAAAAAGGCTTGAAATAGTTCACATGTAATAAATCGAGAATATAGAAGTGTTACTTTTTAAGATGAACTGTGAAAGAAAATTTACTTTCATATATTCGAATATTACATTTTTTTCAAGATGCACTGCACACGATGAGATGACACACCTGGATACAATTGTTTGCTGTATTTGTGAGCTGAAGATCTCCAAAGATAGCTCAAGCATGCAAGGATTTTTATTTTTTCCAAACAGATGATATTGATTAGAACCTTCAGCTAAATTTAGAAGTAAACAACCTTCTGCAGTACCTGATTTACAGCATTGTTTACAGTAAATTACACATTGTTATATTACAGCAGATTCAAGTCATGTTTTGCCTACAACCCTAACATAAACTTTAGCAGTGAAATGATCAGCCATATAGTAAAAATAAAAATGCCACAAGTTGGAATGAGTTGTCTAATAAATAAGTGATGTGCGCATAGTATAACTCACCTGCACAAATAAAAAGCAGGTAGGGTACGTGCGTGTTTTTCCATCTTCTTGAACAAGATTAAAAAGAAACATCGCTGATGAATTTGTCAGATCCATTGTTGAACGCTGCATCAGTATTTACAGCACAGGTTATATTTTGCTTGCTCGACACCCACATTTTCTCTCGATCAGATCAATGGCTTGCTTTGACAAATTGCGACTGTGTTTAGTATCTTCAAATTTGTGGTTTCTGGGGGAGTAATTAGAGGGCTGGATGAGACGCACTCTCCTGACTGCAAACACACATGCCGGCTTTATAAAAATTTGTTTAACAACTGTGTACATCCTGTATTGTTTTGAAAGTACTGTAGCATGCATATTGTAATTCTCTGTAAATCAACCCATTGCACATTGTTTCTTTTTTGTCAACACAGTTTGAATTTTTGTCAATTTGCTGGAATAAGGATTTTTACATACATTGTCAATGCCATCCCGATACGTTCTTCACTTCATTTATTCATCACTGCATACTGGAGTGTCTTTTCTCCTACTACACTAATGAATATAAGAAAGTAACATACTGCAGTAAAACACAGACCTGTCTAAATAATATTAACATTTTCTCAGAACCGTATTAGATTAGATTCTATTTGTATTATTCAGTTATACATTATAGTTGCTCTATGTGCATGCATTTTTGTTTTAATCATGTAACAAGCACTGGAAAAAGTTATTTGTATGAAATATTAAGGGGCTTTAAGGGGAGGAATCTTACACTTCTATTAGGATATTGATGTGGTTAGCCTAAAAATATACAGTTTTTAATATTTAAAAATAAATTCCACTTAAATCTTACATAGAGTTCTGTTTGACACATTTGAGACCATCTTAGTAAAAACATTATAAATTACATTGTATGTGCCTAAAATATTATGAACATTCCCAAATGATACAAGAATTATTTTGTTGTTTTCAGCTGGGACATATTCTTGTACATTGACAATGTTATGGGCCAGATTTGACCTATATTTACTTAAAAGCATTTTATCTTTTTTTTTTTTTTTTTGTCTTTGGGAAAGTAGAGAAAGATTCAATGAGGACCCTGACATAATTTTGAGAAAAACCCGTGTCCCCACAATAAGGCAACACTTGCTGAGACATCACCTCCAAACAAAGTAACAATTAACAAGTAACCCATACATGTGTGCTTATTTGTGCAGTTTCATGGACTATAAGCTGTACCTGAGCCCATATTTGGCTGATTTGGTGAAATCATGATAAATGTGGAATAATTTACTTACAGAAGAACAAGTCTGAAAAATCTTCGCTCTAAATCTATTTGCTCTAATTGCCTCCTTCCCTGTACACCAGCCACAGCAGCGCTTGTTAGGTTATTGTAACAGTGTGAATGTGTCTTCACTTAAATGTTAATCATGAGTTTATTAATTAATAATCAATGACTGATAAAATATATATTAATGCAAAATTTATTTGTGGTATAGCGACACTTCTTTTTAAGAGGAAACTTGGGCCAGGTCAAAAACGAATAGTATGTACGACTTAATACAACATTTGAGCTTCACTGACATGCATGGAGGAACCTGGTTAGTCCTGGTATTGAGTCAGAATTCCTCCATTTTCCTATTTCCACTTATATGCACTAATTTGACCCTGATAAAGGCATGAGGCATTGGAGCGTTCCACATCCCAGTCCGCTGGAGCTGCTTGGTAGGCACCATCATTATTTTAAATCTTGTCTTTTTAGGGGTTTTTTTTTCCTAATAGCTTGTTTTGTTTAGTTTTTCCTGTTGTGTCTTTACAACATGGATTTAAAGTACCTCTAAAACAGAAAGAAAAAGAATTACTTAGAAACTTATAGTATATTATGCAATAGTGTGCAAAAACATGGAGACAAAAGTGAAATTCAATGTTCTAAAGGCATTTTCTAAGTTTTTGAAAATAATAACAATCAAGTTAATAAGAATAATTTGTTAACAGTACAAAACCTATACACACGCTGCTGGATCAGGCCGGGCATAAAGTCAGAAAGACATCTGCAGTACTGTGGTGTCACTCGTTCAATCCATGCCTGCTTGATCGCTTCCTGAAGATCACATACAGCATTTCTTTGCGACCAGAAATTCACAATCCACTTGAGAATCAGCCATAATTATGCAGAGATGAACACCCCGGCTTCAAAAAGTGAAAGTCCTGCCACATATTTGTTTCATCCATTAACTAAACCAGCTGATTCTAATTAGCACAACTAATTACTGACATCACCTGATTTGTTCACAGTAATAAATAACACTTTGGGCCGCCGCTGTATGTGATGCTTAAAAATCTGTGATGATGCTCGCACCATAAATGATGTAGTTATCGTATCGTATCATTTTAAATATTTGGCAAGATCGACGTAGTATAAACATCAAGGCCACAGCTTTTTAATAAGACCCTTTGACCAATCAGGTGTTTGATTATTCGGTGTTTGCACCAATTAGAAATATGTTTGTTCAATAAAAGGTTTGTGTGCATTGTCAAGAATATAAATATGATATGAAACACCTAGGTATCAAAAAGTGGACAAAAGTGGACATAAGTCTCTGAGGATTCAATTAAAATGGGTTGAAATGCTTAATCCAATTCTAAAAAAAATTATTCCAGCTCCTTCCCGTGTGTGTGTGTGTGTTTAAATTCAACCAGGTTGTATTTCCATTCCCGTTTATTATTCCATGTATACATCTCTCAGGATACATGTTTCATGTTTATTCCTCTGCGTACTGTATATATACAGTATATGGATCATCATGTAGTATGTAAGGCAAAACGTTCAACACGTGCACACTTTTATCATCACGATCATACTTGAGCAAACAATTGTATAGAAAGTCTTTGCATGCTCTAGCTTTATAATTTCTCAATGGAACAAAGAGACCCAAACCTGTTTCAGCATGAAAGCCAGCTCCATGGAGACGTGTGTGTGTGTGTGTGTTTAGGTTGGAGTGGAAGAACACGAGTGTCCTGCGCAGAGCCTCGACCTCCACCCCACTGAAGCATCATCCTTTGGGATGAACTGGAACCGGATCCTCCTCCACATCTTGACATCACTAATGCTCCTGATCTCGTTAATGCTCTCGCGGCTGAACGCACACAAAATCGCTATAGCGACGCTTTGAAAATCTGGTGGAGAGCCTTCCCGGAGGAGTGGAGGTCATTATAGGAGGGAAGGTGGAATATATCTGGGAAAAGGATTCCGAGTCAGGTGTGTAATTTGATGAGAAATACTGTACGTTGAGAAATTAAACGAGCAGTAGATTCGATTAAGAATTGTAGTTGATGTTGATCTAGAAAATAATTTCAGCTCCTGAGTAAGAGTGTGACATGTTATAGAGTGTGTTATATACTGTCGCAAAAGTTGAAACGGGTGTGACGGTGTGATAAAAACCGAGCATTAAGCTTTTTGCATGTTTTTCCACGTCCTTATATCAGTTCCGGTGAAAGATCCAAAATACACAGGAAACAGTGGCATTCCTGTCCCACTTGCGTGCATGGGGCATGTACACACTTGCATACTTACATTTCCTGTTGCTATTTGGCAATACACTCAGGTTCCCACACTTCTCACCCACACTGAGCATAGACAGGTTGCATATGTGTGTGTGTGTGTGTGTGGTGGTGGTGGGGGGTAGTCATATTTCTGTGTTCAGAGGAGAGGAGAATGCTGGTCCAGGAACACACAGAGTTGGATGTACACATCTCCTGACACCCGGATCTTTCCGAGTGTGTGTGTTGTAGCTGTCACTGTAAACATGTCTGATCTGCCAGTCTCTCCCAGGCCCACTCTGCCATATCACTCATATATATACGAGCAGCTGAAGCCATAGCACGATCACAACACAGAGGAGTTGAACAGAAATGAGCCTGTGTTTATCTGTATAATTCTATCCAGGATAATTCTATCTTTTTATGCAAGTCAGGGTGGCACTGGAACTGGAGTCTATCCCAGAAAAAAATGGACGCCAGGCTATTTAACTCTCTCTCTCACACACACACACACACACACTTCCAAACATTCACACACATACACACTAGGTCTGATTTAGCATCGCCAGTCCACCTACCAGTGACGAATCCTACCTACATGAGCATGAGAAGAACATTTGATAGTCCAGACTTGAGCTCGAGATCAAATCCTGGAGATGTTGAAGCAGCAACGTGACATTGTTGCCAAGTTTAAAGGATCCACCTTTTACAGTACTTTTCTTCTATGACGTATCTTCTTCTTCTTCTTCTTCTTCTTTAAAAAAAAAAAACTCCCATTTTATAGCAACCTCTCTGAAGTCACAAGCTTTAAGAGGCATTGGCACGACTTCGCTCCAAGTAATGCTCACCACTGTGGAAAG
Source organism: Platyallabes tihoni (assembly GCA_030068045.1). Lineage (NCBI taxonomy): Eukaryota > Metazoa > Chordata > Actinopteri > Siluriformes > Clariidae > Platyallabes > Platyallabes tihoni. The sequence goes on along the minus strand of JAQQZS010000007.1, from coordinate 2,510,140 downwards.
GTTTCCAATTGAAACCAGCTGACGTTTATGTGTTTTACAGCCAAAGCTTGTATTTTAAGAAGAAAAAAAAAAGAAATGAAAAAGGAAGAAACAAAGCAAAATGCTGTATGTAAAAGTGCAACAGAATAATTTTCTTTCTTTCCTTTGTTATTTTTTTCCTTTTTACCTTTTACAGTCATGAGAACTGTGGTAGCTCACAAGCTTCAGCTAAAATCACTAAACTTACGTAAGTAAGTAAGTAATCAAAAGCAGACAATTGTTTTCAATATTTCAGGTTATGTATATATTAGTAGATAATCATGGACAAGATCTTTTTGGAAGCCATTTGATTTACAATGAGTTGGCGTCTGCCACTGAAAAAATCTCAAGTAAGATTTTATTTCTATCAACTCCTACAGTGTGACGCGCAATAAACAGCTACAACCACTGTAAAGCAGCCAGCGTCCCCATGTCCGGCTCGTCCCCTCCAAGAAAACGTGAGAATATTTTCAAGAAACGACAATACAAACTAAGGAAATCCCAAAGCAAATCATTTCTCTCTTTTTTTATTATTCAAATAGTGCATGCAGTTGTTCATTTATTGAATTATTGTTTTTTTTCTTCCCGTAAAAGTATGTTAGATTCACAAAGTGAAATGTGTTATATAATTTAATTTACAAGTCGACAACAAATGAAACATCAGACAAAATAATACTCAGTGTTAAAAATGTAAACCACTGATAAGGTGCATGCAACATACAAATTGTTTGTTTTGTATTGTTTTGTTTTTTAATTATTGTTATTTGTTAAATGTGCTTTCTACAATCGTCTTGTTGAATGTTTTACTGCTTTGGTGTTGAGAATGTAATTTTCCATGCATTTAGTTTTGTGAGTGAAGTTTTTACGAATGATATTAATATTGTACCAAGAAAGATTTTGTGTGTGTGTGTGTGTGTGTGTGTGTGAGAGAGAGAGAGAGAGAGAGAGAGAGATACATGTTTGGTGTATGTAATCCTTGTTCAGTTATATACAACTAGAATATTATACAAGTTTGTCATCCTGTCATTGTCATCCTGATACAAAGAACAATTTTAGCTCTAATATAACAAAACGTATTAGAAAACAAAGAAAAAAAACAAAGCTCACATATTGAGTGGATTCAAACATTCAGAAGAATTTAAAAGATAAAGGAAAAAAAGACTTTTGCATTACATTTATTGTTGCTGATTTAGGTTTATTACTATCATCTGATCCTAATACTGTCTTTGTCTTCAATGGTGAGGAATTCCGATCAAAGTTTTCCCCTTCTTTTAATACTTTAGGGAATTTTCAAACGCCGTGAAGTATGGCTGTAATGCCCCAAGATTTGTTCTCCCTGAAAGAAATCATAAAGTAACAATATATTAAACTACAAAGCAACCTGACTATAAGTGGTTTGCATTTAGCTTTACTGTTTTTTTTTTCATCTTTTTTTCTTTTCTTATTTTTTTTAATATCAGTGTGCAATTTCTAGCACAGTAGAGCTCTGTTGCCATAATTCATGCATTATTTAAAATTTTTAAAAATCTTAATTCTTCTGGATGACTTTTTTCATCTACAGGGTCTTAGTGCAAATCTATGGGGCATTACTTTTGAATAATAAAGAGAATGAAATAGGAAATCAATATAAAAAATGAGAGCAAGAGAAAGAAGAGAGAGAGAGCAAGAGAGAGATGTGTAGTGGGAGGGTTTTTTTTTGGATTATCATTCACCAATATTATGTTTCTCTTTAAAAAACATAAAGAATGGTTTTGTGCAATGAGAGAAATAAAACACTGTCAATGCAAGGTGTTTTTTTTATTCACACAAATTTAATAAGATATAACAACCGCTTGGTCCATAAATATTTAATGGGAAATAGTTTCTATACACCATCTTTTTTTTCTTTTTTTTTCCAAGAAACAAGGAAACAATGGACAATCTTGATAGAACACGTACCATACTATTAACAACGAAGATCAATATATAAGATTCTCGGATTTACCGACTATATTTGAAAGAGTGCACAACTGCTTTCTAGGCCATCGCTTGCCTCCTTTGTAACAGAATCACACCATTAAAAAGATCCTCGGATGAAAAAGAACAAAAAACCGTAACACTACAAAACTAGTGAGGCGTTTCGAAGAATGTGATATCTATTAAAACAAACACACATGTATCTCCTGAATTTCACAAGCTCTCTTCCATGTTATAGCGTAAGGCACATAGTAGAACTGAGTTAGGCGTCTACTTTATCAAGTAGATCTTCGAGGAGCACTTTGTTCTACAAAACAGAACCAACTCTCCATCACAAAATGAATGAATCAGCATCTAAACTGTCCCTTGCTGTCACTTCCCCGTCATGTTTTTTTTTTTTCATGTTCTTTTTGGTCTGTTCAGTGGCAAGTGTCCATTAAACAAAAATTTAGAGTTTGCCTAAGAAGGGGATAAAACATGACTTGATTATGCATTATGGTTATGGATGATTAAATTTCTCCAATCATAAAGTATTTCATTTGTTTAATCATTTCTGTAAACCACAAACTTAGAAGTAATACTTTTTTTTTAAATAAATGACAGCCTAGCTTTTCCATCACTAAATGTGTTGAATCTTATGATCACCCTGAGCTGCACCATCCTAACACACTCATCAGTTGAAAATTAAGTGAACTGGAAATCTTAAGCAATTAATTAAGAACTGTTAAAGGAGATATTTCCAATTTTTTTGTGTTAAAGGTGCCTTATCTGTACAATCAATTAAAATCAAGCTCCTCAAAATGTCAAAGAAAAAGATATAAACAGCTTTTTTTTTTCTTTTCTTGAACAGTTACCACTGCACAGTTTTCACTATTGTTTAACTCTAATCAGAGCCAGGCTGGTATGACAATGCTGTCTAGAGGTCGAAGCACCACCTGGCATGCGAGTTATATATTTTAAATAAAAATGTTAAATTGTTAAAAAAAAAAAAAACACACACAAATGGCAATGGGGTCGTTTGTCAAAACTACAGTCACTGGATACAACTGGAATGTGACAAAAAAAAAAAGGTTTTTGAAAATAAAATGCAGATCAAAAAATAATAATAATTAGGTTTTAAAAAAAAACACAAAACAGAATGAAGGAATTTAAACGTGGCTAAAGCACGTGCGCGTAAAGCATGTTTCCACTTTCAGGTGTGACGTGTGAAAACATGCCGACACTATGCTGACATGGTAAATACATTTATTTGTTTTTTAATGAAAAAATAAAAATAAGAAATACACAAAGAGTGTAAACTCAGCTGCCAAGTGGTTGCAAGTGCTACACATTATGTTGAGTTGAAGCTCTCATTTGTTTTTGTGTGTTATGTGGGAATGGGGAATGAAATCTGTCAAATTCGTAAAGTTACAAAATAAAACACACAAAAAACAGCAAGTTTATAGAGTTGTAGATTTAGAATTAGAGCTGGATTTACTGGGTCTGTCTAAAAAAGCAAACAAAATGAAAAACAACATAAAAAATAATCAAATTGAAATTATTTTTCTTTTTTTTGGCAAAATCAAAATAGTCCAAAATAGCGTGGAGTTGAGGCGCCTACTCGATCTTCAGAGCGGATCTCATGGTTGCTTTAGAGTGTTTTGCAGTTATCAACAAAAAGCCACATTTGGAAAGGAGGGTTGAAACAATAAAGGACAAAATAACTCAAATGTTTGTTAGAAAAGGTTCGTCAGGGTAGTTTGCGGGGGACTCCCCGACTCGTGGCTGTCCAAACTAGAGGTGACTGAGGTGACTACGGTGATAGAGGGATTGGTCAGGTCTGTAAGCGTGCTGGCTGTGCTTGGCGGGGTCAGAGCACCACTGTCGGAGGAGGGTGCGGGAAGTGACGTGCCGTCAGCCTTCTCGACACCCCCGCTCTCCTGCCGCAAAACGTTCCGTCTGAATTTGGCCCGAGCGTTTTGGAACCAGACCTGCAAACCAACCCCATGCAATGGCTTTTATTGTTTTGTGCTCGAGTATGGGTTTTGGGAAACTGTTACATTCCTAAATTTGGAATATTTACATTACTATTGCAAAATAAATAAATAAATAAAAATGCCATTATGAGAAATAAAAAAGGTGATGAAGTCTAAAAACTGCTTGTCTAAAGAAATGCCATATCATATATTCCTATTCTTCTAGCATGCATGTCGCATTTAAGTATTTATATTATGCATCATATACAATAAGTATTTATTTATCAATTTTAGCTTGGACAAATATAAGAACATGCTTTTCTTAAAATAAAAAAAAGAAGAAAAATGAAAAGATGTATGCTTAATTCTAGTATTTATACAACCACATTTATCATTCTTTCTAACTTCTGTGGATGTACAATAATTTATTACCAAATTAAGAAAACAGTAAGAAATGTTAGTTGATAAATTAATCAAATAAATAATTCAAACATATCAATTCTATAAATATTATTACTTCTCTCCAATCATTAATCCGTCTTAAAGCTAACACTAAAAACTAAAGAGAGGTAAAGAGTGTCCTCTCTCCACGTTTTTATATCTGAACACTCGCTATAAGGATATGAATGGAAACATAAAACTAAATGATATGACATGGAATAACTCAGGCTCGGACGAGTGATGCGAGAGGAAATATCCACTAAAGGGGGGTGGGGGGCACATGAAATAAGATCTAAGGATTCTTTTTCTCTCTATTTGGAAAGACAGAAGCCGACGCTTACCTGCAACACTCTTTTGGTGAGGCCCGTCTTCTGTGCGAGCTGCTTTAAGTCCTTGGCATCAGGGTTGTGATTGATGGCGAAGTAGGACTTCATGGTTCGAAGCTGGTGGTGCTTGAAGGACGTGCGCATGCGTTTGGTCTTCTGCGATGGAGCGTATGCCTGCTGGTCCCGATCCAGGTGCTCGGATTCGTTCTCGTTACAACCTGAGACGAACACAATTACAGAAAAAATAATAATAATCAAGATTTTAAAAAAGTGATATACCATGAGCACCGCCCAGCCATTTTTCCTTGACTTGCTGTGGTTTACATCTCGTTATTAGTTTTCAGGTTCGTCAAAGATTGTGTTCTCTGTTTTTACGGGAAGTTGTGGACAATCTACATATCTCAAAATGAGCCTCAATGGTTGAACGCATATTAAACAAAATTTTGAAAGTAAATTCCTGTTATATATTAAATTATTTTCGACTTTTGAAAAAATATAAATGACTTTGAGATTTGGTTTATTTTTTTTTTTTTTTTATCTAAAAGAAATAATCAAGCAAAATAGAAATCTAATAATAGCACTAAGCTCTACATAGCAACCACAACAGCAAAATCCAGTCAGGAAGAGAGTTTGTTATGCGAGAAGAAGAGCACAGAAATACCTAGTTTCACAAAAATAATTATTTCTTTTTTATGTGTTGAATGTTAGAATATTTTAAATAAGGAATTTCCTAAATTTCTTAGGATTTGTACATAGAAGAAAAGTTGAATTGGCATGTAACACCAAAAGGAAAAGGTTAACAAATGACTGTTAATGACTGCTTATGTGTTCAAATGTATGAATATCCAAGATATATTTATTCATTTCTGGTTAAACTATCTTTAATTTATCTTTTTATCACCTTGTCAGATTTATTTCATTTATTTAAATTTGATTTATATTTGGGTTTTCGAATGTCGCCACTAATACAAATACACACATAGTACAGCTACTACAAATACAAATAATAGCATCAATAAAAATATTTTTCCAGTACCTACTTTTATTTTTAACACTTTTGATTAAAGTTTTTAGCTTTTAGCTTTAACCGAGATTGGGTAAAATTTATTTCCCTAACGAAAAACTAAGGTTGTGTCACAACATGTTAAAATAATTTTTCTATTCTATTGAGTTTTTATTTTAATTTATTTTACTTTAAAAGTCATTAATTTTGTACCATACACTTCCACGAGCATTTGGTGGACAAAAAAAAATCCCTTTTCATCTATTAATTTTTGACTTATGTTTTGTTAGGCCTATAACTACTTTAACTGTTACTGGACATCTAACTTTTTCAATATAGTAATCTGTAAAATGATGGAGGCAGATGATTCGCTGTGGCGACCCCTGAAAGGGAACAGCCGAAAGACAAAGAAGAAGAAGTAATCTGTAAAAATCAGTAATGTTTACATGACTAAAACCCGGAAAAGTGAAAGAAAGCAGACATTTTGTGAATTATATATTTATTTATTTTATTTCAAAGCTTTTATGTAATGAAGGGCTGAACAGTCTGTCACTTCCTGATTTGCCCAGCAGGGGGCTCAACTGTTCATTAAATATTTACCACTGGGTTAAAACTAATTAATGGAGAAAAAGAACAAATGAGCTGATTTCTACGTTACTCTATCGTCGTTTCAGTGAGAATGTTAAGGCTTCATTTAGAAAGAGTTTAAAAATATAATTTATAAATATCAAAGCAACAGTGTGTGCTAATGTCCTTTTATTTTAATTGTTAAGGCGACATGAAGCTTAAGGCTGCTTTTTCTCCCCAAACAACAAACAAATCCGAATGGAATGATCAGTATGACTAATAAAACTAGGAAATGTCTACTAATCCTAAACAGCATGCTCCTTGTTTCACACTGCTAGAAATCACTTTAAAAAGGCACAGCGTGTTTGTTGAACTTATTCGTGTCCCAGAACACTTAACACAATGTGTTAAATGGATATGTGTGTATCTTAAACCACAGAGCAACACACAGTATTCCAAGATACAATATTCCTTAGATTAAAATTTAGTTTGGGTTGGGGTGAGGGGGTCCTCTATTTTGCTCTCTCTCACTCTCTCTCTCTCTCTCTGTTTTTAGTTTCATTCCGACGTAAAAATTGACCGACGCATTGTTTTTTTTTCTTTTTTTCCGTCATCACCAGAAAGCTGAAATAAAACCAACACATTTTCTTGCAGCAAATATACTGAAATATATAATAAACAATACCATCAAATTTCACCTAATGCATTATATTATATTATATTATATTATATTATATTATATTATATTATATTATATTATATTATATTATATTATATTATA
>JAQQZS010000007.1:2488808-2500543 GCA_030068045.1 Platyallabes tihoni | reverse complement strand
CGGTCTGCTGCAGGGAAACTTACACACACACCACTACCACCACCACGCACACACCACACACAAACACACACACACACGCGAACGCACACACGTGCGCGCACTTTAGCAGGCCGCCCCGCAAACTGCACACCGCATGAACAGGGGTAAAGCGCACATCCAAATGTGGTTTAAAAAGAGATGAAAAAGAAGCAAAAAAGCAATCAAAAGTATAGTCCGCGTGAGGAGGAGAGCTGCTGATGGAATATGCGATTTTAGTTCCCAGTTTGGTTCTTCTATGGATCCGAGCGCTCAGGAGTCGGGTGTGGGGAGTGTGTGAGGCTTGGAGACGTGGGTCTTATTTGTGAAGAGAGAGAGGGAGAGGGAGAGAGAGGAACGCCTGCCCTGCTTGGGTAATTTGGTAGGAGGAGTTCTCCCTTCTCTCAATTCTGATTTCTTCTGTTCACTAACAAAGAGCTGTCACTGTGAGCTGCTGATGGCCTGCGCACTGATTTTCACTCCCTCACCTCCAGCAGCTTCCAGCAGTGTCTAGCTGACCACGGCCCATGCATGACATAGACCTCATTTAGGGGGGGAAACATCTGAATGTGATCAATTGAGCATTTAATTAAGTGATTGTAATAACTACTAATACTGCTTTCACCCATTTTCATTCATGACCAGCATGTTTACTATGTTTTGTTAAAACACATTTACTGGATATTTTCACTCATTAGCTGTGAATTCACTGTGAGCACTTTCTTAAGTAATGGGAATGAAAAAGCAAAGATGGAATTTGCGACTTTCAATGATTTGAAACCTCTGCAGAATACTTCACTATTGGGGTTGGCCTTATAAATAAATAAATAAATAAATAAATAAAATGGTGAGGAATAGCAGTATGTATGAAAGAGGCAGAGAGAGAAAGCAAGATAGATAAAGCAAGATAGATAGATAGATAGATAGATAGATAGAATTACAGTAAGCAAATTTTTGCACGCCATTTATTTTCCGTTATCATTTATTGTATTCATTTATGACTAGAAAGGTGCGTGTGTGTGTGTGTGTGTGTGTGTGTGTGAGCGCGCGCGCGCGCGCACAATCTTCTGCCTCGTACTCAGGGAAGATGATACCGCTTAAACAAACTTCAGTCTTTATATTGCGATTTTCATTTATTTATTTAAAACCACAACTGTTCCCAGGCCTGCAACTGCTCCCAATCTTAAAATATGTATCTTGTATATGTATTTCGATGTTTGGATTTACTTAGATACAAATGTGATATGTATTTAAATACAAATGTAAAGCGTATTTGCGAAATATTTGGAATTTTGGATTAAATCTGGCATTTTGGATTAAATCCTAGGAGGAAAGACTGGAAATTAAGAGCAGTGTAAGGCCACAGGGTTGTACCTGCCTAAAAAACACACCCAGACTGAGACACAATACAAAACATATTTTTTTTAAATAGAGAGAGAGAGAGAGAGAGAGAGAGAGAGAGAGAGAGAGAGAGAGAGATTGAAGGGACTCAGGACAGTAGTTATTAAATAGAATTATTATAACCTAGAGCCAATTCAACTTTTTTCTATCCAGCGACTAAATCTAAATTATTATTATTATTATTATTATTATTATTATTATTATTATTATTATTATTATTATTATTATTATTATTTTAAACCGTATGTTGTATTTTTTTCAGCAACACTATATAATGGTCGAATTGATTTGGGCTACGCAAGCTATTCTAAAAATTGAAATAATTAATTTTACTTAATAGCTTGAAACAACGCCGAGGTTGTAACGCGAAGAAATAAATAGGAAATAACTATAAATAATTATAAACCAAAAAGAAAAAAATTTAATAGATGAATAAATAAATAGAAAATTTGTAACACTTATAGGCTGTGATCTTTACCTATGTTAGAAAAAAGTCCAAAAAATAAAATACAAAAATTAACGCTAATTAAATCTTATAATGCGTAAAACAATAAAACTGCTAAACAATCAAGCAAGCAAGCAAACAAACAAATAATACTTATAAAAAATATTTGCATATTTTTTCTTGCTAGACACTGAGAACATACTGTGCCTAAATGTCAAAAATCATTTGTCCCCTTAAAAAAGAAAGAAAGAATGACGAGAAAAAATTATTGGAAGTGAATTAGATAGATAGATAATGATTAGAACGAACACACACACACACACACACACACACACACACACACGCTGAACTTACCTGTCCGTAGATTATTTTGTCCTAACGGTAAATACCTCCTGATCACAAGCTCTCTACTTCATTTACATAATTTGTTTTGTTGCCCCGTAACGTCGTGCATTAATCAGCTAGAGATTAGAAATCTCAATCACATCATTTATTATTATTCCTCTTCAGTAATAAACCGGGAGTCCATCAGTGTGTCAGTGCGCGAGGCGTCTCCGTCAGCGCCTGAGATGCCGCCTCGCGCGCGCGTGCCCGAGAGAGAGAGAGAGAGAGAGAGAGAGAGCATGGGGTTGGTCCTTCTTTACAGCATAGTCACTGTGCATGCACTTACTGTGTGTATCTCTGAATCTCTGATACACACATGAGGGGCCTTGATCAGGGCTTCCACACACAAAAAGTAGACACAAATACATAAAATAATAATTTTTAAAAAGTTACATTTCCTTCTTACAATGCATAATCTTTGCATAAAGTAATTTGGTGTAATAATGGTGTCTTAATATTATTTTATTTACAATAAATAATGTATAGTATGGGTTGTTATTTATATTATTATATAATACTTGGCTTATTCCTATACAACAAGATCAAGACTGAGAAGAAGCAGAAGAAAGACAACAAAACAACAACAACTGCAATGTAATAATAATAATAATAATAATCATAATAATAATAATAATAATAATAATTGTGGGGAAAGGGAAAAAAGGCAGATTTGAGCGTTACAGATTTTCCTTTTTTTACTATAACTTGTGATTTATTTGTTTTATTTATATGCTTCTAATCTTGTATACCTTGTAGTTTTTTTGTTCTTAGCATTACACTAGAAACTTCTGGTCAGTTCCAACATTTACCCTGTGTTTACTGACTGAATACGATATACAGTGTGCAATAAACAAACCTGTCTTTGTGTTTCTCTTGCTGCTGGACGTCTGGAATTTCCTTCGGGATCAATAAAGTATCTATCTATCTATCTATCTATCTATCTATCTATCTATCTATCTATCTATCTATCTATCTATCTATCTATCTATCTAAAGCTGCTGTTGCTTGCTGTATAGAGCTCTGGGTGTCTGTCGTTGATGTTTCAACTGGAATGGAGCAATTCAGATTGTTTTGTAAGCTCATTCTAAATTAATTGAAAAACAATACAAAAAATACAGGAAAATTTTCGTCTATTAGAACAAAACAGATCAGATTGCTCAGAAGCGTATATACTTAATTAGAGATTTCTATGCTCACCCTTAATACTTTGGTTTCCCGACCCTTATCTGAGCTCCTTTAATAACACTATCATATCCAGGCTTAGCTACACGTACACTTCAGAAGCTGTACTGTTAGATGAAATTAAATTAATTGAAAGATTGTTCTAGGCTTTAATTCCGAGCAAAAAAAAACAACGAGGACTGCATAAATTTCTCCAGGGTTTAACAGTCTGATGGTGTTCATCAGCTAAAAGGGAAGGACTTTAAGAACAGGACAGAACAAGTGATTACAGTTCTGACCTTCCAAGCCCTGACTAGGCCAAATCTAAGTGTTCAGGAAACAAAATAAAAAATATTATTTGTTTTGTTCAAAATTGTTTTTTTCAATGATGCTGAATTGTTTGCTGTCATTTTTTTACCATCACTGATTGCACCATTTTACCTGAACAAGTCATAAATGTGAGTTAGGGTTTCTACACGTGTTTAATGGTGAAATTTTTCAAAATGATTCTACGTGGCAACATATTTTCTAAAATGAAAGAGAAAAAAATATATAGTATAAATGATCTGCTGTTTACGGTAGTTTGCGGAATTGTAGGTGGTTCATAATCTATCAAAAAAATTGGTCCGTATTATCTGACTTCACGTTGTGTTTTAGTGCGTTGAAAAATAAGTCTAATCCTGGCCTTATAGTGTATTTGATTTTTTTTTTTTTTTTATCAGTAGAACGTTGCTATATATTTTTTTCTTAAAATAAATGTTTTTTGTGTGTGTGTGTTTTTTTTAACAGCTCCCCCACTTTCCCTCGGACCTTCAACCCGCATAACTGAGAGTCCCCGACTTTGTTAATGATGCTGTCTTCCGCACTCAAAGACCGTGTTTACAAAGGTAAACGATACGCAAGTGACGTCAAACCGCGTTACTCTCTGGCTCTCAAATGACGTAGCAGATGCCGCGCGTCGGCATTTAGAGCTTTGATAGAGCTAATAGGGGACGCTCATTCTGGCGAGCCTAATGAGAATTTACACCCCCTACTCCCCCCTACAAACACACACACACACACACACACACACACACTGCCCACTGACAGATGGAAGTTATTTTTAATCTCCTTCCTAATTCAGAGACGACTGATCCCTAAATTTCTTGAAGCTACAGATTCGATAATAGCTGTCCCTGGCATGGAAAAGACTAGTATTAATAATTACATTAAACCAAGTAACTAGGGCTTTTCCCAAAAGCTGAGCAATGTAACCTATAAAGCCTGGTTCTTCTCGATTTTTCTTTTTTTGGATAAAATCCCCAAAGTTCTTTAAATTTTGAATTTTGAATTAGATAATTGTGGTATGTCTTCAAATTCAAGGAATTTGTGGTTGTACTACAGATCTGAAAATCTGAAAACAAATAAATAAATAAAAGCACAAGCCATATTTTAATAATAACCTGTGGCTGGGAAGCATAACTCCAAACACTTTTGATTTAGGACGTTTTTACAGGTTTGTATAAAACCTGTAAAAGTTAACCTCTGAACTCATTAACAATGCAAACAAGAGGTGATTTATGTGAAAACAATAAATCAAATGTCTGACATATGGCAACTGGATTTGCTTTCCTCTGTTATCAATGTTTACAAATCATTAAAATTTCAATAGATTTGTTTGACTTTAAGCAATAGTGGTCAAAATGGGAACTGCAACCATGGCTAATGGAAATCCATTGGGGCAGGACTCACTCTGACCGGAGCTCACACTATGAACCATTTTTAAGTAAAGGAGAAAGGAGAAGGAAACATGAAATGACATCGAACATCACAAGGTTGTGGTTTTACACCAACTAGGCTTTAAAAAAAAATCTTATTTTATATAAAATAAATATAACATTTTATCCTCAAAGTGTTTCTGTGATGTACACAACTTGGCCTCATGGTTAATAATATTCACTCTGCTGTGAGAATGGCAACGGTCATTGTATCAAACACAGTGCATTAGAAAGAAATCTACAGCACAGGTTGAGTGTAAAATAGCCTCTTGACTTAATTTTGTTTGAGGCAATGTTGCTTTTAATGTCGTCCTGCTTCGCCATAATCTATGATCACAATCCGCTGCTGTACTTAACACTTAGTAATGAGCTGAAGGCTATAACTAAGACACTACAGTTTGAAGTAGATATATTGTGCTCTGCATCGGTGCTGCATGTCATCTCTTTAGACACTGTTTTTTGTTGCCCACTTAATTTTTTTATACATTGGTTCACATATAGGTTTTTATTTTCATTATTAATTATAATTGATTGATTAATTGAGTACACTGTTCAATCAGCTTAAACACCAGTTGATGACTCTCTGAGACTAGGTGAAGTGAGGAATGCCAAGAAGGCAAGAGTGAGTTGAGGCACTGCTTAAATGTCTTTTTTTATGTTTTTCACAAAAATAGCCTAGAGTCATTTCCAGATTTCAAAATCCAACAGCATGTTGGATTGATTGAACGCTTGATAGAAAATTGGAAAATTTTAAATAATCCTTAAATACATATATATTTATTCACCTGGAAAAAAGATGCAAGAATGCTTGACTAAGAAAATGACACCACTCCAAAAGTAACACATTGTGAAAGGAAACCTGACTCATGTTAATTTCATGAAATAATGTAGGTGCTCTCATTATAATAGGCGCTTTTTATTTTTGAAAACATTTCTATTGGAGTCGCATATGTAGTGTGTCAGCCAGTTTTTGCATCCAGAACGATAGCTGGCATGAGACCTCCCGATTGGATCGCTTAGAGGGGTCTTGAGGAGACGGCCTACTGTTTTGTGTGGCTATTTGCAGTCGTGCCCAAAGGACTCTCATGCCACAGTCAGTCAGATGTGGTGGTCTCTTCCAGCAACGTTGGCACCACCACAGTTGTTGTCCATCTGACCACTTTGGAGAGGATGAAGCCCTGAGGCTGAGTGACATTGTCACTGTTGCCTGACCAGACGGTGATCTGGAGGCTGCTCAGCTGCTGCTTGATCCAGTGCGCACACACACACACACACACACACACACACACACACACACACACACACACCAAGAGTCCTAGATGGCCTACAGGATCACAACAATGTTGAGTTTAAGATTCTACCTCGTTAGAGACATGAGAATCAACTCCTTTGTTAATTCACTAAACGTCCATGGGTTGAATTTGCTCAAAAACACAAATCTCTGTACAGCTGTGGCTTTCCAAGAGTCCGACACCCCTGGACTGGAACAACTAGAACTAAGTCCTGACCACACACACTTTCAATCTATCTCTCTCTCTCATACACCCACACATACACACATACACACACACACACACACATGCGCACAAAGGCACAGAGCAGATGCTAGAACTGATTCTCAGCCATCAGTCAGTTGACATGAGCTTCTAGTGGCCAAATGTTTGTCATCATTCACACCAATAGTGAGAGTGAGAAACTGTCAATGGCTCAATGACATAATAATAATAATAATAATAATAATAATAATGTCTCTATGAAAAGAAAAAATGAAAGAAAAAAAAAATCAAACGTACTGCCTTCTTTGTGCCGAGCTCACTGGTTTCAGTGTACGCAGCATATGGTCTAGCTGAAGGTCAGCTCGAGACTCCAAAGCTCTGCTGATGCAGATGTTGTCTGCCCCACAGCATCTTGGGTACGTTTCAGAACATGAGGCAGAGAACTGTGATAGAACACACGTGACACGTGCTGATGCTGGGGAAATTGTGCAAACTAATTAATGACCTGTTAGCAAAGCACTGTTGGATATGACATGGATGGTGGCAACAGAGATTACAGAGAAGGTGAAGAACAAAGCAACGCCATGGTTGACTACAGTTCATTTAGGGACTGCTAACACAAAAAATTATATATATATTAAAGCGTTAAAGGTATATTCATGTGCTTGTGAAGCTTGTGTGTTCAAAGTACAACCCTGCGAGAAAGCTAAAACCATTTTTCCTATAAGCTTGTATGTCAGAACGATTGATTGTTAGATGTATAAAGGTCAAATGTTTAATTGTTAAAGGTCAGTCATTTTGGTTGATGTCGGAGGCGCCGGGTTGTTTTGCAAATACAGCTCGCTCCTTCGGGGTTCTCTCTAAAACTCCTGCATGCATCATGTCAAAACCACAACGCCTTAATCCTGGTGCAAAAGAGGGAGCTTTCTGAACTGACAAGCAACATGACTGACAGACAAGTACAGCCACCACCTTGTACTATTGGGTGAATGTTGGTGGCGAGCCTGATTCCCAACCTTCACATACTGTATATACGGAGCCTGGGGCAGGCACCATGTTTTCCTCTGAGCATATATATTTTATTGACAACTGCCAGAATGTGAGGAGAATAAAAAAAAAAAAAATCATTGACTGACCATATTGCTTGCTGGACCACTTGCTGGAGATCGCAAAAAATGTTCAGATTTAAACCTTCAACCTTTACCACAGGATGGAAATGATATTGCTTATAACATACAGTGTGTCTGAACAATGCTGGATGCTAATCGTGAAATCATGTAGTTTTGTTCATTCATGCAGTATTTTTTTTATAAGATTCATTACTTCATCTTCAGTTATTGCTTCATCCATTGGCAAAGACAGAGTCGCAAAAGACTATCCAACTGGGTCTTTGGGATCTTAGAAGAAGCCAGAGAACAGGGACACAATAAAAACTCAGACAATAACCTGAGATCAGAATAAAAATAAATAAATCACCATGGAGCGGTCATGTGGACTGAGCCACTTCTATCTCAGGGGAAGAGATGTAGATGATGCTGATAATGAGTGATAACTTTGAGTGCTACATAGGCTGTCAGTGTAAATGTATAATTCTTTATGTGTTAATGACTGATCAACTTCACACCTCCAGGATTAGGCGGTTTGAATCGTACGTCCGGTTTGTGTGTGTGTGTGTGTGTGTGTTGAGTTTGCATGGTCTCCCCGTGCTTGGTGGGTTTTATCTGGGTACTCCAGCTACCTCCCCCAATCCAAAGACATGCAGTGTAGGTTGACTGGCATTTTCAAATTGCCTGCATTATATGATTATGTGTGGTTGTGCCTGTGGCATCCCATCCATCTAAATTCCCTTGGATAGGCTCCAAGCCCCCTGTGACCCTACACAGCATAAGCGGTGTAGATAATGGATGGATGTTAGGGCTTTATTAAGTAAATTAAGAGGCAGGTGTGATATTTTCTAAGGGAAATGGTTGTTTAAATGTTAGTTCCCTCTTTGTTGGGGGGTAAACACATATATATAAAGTATAGGTTACTGGGTTTTATTTGCATAATATTAAATTTTTTTTTTTAAATATTAAATATTTTTTAAAAATCAGGTAGGAGCAAATAATTTTAACAGCACTGTATAGACATATACAGTATACTATATATATATATATAGAGAGAGAGAGAGAGAGATACACACACGTGTGTGTATTAATAAAATTTGTTTGATGTTGCAGAAGTCAAATAATTGGCCTGCATCAAGCAAAGAAAATAGCTAGGGGGCAGTGAAGGAAACTTTAGGGGTCAGTAGTGGCTCAAACGTTTAAGATTCTGGGTTACTTATTGAAAGGTCGTTGGTTCGAGCCCCAATGTTGCCAAGTTGCAACTGTCAAGCACTTGAGCCTGTCTGCTCC
Organism: Platyallabes tihoni; assembly: GCA_030068045.1. Lineage (NCBI taxonomy): Eukaryota > Metazoa > Chordata > Actinopteri > Siluriformes > Clariidae > Platyallabes > Platyallabes tihoni. The sequence continues at coordinate 2,491,488 of JAQQZS010000007.1, read as the reverse complement.
AGGGGTGCTGTAGCCTGGCTGACATTGCACTCCGCTCTTCTTATGTGAGATATGCGGGGAAAAAATTATGCTTTAAGGTATATGTGACAAATAATAGAATCTTAATCTTAACTAAGGAGATTGCTGAAACAACTGAAATTGTATTGAAGGATAGTGTTGAACCATCATCTTCGAATAAGAAATGTGGTTGGAAAAAAATTATGAATGATTGAGATCATCAAAAAAAAATCACTTAAACATTTGGTGAAATCAAATTGTAAGAAATAAAAAACCTCTCAGCTATGTTTAATAGCGAAAAATATGCATTTGCACATGCACATTTGAAGGGAATTCAAGGGATCGGGACTAAACAGGTGTGATGCATTTTTTTAATCATTTGTTTGGGAGCATAACAAATAGACCATGGAGCATTGGAAAAAGGTCATGTGGTCTGATGAGTCCAGATTTAGCCTGTTCCAGAGCGATGGGAGTATAAGGGTAAGAAGAGAGGCGGGTGAAGTGATGCACACATCATGACTAGTGCCCAGTGCACAAGTCTCTGGAGACAGTGTTATGATCTCGGGTTGCTTCAGTTGGTCAGGTCTAGGCTCAGCAACATTATGTGTCCCAAAAAAATGAGGTCAGGTGACAACCTGAATGTACTGAATGACCATCTATGATTTTTTTGTCTTCCATGCTGGAATGGCCATATTCCAAGATGCCAGGATTCATCAGGCTGAAATTGTGAAAGAGTGGTTCAGGGAGCATGAGGCATCATTTTCACGCATGGATTGGCCACCAGATTCTAGATCAATTGAGAAATTTTTTGGTTTGCTGGTGAAGACTTCATGCATTGTGGTTCGACTCTTCCATCATCAGTACAAGATCTTGGAGAGAAATTGATGCAGAAATAAATGTTTTGATGCGACTTTGGATGGAAATACAGTAAATGCATGACATTGCATAAATCTTATTGAAACGAGGTCATAACCGTAAACATACACATATATAATGTTACTATATATTCAAAATCATGCACTTATACAGTATATATGCACTCCCCTTCATATATGTATGTATGTATATATATATATATATATATATATACACACCAGTGCATGAGGTAGATTCTATATATACTATACAGTCACATCCAATTTCAAATTCATCCATTTGTCAGCCAAGTGCTCAACTTCTCGTTTGCTGGAGGGCTGTGAATACTGCATATGACAAAAGGAGTGCTGACTAGCGAGTCCTTTTGCTCCAGGAAGCCCTGTTGAAATCTGTCTGCTGAGGGACCTATGAGAAAGATGCGGCAGCTATGTCTCATTCACCAACTGCTAGAAAGCCGAACGAGAAGACAAGGCGAGGCAATCTCAAAAGTCAGAGAATGCCGGGAAGCAAGGCAAGACATGAAAGTTGGCCTATTTCATGGTCAGGCAGCAGGGACTGGGGAGGGTCTTGAATGGCAATGTGTCTACTTTAATGTGACAGACAAGTCCCTAGGCAAAATGAGCAGAGCCAGACAAGCCCAGGTACTCGATGAGTGTGACACCGGCACTGGAAACAGTGTTTCTACGCACCCCTGCCATGAGTCGCTATACGCTTGTAAATACAGTAAATAAAACAAATTTGCTCCACATGTGGAGAGTTAATGGCATGGAGCCCTCGAGCAAGCTGTGCTGATCCTGTCCGCCCCACTCCAATTCGGATCATAAAGCTCTCGGCTGACATTTGAGGGACTTGATCACTGAGTAAGACTCTGACTCGCACACACGCACATGTGAACACACGCACGTACGCTTGTGCACATGTACTCACACTCAGATGCCATTTGCTCGGGCAGCCATGCCAACAAAAACAATGAAAACGGTTATATTTCAGAAATCATATCAGGGAATTCAGACAAAAACAATATTATGATTTAGTGGTTTTGATACAGTACGTTCATAAAACAGAAAATCTGTTATTTCTCTTTGGCCTGATTGAACGCCGCATCCTGTTCATGCAGTCTGATCGGTCCGATGTTGTTGATGGTTTTTCTATACCAGCACACCGTGGACAATGCTGACAAAGTGTTCATAGTAATGAGCTCTTTCTAATACATCCTTCTTACTATAGCAACAGTTCGTCTACATACATGGGTTGTACATAATCTGAAGATAAGTAATAAATGAATGGAACAAACCTGATGTTATTTCACAAAGCAAAACATAATCTTATAGATGTAATTATCTGTTTATAATTAGATTTAGATAAAAATAGATATAATACAACTTATAGATTATATTATATTATTAAATATATCATTCATAAATAGATATAATTATCAAAGTTATCTGTCAGGAGATGTTTAGCTTTAACAGTTCAAGGTGTTAGGACTTTTCAATGCTTAGGGGGTTTTCCACCACAGGAAAGTCTTTGGGACAAAGTTTCCACTTTCTGGCTTATCTGGTACATGACACACCGCAGGCAGAAGCTGGTGGTGGAAAAAGTGTTTCAATTTGTTATTAGATATTAGGTAAGGGACAATAATGTGTTGTTCAATAAGTAATTAATAATCGTAGTATAACAGGAACTTTAAGACATGATGTAGTCGACTCTGGGGTACTAACGCTCATCACGGCTTGCTCATCAGAGTCATTTCATTCATCATTCTTTCATCTCATTATTATCTAGGCACATTTTCTGACACATACAC
>JAQQZS010000007.1:2363851-2374754 GCA_030068045.1 Platyallabes tihoni | reverse complement strand
ACTTAAAAAACAAAAACAAAGAAAAGGTGGTCGGAGCAGTCGTGACGGCAGCCGACCTCACCGGCGCCATCTTGGATCCACCTGTTACTCCTCAGTACAGAATGTGTATAGTCACTGTTACTCCTCAGTATAATTTTTGTATAGTCTCTGTTGCTCCTCAGTACTGAATGTGTATAGTCCCTGTTACTTGTTAGTACCGTAGTCTGTATAATCCCTGTTACTCCTCAGTACAGTATGTGTATAGTTTCCGATGCACCTCAGTACACTCATGTATAGTCATTGTTTGTTGGATGAGTTTCCCGTGTGAATTTTGAGTTAAAGGCTTGTTTTTTTTGTTTTGTTTTTTTTTTGGTCCTTTCCTGGTCAGAGGTCAGGTATTACAAGATCTATCTCTAGTCAGATACATTGTGTGTGTGTCTTCGTGTGCGTGTCTGCGTGTGTACGTGTCTACGTATGCGTGTCTGGTGTGCATGTGCTTGTGTCTGTGTGAGAATCTTTGTGAGTGAGTCATTGTGTGTGTGCGTGCGTGCGTATGCGTATATGTGTCTGGTGTGTAAGAATATGTGGGAGTGTGTGTGTGTGTGTGTGTGTGTGTGTGTGTGTGTGTGTGCGTGCGTGTGTGTGCCCGTGTGTATGTGTCTGTGCGTGCGCATGCATGTGTGCTCGTCTGTATGTGTGTGCGTGTGTGCGTGTGTGTGTGTGTGCTCAGTGCTCAGTGCTCAGTGATGTGTTGCCAAGCCCAGGCACCAAATCAGCACAGAAGCTGGCCTCGATTCCGACAGCTCTCCTTCACTCTCAGGCCACAGCGCACCGCTGATCAGATTTTATACTGAGGGTCAGCGGCTTCATTTATTATTACTGGAGTTCTCTCAAGTGTGTTTCTTAGAGACGACAGGAAATTTTGAGTCAGAAGGCAAATATGAATTTAATTATGAAGAAACTGAGTCTGATGTCTGGACTGCTGTGTGTCAGTGTTTTATTTGTGTTACTGACGGCCAGATTTACACTGCAGACGAAGCGACGATGGCGTTAGCCGCGTTTCTTTAATTCTTTGTATCCGTTTTCTTTTTTTGGATAAGATGAGTGGTTGTTCGTACTGGAATAAACAAAAACATAAACATGCTAATCAAAGCATGTTTTTTCTAATTTTTGCAGAAATACAATCAATGTACAATAATGTTTTGTTTTCTCTCTCTCTTTCTCTCAATCCTTGGTTGATCTACAATTCCGTGTTCTTCTGACAAAATGACCCGAGCCAGATCTCACACCCAGGCTCACCTCATCTGATCACTGACTGTTCTTTCACCCTTTTAATTACAGTAGCTTGGTCATTTTTTCTTCATTTGTGTGTGCGCATGTGTATGTGTATGTATGTGTGTGTGTGTGTGTGTGTGTCTATGTGTGGAGGTGGTGAATTGCAGGGGGGGCGGGGTGGTGGTGGTGGTGGTGTATAAGGTGTGGGTATTGAATAAGCAGTACAAAAAGGTGTGGAGCCAGAGGTCTTCCAATTAAGGCCTTTCAGAGAGAGGCCTGACCCCCTGCCACGCTCATCCTTCCTCGCTCAGCTCTACAGTAACGGGGCCCAGGGGACTTTACACCCACACACAAAGGATGTCATATCCGGCACTGCAAATGTGTTCTTGTGTATGAACGCAGTGGTGTTGACACAAAGGCTCTGAGCATAATCAATGGCTAAATCAATCAGCAGTGCAGTTCAGTCATCATTATCTTCAAAGAAAGTCAACACTATGAACTACTGAAGTGTCTCGCATGTACTGTATCTAGCGCATCTATCACTACCAGTACAGCAGAGGCACTGTTTACAAAGGAAACCTGCCACTACATCGTTTTACCCTGAGTCACCGTTTAATTTTCAGTTTCTTACATTATATTTGCATCATCTAGTTACAGAAGTTTTCCAGTGGGATGAGCTGCCTGCATGCATCCATTTCTAAATAACCAAGGTATCCCGCTAATGTGGTCAGCAGGAATGAATAATATTAGCATGATGAATCGCTGGAACTGCTGATGTAGATGACACGAAGGTTTCCTGGCTGAGCCTGCATGCCAGTGGAAGGCATTCTGGGTGTCTGTGGCATGGCCTGGAGCCCTGTGGAGCTGATTGCTGCTCATCTGCATGGTCCTGCTTCTCCTGAATGAAATGTGCGTGTGTGAGTGTGATGGCTATGAATATGGCACACAGCCTCTGGGGAAGGAGTACACACACACACACACACACACACACACACACACACACGTATACAACCGCACACACTGGATGAGAAGGGCAGATGTATCCCCCTCAGCCAAAGCCAGTTGAGCAGCTCTGCATATGAAAGAAAGCTCTGCTCAAGTAGTGTATAATTCATAGATGTCTCCGCTTGCAGCTCCTAGGCCTCCAACTTCATTTCCATACTGCTTTATGCAGTGACCAGATCATGGGAGCACTGTTGCGGTTTAATGTGTCCGATGATACCGTCCTCATCCTCGGAGGTCTTTTTTTTTTTTTAAAAAGAGAGAGAGAGACGTTTTTGATCTGCACCACATGTTCAACAAATCCATATTCGAACCTTGAAAAGAAGGTTTAATTCTTCACGTTTGATCTGTTAAATGTGAGATTTTGAAATCTCAGCTCGATCACAGTGGTCTCAGTGGAACAACCCCAGAATGATGGCACCTTTCTGTTTTAATGCTGACGAATTTTGCATTAACCAACACATTTTCCGTGACTCATCAACATCAGCGTCTAATTCCAAATTTATCTTTACCTTCCATGCTGCCTGATGCCTATTTGAATGATTTTGTGTTTGTGTGTGTGTTTGAGAGAACTAGAACCCTCTGTGACTCATTGTGGGTCTGGAGGACTGCCAGAGTTGGGACAGATTTGTTGGTTGTCAAAAAAAAACATCGACATACAAATAGAGAAAGAGCTCTTGGCTACTGGGCAGCTTTATGTGACCTGAGGAGCAAACAGCACATCTGCATGGCTGCGGTGTGATGGATGCTCTGCTTTTTAGTGGCTGGCAGAATTTTTGTTCCCCTTAGGATGGGAATATATTTTCAGTCGTAACCAAACTGCCATCTACTGGGTGCTTCTAAAACATCACACGCACACACGTCAAGTTAAAGAAGGCTGGCTTTTAGAAATGTGATGCGCCAAAACGCCTCCCTCTGATATTCTTGAAGGCGTGTTTCAGTATAAGCCAGTCAAAGGTTTTGGCTGCGGCATGGGCTCTAAAGGCACTGGAAGAGTTTGTTTGTGTTTTCCAGGCATGCCTTCCAAGCCTGCCAAGCGAATGAGATCAGCGGACTGTCTATAATCGGCATGTGAAACGCACAACACGAGCTGCGCTATTATACTGGCAGGAGGAACAGGCTGGATTGGAAAGCCCTGCAGCGTAGACTCTAGAAAAGGTTCACTGAAGAAAACAGCTGTTATTAGAATAACGATGAATTATTAGTAGATTATTAAGTACTTCAAGCTTCATTGTTGGCACAGCCTTTTAAATGCACAGAAATGGAAGAGATATGCATTCTGACACTCTGTCCGTAAACCCTTGACCAATTTTTTCAGTTCAAGAAACTTGGTCCAGATTAAAGACGACTTTGTGACTGCGCATTACTCAGTCTCAGCACAGCTCTATTTCCCAACAGGACCTGATTGAACAGTTACACTTGCAGACACCAAAAGCTGTGGCAGCTCAATATGTCCTTTATGATTTAGAGCACATATAACAAAGTCAAATAGGCACATGCCCATGCTTTCTTTTGTCTTATTCCAAACTAGTGGTTTTGGCCAGGCGGAGGCTGATCCCTTAAACCGTTTATTCTTTTATTTCATATGCTGTGTCTTTTCTTGGCCTCTTGTATTACTGAATATAACCATGGAAAATATGAAAGGCAAAAAAATGAGCAAGTATAATTTGTACGCTTTATTTTTTTTTTTTTTGTATTCTTTTAACATTTTTGTCCATTTCATTGGTTTAGTGAGGCAGTAAGTTAATTCAATGGCTTGTGAGTTTCTCTACTGTCACAAACCTAATATTTTCTTTTTGTCTCTATAAGAAATGCGGGATCATAATTACACAGAATATGAAAACAAATTATGTAAAACATAATTCCGTTGTATTCAAGAACATTGTGTTTTTGTGTGCGGCTGATAGGAAATTGTTGTCGACAGTGTGTGTACTAGCCCATGTGTTAGGAAGTGCAGAGATACAGTATGTGTTTGGCTTATGTTGCTGTTCTAGAAGGAGAAAGTATTGACAGCACTGTACTCACCTTGTTTTAATGAACGCACATCAAATTTCAAAGATGGCGGCTGCACACAGCAAAATCCAGCTAAGTTAAAACAACGATCTTAAAGGCACATACAGTACTGTGCAAAAGTCTTGATCCACCCCTCATTTCTTCATATTAAATAAAATTAAACTATGTAGGTTAAATTAAAGAAAATGGAACAAATGTTTTACAGTGATGGGGTACAATGTGCCTAAAGATTTAAAACCAATTAGCAGCCACCTCATTTCCCCTCTCTTCTGTTATAAGCACTCAGCATCAGCAGTACACTAATCAGTCATCATCTGCACCTGTTTCTCACTGGTTCGTGCCTCAAGTTAGATGAGTTTTATGCTTAATTGATTCGTAGATCATTGTGTGGATTAACAAACAAAAAGCATTCCTCTGAAACTGCTCGGGTACAGCGGCTGGACTGAAAATGAGAGACAAAATCTTGCCAAAAAAGTCCTTAAGAGAGAACAAATCCTTAAGACTATATTTAAAATATAAGGACGTTTGGCCCTTTGGAAGCAAAATATGAAGAAATGAGAGCTGGTTCAAGACTTTAACACAGTCAGCCTTCTACAGCAATGCTGGACAGTAGCTCTACACTCGGTGGTCAAATTACAAATATGTTTAAGTGTTCTTAATTACAGATTTCCAAGTGGCACCAAGACCGCGGTCGAAAATCCGGGTTAAGGTTTTGCCGTCTTATTACACCGTCTCTTATAAACACTGCAAATGAATGGCAGTGTTTCGCAGGTGCACCAACTCGATTCACGACAGGCCAGAGTGGCTCACAGTCTAAATTTATAGCCCTGGCAAGAATCCTTTAAAGCCTTTTGGAGAATTCGAGGTCTAAACTTCCCTGTAATCACTTTCATTATAGCTCCCAGCTACCAGTGAACAGGGTAATCAGAGCCTAACATGTGTTCCTGTTTATTCTAAGGGTCTTAAGTGGACGGCAGACACGCTTCCTATGTGTGTTTTTTTGTGTGTGTGTGTGTGTGTAGAGGGTGACGATTAACCCTTTTGGAAGGCTTACTGACCACGAGTCCACTTGACCTCTGAGACTGCTACCTATGCACTTTAAATGAGATGAATTGGTGGTTTGGACATAATCTGGTCAAAGCCAGTCAAATTTGTATGTCATGCGCTAACACACACACACACGCATACACATCCCACATCTGTCAAGGACCCTGCTTCCTGTCTCCTATCATGGACACTGTAAATGACCTCCAGTTCAGCAGCCTGTTTTGATAATGTGGCAAGCAACCATTTACGGGCTGGGTTACTGACGGTTCATAGATACACGTGTGTATGTGCGTGTGTCGCGGGAATGCTATTTAATGACGGTCCGCCAAGCCTGGAGCCACAGCATGGGGCCATGCCCTATAATTCTTCACTTCTTTAATTTGTCAATTAACAGTGTTGCACAGCTGTGTTACAAAGCTCAGGGATTAGCATTCTGAGTGGGCTGCACTGCATTGATGAATTAATGTCGTCTCGTGGTAATGACGAGTGGAAAATAGATACGTGATACTTGGCCCAATACTGGATGCCGTGCAAATTTGGGCTTATAAGTAACGGTTGCTTTTTTTTCTTTTTCAGTACCAAAATCAAAATTCTCATAAGTACGTCAGCATTCCGGATTATCCCATCGACAATGAAGATGAACTGGACACAGCAAGCAAGTAAGGATCTGCATTTAATCAGTCATTACTGTGACGGTCAACTGTTATTTGTAAATATGTGTCTACGTATATATGATTTGCCTTTTCTATAAATATTTCTTGTGAATTCGGTGAACTGGTCTCCAGCTGTGCGTTACCTCCTAAAACATCCTTAATCTAGAGCAATACTGCCATCTGGTGTTCATTTCTCTTACAAGAACCTTTATTCTACCAGATATGTTTCCTGATTGATGTGTGGGGTGTGTGTGTGGCTATAGAGTGTCCTCTGAGGACAGCGGGGAGGTACCATTCTACATGGAGGACAGTGACGACTCGTGTGAGTTAGAGCCCGAGGCGAGACAGACAGGCCAAATGAGTTTGCTGGATGAGATCCTAGATTCACTCAGCACCACAACGTTAGATCATGGCTCAAAGCTCTCCTCAGCCAAGAGCTTGGACTTCTTCAGGTCCATGGATGAGCTTGACTGTAGTACCCCGGTGAGGCCTGATCTTTGCATGTTTTTTTTTTTCCCATTACAGTAACTCTTGGTATTGTAATTCTTTTGTGTTTTCTTGTTATGTAATGTGTTGTTTTGTTATTTTTTCGATTCGACATTGACAAGCTGATTGCTTTATGCGTTTGCTTTAGAATGTGTCTCTACCTATGACTAGTCCAGTTCAGGCTGGTGAAGTGATCACGGCCACCATTGGAGATCAGAGTGGCTGGAACATGGGGCAGGATGACAGTGCCATCAATGGCAAGCACCTCCCTCCTTCTCCTCGTCGCCAATGCAGCACTCGCTCGCTGCCAGCTCCTTCTAACAAATCCTGTGAGACCGTTGCAGACATGAGGAATTCTCTTGTGGAGCCTCTCACTAAGCCCCTGGCACTCGAAGTGGCCGAAAGCGCCAGCACTTCTATCCACCCAGAGCATCCCTCGGACCTGAAGCTGAGCCCAGAGAGCCAGGTGACAGAGGGCTTCAGTGGCCTGAGAAGAAGAGTTCTGTCCAAAGAGACGATGAGGCAGTACCATGAGAGATCACAGCAAGGAGGAGGCAACAGGCAGCCCTCGCTGCTTGTTCCTTGGGAGAAAGCGAACAAAGGCAACGAAGAAGAGATGAGCCTTGAGGTTCTAGAGGTGCAGGAAAAAGGCTTGCTGGAGGAAATCGAGTGTCGTCTCAGTACAGCGCTGAACTCTAACCTGTAACGCAGTACAGTACCTAGACGATAGCTGAGAATTTGAGCATCCTTCTTTCTTTCCCCACATGTACACCTTCTATATCAGAGCGCTATTTTATATCTATATGTACTTGTAGTTATTTGAAAAGTTGTTTGTTTAAGGGGTGTTGGGTTGTATCTTTGGTAAAAAAAAAAAAATTCATAAAAAATGTGTCAAAGGTGATTTCAAGGGGCAGCAAAACCAGCGGCGCAGCAGCTTACATTACATTGCTATCCAACACTTCCAGGGTTCGATTCTGAGCTCTGCTTACTGTCGGCATGGAGTTTCGCATGTTCTCCTGTTCTCCTTGTCCATGTGGGCTTCTTCTGGGTTTCTTCACTTTCTCCCATGCCAGTAGCTGGATTGGTGTAGATGATTGTGTCAATTTGTATACACGCACATGGAGCCCAGCCATGGACTGGTGTCCCATCCAGAGTGCGTTTCTGCCTCGTTCCCACTGATTTTTTTTTTTTTTTTTTTTTACATTTTTTTGGTACAGGCTCCGGCTCACCCGTGACCGTCACCAATATAAAACGCTTACTGTCAGTGAGGTGATTCCAAGCCAGTAATTTGCACTTCCAAACAGGTACATTAGTTAATCACTGTAACTCTAAACTTTTAGAGAACGAGCTCTTGTCCACATTAATATATATTTTTACTAAAGACTATTTTTTTGGAACAAACAGTATGCCTTAAATGTAATTCTAATGTGCTTTTGGTACTATGCAGTGTTCTTTATCCGTGACTCTGGACTCTTAGATGTCTGTAGCTGTAAATCGTACTTATTCCTTAATTTGGTGGTGTAGAAGCATACCTCAGAAAGAGCAGCATGTTACAACTAACCTAGGTGTGTTTTTTTTTTCCAAGACTATTCTCAGGTAGATGTTTTCTTTAAATATTGTGTTTATATCGTGACGTCAGTTTTGCTGTGTGGTAGATGCTATGCAGTGTTGTGTTTTTTTTTATTTTATTTTATTTTATTTTTTTTTAATGCCATACGTGTAATATGTATGGTTTGTGAAAACAGGATCCCAGTTTCTTCATCACCGTAGCCACAAAGTGTTTTAATTCAAGTTTTCCTCCATCTTAGATCACATGATTCATTAGAAATAAATAATATGGCTGTTCCAATTGCCAGGATGCTAGCTGAAGAAAAGAAAAATTGTTCTAGCCCTCTCTGAAGTTTTACATAGTGTATGTGTGTAAGCATTTGGTTTCATTTCAACACATGAACTCACATTCAGCCTCCACATGTCCATTAAGAAGGGAACTTGATTCATTTGGGCTGATTAAGTGTTACGCCTCTTAAGTGTGGTGATTTATGCCACATACTAATCTGTCAGACACTTTAAAAACTAACTTCACCCCCTACTGTGTGTGTGTTTCTCCGTGCGTATGTGGCAGAACAAAGCATTCCATGTGTTGCAACATTGTGTTATCATTATGCCCATTTTCCCCTGTACGATCATATTATGAGAACTTTTAGTTATTTAAACAGAAAGCTGTGTATTTCTTTAACAGTCTGTCTGACGTCAACGCCTGTTATACGGAATCATTTTCAGTTTTAAATAGTGAAGTATTCTGCTATATTATGACCCTGTCTGTGTAAAAGTGGTATTACTTTACCTGAGCAAGCTAAAGAATTTCTCTTGCATTTGAAAACGTTTTGGACACCCTGTTTTTTGTTTTTTTTTTTTTTGGGCAAATCGCACATGAATTACCAAGCGTGTTTCCGACAGCTCATTTGCAAGTAGTGAAGCCCACAGAGCTTCATAAACGTTCGAGTGCACAGAGAGATGGAAGCGCAAAATGAACAATCGGGGCAAAAACAGAGCTGGACAGTAAAACAAAATTTTACCAATATACAATATTATAATGTATTAAAATAAAAGTGTTAGCAGTAAATGTTCCTGCTGAGGGATTATAAAATGTAATAAAATGCTGAGGCATTTTTATTAAAGGCAAAAAAAACTGGATCTTTGTGCAGACAGACTGGCCGCCGTTTTTAAGTGGTGCCATTTCTTTTACCGTAACAACTTTTCTATGTCTTAATTTGAGAATGTGCTGACTCACTGTCTTCTTTCCAATTTATATTCATTAATGAATTACTATAATATCAAACAACTGCTTTTCACTGAAAAGTTCCTGATGGTCCTCGTAGTCCCTGACTTAGTGAATTATCATGAGGATGCATTTTTGATAGAGAGAGCTTCTATACGTCGCTCTGGATAAGTTAGTCTACTAAACACTGTAAACGTAATAAAACAATACAAATACAAAAGATATGATTTGAAGTTAATCAAGTCAAGTTTACATTACACACAGGAGCTCGAGTAGGATACGCTTTTCCAAAATGACAAGGTTTTTATGAAAACTATATTTGATGTGTGAATGCATGTCTAAAGACATTTAAGAATTAATCCCTTCATATCCAGTTTGATTAATGAGGCTCACATGTCTTTTCCAGGCTTTCGAATGACATTAACACAAAACTGCTGAGCTAAATTTCATTAAAATTACATATTCACAGCATAAATAATGTAAGAAAAGTCTCACAAACATAAATAATAATTAGTATATTATTATTAGTTTGTGTACAATATTAGTATTGAGACATCTATGTAATAATTAATAATGAAAATATATTTAAAAAATAGTAGCATTATATTAGGTACTTTTTTATTTTATTTTTGTGTTTGGTTTGAAATTTTCTTGCTTGTAAAGTATCCTGAGGTTGTCATTGCCTCAGCACAACTGATGTTACTGAATAAGGAAAGAATATTGTCTTGTGCCAGGTTTCAGTATTCTTTGAGGATGGATAAAAGTATAGTTTTATTAATGATGTATTACAATATGGTTGTGCCTTATAAATTGAATCTAACTCAGAGGGGTAGGTCAACCCTCAAACCCCCCTCACACACAGTTAATATGCCTAATCGATATGCACATGATTAATAGACTTGAAAATTACTTTGGGACTGAGGGGGTGTTTTATTTTTGGATGGGGACAGGGGTGGCCTTGCCTACTTGTTTTATTCGATTTCAGGGTGACTCCCCATCCACAGGGCAAAAAGACTGATTAGTATTAAAATGACCAGTCGTGCAGTATGCTTGGGACTTTAACATCACCCGATCTCAGTACAATTAAACACTGACGTGAGATTTTGAAAGAAAATGTTAGAAAACATGCACATCATAACCGCCATGGTCAAAAAGCCACCTAAGAAAAAATATTTTTATAAGAATGGTGGTCCAGTATAGTTCCTTGAAATGTGCAGAATGTAAAGCAAACATGAATCAAAGCTTTTTCTTGTGGCTTTGTTGGTTTGATCTTTAATTGTATTTCTCTTCACATCTCCATCTGAATTTATTAATATAATTTTGTTATTTGTATTTTCAATCATATTCAATCAGGCAAATGACTAAGTCTCAGTTATACTTTTAAATGATTATTTTATTTCATACCACTAAGATAGTGTTTGAAAAGACAAAATATGCATTTTGTTGTGATTTTTTTTTAAATATACACTACCGTTCAAAAGTTTTAGAACACTTTGTTTTTGTTTAGTGGTTTATTTTCTACATTCTACAACAATACTGTGGATTTCAAAACTATAAAATAACCATAATGAAACTGGCTCTCATGAAGGCCGTCCCAGGAGGACGAGACCAAAACCTACCTCTGCCGCAGACGAGAAGTTCATTTAGAGTTATCAGCCTGAAAAATGAC
>JAQQZS010000007.1:2346923-2358177 GCA_030068045.1 Platyallabes tihoni | reverse complement strand
GTTAATTTGGTTTTGAATTTGTTATTTTGTTTTCAGTTTTGTTAATTTGTTTTGCACTTCAGGGCCACCGTACTAATCTGCATGTCTTTGGACTGTGTGAGGAAAGAGACAACCCACCAAGAACCCGGCCCCTAGGGGTGCAAGTTAAGAGTGCTAGTGCATACGCCATTGTGCCACCATACCGCTCAAAGATGTAGTTTATTATTATTTTGTTTTAAATGCATTCATAAACTAAGGTTTAAAAAGGTACAACTGGCTTTCCTTCCATTTATAATAGAAAATTAACCCCAACCTAAAAAACAATCTGTTTAGTCACCCCTCACAGCTAATTAACAACTAATCTAACTAATATTAGATTTAATAAAAAGAACAATATACTTCTACAATTCTATGACATTGTTTTTAATTGATGAAAATGTTCCTCTTGGTAATATCTCTCGCACTGTTTATATAATTATAACTGTTCTCTCGTGTCTTTTCCCTTAATTTTGTAAAAAAAAAAAAAAAAAAGACTATACGAGGGAGGCGTTACCTTCCTGTCTTGTGGGTGTGGCTTTAAAAAAAACGTTTAAACCAACTCTAAAAGATATGATTGGCTGTGTTTTTGTTTACCCTCTCGTGATTGGACCAGCCACAGCCGTGTGTTATATGATTGGCTAACGACGTCATCCTCGAATTCGAAAAGCGTCTAACTGCCGAAGTAGCGTGCGGTTGGTACACAGAGGTGGATTTTAATACCGGAGTTTGATGTGATCGCTGCGTCTTGCTATGGTAATTTTAGAGAAATAAGTATTTTTTGAAGAGAACATGTCTGATACACTGCCGCGAGCGGGTTTTTTGGATATCAGTCCAACATATAATCCGCCTCTTCGTACACACGGACACGGGAAGGAAAACGACAGACAGATTCCTGTTCTGAGCTTGGTCCATTTCTCCAGGTCTCCTTTCGTGAGTTTTGGGACGGTGAAGTTGGGATCATCCAGATCTCTACCTCTGTGTGTGGAAAACCCAAACGAGGATGTAGTGGCCGTGGCCGTGGATAGCATCCCGTCTTCAAGGGGCTTCTCAGTGAATCAAACAAGCTTCACTATAGGGGTGAGTAGAACTGGATGGCTACGTGGATAAAATGCAGTTTAGTTACACTGCTGTAAATGCATGCATTTTATGTGAGCTGGAATTCTTTGTGTTATGAGTCTGGCCTCAGCTGTCTGAAGTCCTACACACACATTAAGTGCTGGACTACTGAGCTGGAGAAACGGTTCATTTGTCTTAGAAAGTTCACCTGCTGGCATGTTTTTGTTAGAACCCAGGCAGTGCCATCTTTGAATACCTATCATTAAAGATTCAAGAGTCTAGGAGTCATGGATTCCATCAAATTTCATATTTATGTGTGAAAATCAGTAGTTTAGTCTTCTATTGTCAACCATATATAATCCAGTCAAACGAAACAAAGTTCTTCCAGGGCCAAACTGCTACATCCAACATAAATTAACAAAACTAGCTAGGAACTACACACAAAAAGAGCAAAAAGACAACATAAAGTGCATATGCAGATGTGCAAATAAGAGGAACTACATGCCACAATGCAGTAGTCTGTGATAGTGAGTTGAGGTAGTGCAAATAAATGTTGTCCATGAGATAACAGATGAAAAAAAGTTAACATTTCTTTTTAGCAGTAAAGAAAAAGTTCTTGTGCAAATAAAAGCTAATAAAAATTGTGTAATAATAATAATAATAATAATAATAATAAAAAAGCAATTGCCAGTTGGTGTGTGAAATCGCCAGATGGTGTTTTTGTGTTTATCAGTTCAGTACTGCTTTGTTGAGGAGTCTGAAGGCTTATGGGAAGAACTTGTTGCACAGGCTGGATGTGAGGGCCCAAATTCTTCGGTACATTTTTCCAAATGACAGGATGGTGAAAAGTGTGTGTGAGGATGTCTATGATCAGTCACAATGCTTGTGTAGCTTTGTGGATGCAGCATGTGGCCTGGATGTCCGTGATCGAGAGAAGAGAGAGACCCTGGTCTTGCCAAATTCCCAAACCTGACAGTGATGCAGCTGCTCAGAATGATCTCAAGTAGTCTCTCTATAGTAAATTACGAGAATTAGTGTTAGCTGGGCATTCCACAGCCTTCTTAGGAAGAAAAGGTGCTGCTGGGCTTTCTTAATTTCCCAACCTTCATGCCATGTTAAATTTCATGATTTAGGCCAGATTGTTGTTGTTTCTTCAGCTGCTTCCGTCGATAGGTCGCCACAGTGGACCATCTGATCAACACACACCTTTACACAGGTTTTACGCTGGATGCCCTACCTGGCACAACCCTCCCATTTGTTTTAGAACTGTGTAAAAATAATAATAATAAAAAAGAATCTCTTTATCTAATAGTTTAGTATTCACATTCATACAATATCATGAATAGTGAAACATTTAAAGTGTGATTATACATGAAGAATTGATCTAGAGAAACCCTGACACTTTCTAAAAACTTGTGTTAATAACAAAACATAACTTGTTTTTTTAATCTGACTCATTAACAGTATTTCCATTTCCAAACATCAAACAAATACCAACCATGTTGGGGAATCATTGTTTAAATTCTTGTAGTGATAAAAACAATAATCAATATTGTATATTTATAGAGTGTAGGAAAACAAACATATTCTGATTTTTTTTTTAAATTACAATTTGTTATATGCATGCAATTATTTTATAGTTTCATTTTGTGTGTCCTGGATCTCTAATGAGTTATTATAGTCAATCTAAATGACATGTTTTAACAAAACATAAAAAAAAAAACTGTGTAAAATCCTTATGAAAATAAAAACATCTTGCACCATACCTCACCTACAATGCCTTTCTAACATGAATTAATTTCAGCATTTTAAGATCTTGATTAGTTGTTTGTTTGCTCGCTAATTCTTAAAGGATTTATTTCTATTTACAGCCTGAAGATAGAGTGATCATCAACGTAACATGGACACCTGCTGAAGAAGGTGGTGTGAGAGAACTCCTTAGATTTATTGCAAATGGAATTGTCAAGCATCAAGCAGTTTTGCTTGGAAAAGCAGCAGGTGCAAAAACTAAAAAGGTAAAAAAAAATATTATAATTTATTGAGGATTGTGGAAAAATTGTCTTGATAATTGTGTTCATTCATCTGAATTAACATGTGATGCAACGTAAAAAATTATTAACTTTTTCCTGTTTTTATAGAAAAGCTTATGGGATTCCATCAAATCCAAGAAAATCCCTTCCCAAGGTGGAAAAGTGGCCTCGATCCCTATCAAAGCAGCCAACAAGACGTTCCGTGTGTCTCGGCAGCCACAATATAAAAGGAACAGAGGAACAAAAGGCTCAAGCCCACTAACACCAGTAAACCAGGAAAGGACTTCCCAAAGGATCGTTAGCAGTAAGGAGAAAAACTGTCCGTCCGTGTTTGCTGAGATCCCCCAAGCTCCACCTAAGGCTATCTATGATGACTTGGACAGCATGTCTTCTCAAAACAAGTCTCCAGTTGTTCTGCTAGTGCCAGCAGATAGATTTCTTGATGCTATGGATAAGGAAAATATCTCATCTGTTCCCATGCATAAGGTTGAATACAAAGAAAGAGTGCTGAATAAAACACTGTCACCCATTGGTACACCAGAGAGGTTTTCCAAACCGTTGATGCCCCGCTTTCAAAGTCCTCTACCCGTCATTTGTACACCAAATAAGGATCCAAAATTGAGTTTAACCAAACAAAATTTGTCAGTTAAGGATGCGTTGGCTGTCATTAATTCTGACCTGTCCTACCCAGTGAGCCCCCCAAATGCCTGCTCTAGTCTGAATCTAGCTGATTCTTTAGAGTGCGATGATGTAAACGAGGATGGTAAACCTGAAACACCCATAAATGTTTTGGGAAACATCTCCCCTCAGATTGACATTGTTCAGCCACGGCTAACTTTTTTTGTCAAATCTAACAAAGTGCAAGATGATGAGCCAGCGCATAAGAGTCCCATGCACAGTCCTGCTACTTGTTCTATCTCGGATACCAAGTGTTACAATGAGATACATGGTGATGAACTGAGCCAGGAAGATATTGAGCACAAGAAGATACATTTTAACTCTGATACAGTTATCAAAAGCAAAGCAGGGGCTCCTGAGCACAGTCCAAACACGCGCAAAACAAGAACCTTCAGACGTAAACTTTTGCAAAATGCACTTTTGATTTCTGCCAGTCCAGAGTCAAGCACCGCGTTACAGGAGGGCGTCTCCGTTTTGCCCGTAATAAACACTGATGCAGGCGTTAACTTTCAGTTTAATGTAACGTCACCTCAGGATTCGGAACAAAAGCTTACGCCTCAACATTTAGCTTTTCCAGATCAGATTCAAACCTGTACTCAAGCAGCTTTGCAACCAGTCTTAACACTTGATGATGAAACTCATGCAAATGGTGCAGCCTCATCTGACGATCATGCCTCAGATTTGGGCATAGTGCCATCCTGTGTCTCGGAGGACATGTTTCCTGTGCGTAGTCGCACAACAAATCAGACCAGAAAAAGAAAAAGTGATGGATATTTACGGAATACCTCTGAGTGTTTGCCTAAATGTTTGGAAACCAAACAAAGCTCTGATGCTCTGACACAAGAGCACAAAAAATCTTGCTATGAAAAACAGTTGGGTTCAAGTTGTAAACAAACACAAAGAAAAATAACTGGTGAGTAAGTCCAGAAAAAAAAAAATCTAGTAACTTGCACACAAGGCGAGAATAAACTCGTCTTCATCTTTTGAAAATATTACATTTGTATACGTAATATGGGTTTGCATGTTAAATATACATACAAGTATGCAAATTAAAACTGTCTATCAAATACCTAATCTCAAGCAAAGAAACAATATCAGTTTCATTTTGTGGTGTTGTAGCATCAAGTTCGCGGAGGTCCACAAATGTACCCGTACAAAAGCCCAATTCAAAATCAACACAACAGGGTAAATAATATTTTGCTGTATTTTACTGGTTTAAAGTTTATTGTATTGATTTTATTGTAATTAAGAAATTGTTCTATATAAATGTTGATGCAGGACGACGGTCTTTGAAGTCGTTCGGCTCCTCAAAGAAGAAAACAGCAAAGGTAATAGCGGTGGCACAAACTCGACTGAACTTCATAAAGCCAACGCAGACAGGTATTTTAAATTTTTTGGGAGTAATTTTTCTTGTTCATCACAAGTCGTTCTAACATTGCACATGCTTATAGATTTATTTGTTTCACAATCTGGCATCATTTTGTAGTATTCTTTATATATATGATGCAGAATAATATAAAATGTATCAAATAAAATCTGTGACTGATCATTAGGTTTCTTTTCATGAACCTAAATATTCCAATAATAATAATCCGAATTGTACGGGAATGAGAGGGGTTGGCTTAAACTTGTATACTCTGATTAAATTTGTTGCACATGCAAACTCATCAGATCAGGGTCCATGTAAACATTTAAGTTGGAATATCTAATCAGGGTGATTTCAATCAGATTGAAGAAATATTGTGTGTGTAATATAGCTAATGCTTGAGTTGAGAAAAAAAAAATTATAAAAAATACATTTTAATTATCATATTAACAGAGATACCCAGACATCCACTACCATTTGCTGCCAAGAACATGTTTTACGATGAACGGTGGATTGAGAAGCAGGAACGAGGATTCACATGGTGGATGAATTATGTGCTCACTCCTGATGACTTCAAAGTGGCCACTGAAGTCACCAAAGGTTTGGTCTCGGTTTTGATTTGTTTGCCACAAAACGAGGTCTTATAATTGTATATACCAGCTCCGATACTAAGCAATACCCTAGGAAGAGATTTCTTTTACTATAATGTATGATCTTCAACCAAAGTGAAAATGTAAAGAGAAGAAGCCACAGCTATTTCTTAAACCACGAGTAACCTGATCAAGCATATGGCTTTAAAACAATATCTTTAACAATGATGGGACACAGAGTGTGGTGAGTATGTCGAGATGCATTGCTCATGAGACAAACTGCAATGTATTCAGATACAGAAATAATTAAATGTTGCAGAAAATTAATTCTAATTTCTAGAGCTGTGTGATTTAAGCAGTTATACACTTTACTCAATCTTTTGTTTTGAAATCAATCAAAATTTTTTAGAATTATTTAGGTAAATTTTTTAATGGTATGAAATCAGCAAAATTCTTAAAAATGCACTGCAGCTTTAGTAGAATATACAAACCATTTCTGTCTTCCACAAATACCACTGTATTGCAAGAGCGTCACTTCTATTTTTTCTATTTGATTTTGTATGTGCCCCAAAATGGCCATTTTTCATTGTTATACTGTCTCGCTTTAAACTACAATAATTTAAAATGCAAATTATTTCTTTGAGTATTGATACTAAAATTGGTGTAAGCTTCTAAAAACATATGACCTGTAAAAATTGTCTCTGTTTTTTTTTTATTTTTTTGGTAAAAGCTTAAAAAGCAAAAAATCTGTAGTGTCCATAACCACGTCAAATTCCTGTTGCAATATCTTACCAATTTAGCATTTTAGAATAATATACTTTTTTCAGTTTGTCTTTTCATGTAAAATCTAAATTGGCCAAGTTTCATCTGAATGAAAACTAAGATTAATTTAAAGATTTGAATAAAAAAAAGTTATGGACGCTACATAAAGGAACATGACCTTGTATTTAGCAAATGTGTTTCTTTTTATCTGATAAAATAGAAATATGTATGCATATTTACAAAAGATTAAGTATGGATCAGGAGATAAAAGCATTAAGTATTATCAAAATTATGTTATATGATCTTATCTGAAAATGCACTTTTTCACCTAGGTGAGACACTTTTTTAGCACAAATACCATGTTTTGGCCATATACTGTACAGGATTTCAATATTTCTTAAAACTGTTAGTAGTATTTACTTCAAAAATTGTAGGAAATTAAGCTGCTTTAGACAAATAAGACAATAAACATTATCAAATGATATCAAATCAAAAATTTTAATGCCCCAAAATGAATCAAATTGGCAGTCTACCTATGATTCACAGCTCTGGTAAATTCCTTAAACAGAAAGAAAATGCATATACTTATTGTACAAAGCTTATTTGGGAGATTATTTCAGTGTATTTAATTTTTCTTTGTAGTGAATGCCTTATCGCTAACTGTGGGAAATGACAAGGTCAACATACCCAAAGCTCCAACCAAAGAGGAGATGTCGTTCAGAACCTATACAGCCCGACGGCACTTGAACCGTGTTCGACGTGCAGCATGCAAGCTGTTCACGTCTGACAAAATGGCGAAGGCTATAAAGCGCCTGGAGGTGGAGGTGGAGGCAAAGAGGTTGCTTATCCGAAAGGATCGACACCTCTGGAAGGATATAGGTGTGTGAAGGGGAAGATGAAGCTTTCCTGTATTGTTTGGAAACATTTATAAAAGTTTTCTTTCTTCCATTTGTTATTATTAGGAGAGAGACAGAAAGTTTTGAATTGGCTCCTTTCTTATAATCCACTCTGGCTTCGAATCGGCCTAGAGGTATTTCATTTCAAACATATTGATGGGCTGTAAATTTTTCTTGAAAACCCAGTTTGTGTATTCACATTATTCGATGCACTCTTATTCTAGACAATCTTTGGAGAACTGATTTCCTTGGAGAGCAACAGTGACATCATGGGCATGGCCATGTTCATTCTCGGGCGACTGCTCTGGAATCCAGACATTGCTGCGGAATTCAGACACCCCAAAGTTCCCCACCTGTACAGAGATGGTAACACTCAGTACAACACTGCTTTTTAATACGAGTGTTTTTGGAGCATTTTCCTAATGTCTCAAACTTTTCTTTTTTCATTTAAACAGGGCATGAAGAGACACTGTCCCGCTTTACTTTGAAGAAACTTCTCTTACTCGTCTGCTTCCTGGATAAGGCCAAGGAATCGAGGCTGATTGACCATGACCCTTGCTTGTTTTGTATGGATGCTGAATTTAAGGTTTTTCTATTTTTAATAACTTCTTCCTTTCTTAAATTTTTTTTACTGCAGTTGGTGTAAAACTAGATTAGCTAAAAAGTGATTTAGTTGCAGTCATTATTTTGACCTAATTAATATTAAGTCAAAAGAATTAAATCCAAATTCAAAATAACTTGGTAAGTAGTTGGTTCAATTTGATACCAAATGATTACAGTCTATATACACATTATGGACTTTCACCTAATAAAATAACATTTGTTACATCTCTAAAATAAATGTGGTCAATCCTAGATCAATATGTTTGAATACCAAATTATACATATCATAGTTTATATAAGCTAATTATTATTATCATCCAGATCATGCAGCCCTAATTATCATTATAGTAAATATGGCATTTATTTGTGTAAACCAACATGAGATCTAAAACAAAATAATGTCAAAATAATGATGTTGCAATTTGTAAAATTTATACACCTTCCTGATTAGGGGTTGTGTTAATAGGCACATTGGCTTGTGTCCTTCTGATTATAAAGGCAGTTTAAGTCCTGTTTAGGACTTCATGTTAAATGTTAAAATGTTTCGAATAAACATTTTATTCGTGACATACAAAACCATACAAAGTATGATATGCGGTGAGATGAGTACACGATTGTTTGTGAAAAAGAAAATAAGAGAGGCAAAAGGCCAATATAAAAGAATGTGAAATATAAAATTTACAATATATAGTAATTGATATGTAAATAATATGTGAAAATGTAAGTATGAACTATATAAATAAACTGTATAAAGTATTTGGCAGGTGCGATGTGCAAACAGAAGCAGTATGGGTGGTTATAGAGTGTGAAATGTAATGATGAGCAGCAACGGTATTGTAGTGCAGTATATGTAAATAGTGCAGTATATGTAAACGGAACAGATTCTGTGCTACTGTTGCATGTTTTCTGAATCCTTATGCATGCTTTTAAAATCTTTCTACACTCATATGTGCATTCATTTGTTGTGCAAAAGTTGGACTAAAATATTTGCTTTTGTGTTTTGCCCTTAGTCAAGTAAAGATTTACTGCTAGCATTTTCACGTGACTTCCTCAGTGGGGAGGGAATCCTTCCACGTCACCTTGGCCTTTTGGGTCTTCCTGTGTCCCATGCCCAAACCCCACTGGATGAATTTAACTTTGCTGTGCAGAATCTTGCCACTGATGTAAAATGTGGAATTCGCTTGGTGTACGTTCAATGCCTTTTCTATCTTCCATAGCCAATGCAGTTTTTATAAAAGTGTTCTAAAAATGCTGTACTTGATTTAAAGTTATTCAAAGTCACTTTCCAGTAATGTATTTTCTTGTTTATTTAAGTGATTTAATCCTGATTTTTGTTTGAATGTGTATCAGACGCATCATGGAGGTGCTCACCCAAGACTGGTCCCTGTCGAGTAAGCTGCGAATGCCTGCGATTAGTCGTCTTCAGAAGGTGCATAACGTCGGCGTCGCACTCAAAGTGCTAAAAGAGAAAGGAGTCGACTTGAGAGATGAGCACGGTACTTTGAATTATTTGTACATTCTTTAAACTGAAATATGTAAAGCTGAATTTTGTTGTATCAGTCAGTCCCGTATCAAATAACATTTCTAGCAAAAATATAAATAAAAACAAAATTCTTTGCTCAAGTGCATGTTTTCATCTTCCTAGGAGTTGTCATTGATCCCAGAGACATAGTAGATGGCCACCGGGAGAAGACTCTTAACCTCCTGTGGAAAATAATCTTTTCCTTTCAGGTATTAATTTATGTAATTTATAATTTGTTAGTTTATGATTCCTCTTTCCCTTTTCTTCTTGCTACTGTCCTTGGACAAAATGCAAAAAATAAATAAATAAATGTAAATCCGCCTTGCTTGGCTTTCCATTGACGGAAAAAAAGTTTTGAATGACTCCTGGATGTACGTGCAACATGGGCGTAAGCCGTAGGTTGGTGCGCTCGTATGCCGAAAATGCTTCGCATCAAAATTTCAATTCTTAAGACCTTCATATGCTGAGATGCCACCATACTTCTATATTGTAAATACGTATACAGTATTTTTTAAATGATTATATTACCACATCTGCTGCAGCATTAACCTGTTTGCTTCTAATAAACTCTGAAACCACTGCTGCTTTAAAACTGATTGAACTACTCTTTATATTTTTTTAGGTTGAGATTCTGCTTGATGTGGAGCAGCTTAAAGATGAGATCGGCTTCCTCAAGAAAACGTGGAGAACAAAACAGAAACTGCGTTCTTTAAGAGATGATAAATATGTTTTAAAGAGCGTAGAAGAAAAAACTACACTTGAACATCCCAGCCAGAAACTTACCTTGTTGTTGGATTGGGTCAATGCAGTTTGTGCTTTCTACAGACTGAAGGTGGGCCGTCGTGCTTTTTATATTCAAGAATTCATGCCACCAAAATTTCTGATTGTTGTTGCTGGCCAGCTTAGCTTAGCTGGCAGAAGATCCCGAAGAGGGCCATGCCTGTTTTTGAAAGAACATTGTTTATGAAGAATATCATACTTATTTGGGTTTAATATTTAATCTTTGTATTTCTCTTTCTAGGCTGAAAATTTTACAGTGTCGTTCTCTGATGGTAGAATCCTTTGCTATCTCATTCATCACTACCATTCGAACCACCTGCGCGCTGAGGACATTCAGCAGGAAACAACGCAAACTATCGAGTGTGGCCTTCATTCCAAAGTCGAACTGAACAACTCCTCAAGTGAATCTGAGTGTTCATTCGACTCTCCGGAGCAGAAAGGTCTGTCTGTCTCTCTTTTTTGCCATAAAGGAAAAACTAAAACCTTTTAATATTATGCTTTTTTTCACATTTTGTAATTTGCATGGAACCTTTAAATTTGGGGCTAAGCCATCTCAGTGTCTAGGGTAGTTGTAGCATTTAACACAAAAGCACCGGCCTCTAGTGTCGCATGTATTACATGCATTGGAAAGACCACACATACTATTGCTTTCAAAACTATAAGGACTGAAGTGTTTAGGTACACTCCTGCACATTTACATCACTCACGAAACACCCTACTGTGCTCAGAGCGGTCTCCCCAATTCACTGAAAAGGTGCTTAAAGGGACAGTTTTTTTTTTTTTCCAAGTCCGTCTTAAATGATAAGTAAATTTATTAGGGTTGTTCCGATAATGCTGCCGATACCACAAAAAAATCTGGCATCGGTATGGGCGAGGATTTGAGTCCACGTACCGATCCGATACCATTTTCCTAAACATAACCTAGTTATGCCCGCTAGCTTTGCTAGCTTTTC
>JAQQZS010000007.1:2334507-2345402 GCA_030068045.1 Platyallabes tihoni | reverse complement strand
AACCCCCCCCCCCCCCCCCCCCCCCCAAAAAAAAATTGCAACCCACTTAAACAACACACTAGCACAGGGATGCAAGTCCACTTTTTGTCTAAATAGTATACAGAAGGAAAATAGTTTGCATTCACACTATCCAGTGTAAAGTGAGTTCTTTGTTTGGTTCCTTTTAACATTTTTTCCCCCCTTGCAATGTCTCAGTTTTTTGCTCATTAGATATATATTTATAAATCGCCAATTTATAAATTAAAGTTAAGCATTAAGTCTTTGTCACATATACATTACTGCACGGTGAAATTCTTTCTTCACGTATCCCAGCATAGCTGGGGTCAGATATACAGCGCCTTGGAGCAGATAGGGTTAAGGGCCTTGCTCAAGGGCTCAACAATGGCAACCTGATGGAGCTGGGGCTCAAACTGCTGACCATCTGATCAGTAACTTAGTGCCTTAACCCTCTGAGCCACCACTGTCCCATATTTATATGTCTGTAAATCTGCTTTGTGGCCATGTATAAAAAATTTTTTAAGAAAAAAGCATTCTCAAATTACAATTAGGAGAAGACATTTATTTTCGACCAAGTTGTACCATATAAATTTTTAAACTTTAACAACCTTAACGGTCCTAATTTCTAATACAATGGCAGAATGATTTGTGGTTGTAGACCGGTAACATGAGGTTTGTTTTCACAAAGGTGGTCACGTGTTACCTGTCCTTCCTCTGCACCCGACTTTTGGATCTCCGGAATGAGACTAGAGCTGCCAGAGTTATCCAAAGTGCATGGAGGAGGTACAAGCTGCAGAAAGACATGCGTATTAATCAGGTAATGTACATAGCTAAACTCCTTTATGCTGCATTGCTTGACATCCAAATAATACTGATATTTCTTTAACACATTTTCCATAAATAGCTGAGGAACGAAGCTGCAATGAAAATCCAGGCCCTTGTCCGTCGCTTCATACTGAAAAAAAGGCTGAACAGACAAAACATGGCTGCCACCTTGATTCAGGCCGTCTGGAGAGGATACTTAGCCCGAGAGGAATTGAGAAGAATAAGAGAAGCAAAACATTTTGCTATGCAGGACTTGGCTGCAGTCGTAATCCAGGTATGATATGAATGGCGGGGGAACCTTAATTTTATCATAAATGTTGCTTATTATTTAATATGGCCCATTAGTTATAGTAGAAAAGAATAGCATTAGCAACAGTAGTAGTAGTAATAGTGTAAAAAGTAAGACCAGTATAATTAGTTATGTTAATAGTACAATTTTAATAGAAATGTAATAGTTAAATATAGTTTGCCCCGGATACTTAATTTTAATAGTAAAATGAATGGCAAATAATTTATAGTGGTTCCCCGTTATCGTTTATATCTTCAGATATTTATATAATGTAAGTCAGTGCTCTGTAGATATTACTTACTCTGTTTTTCTTTGTGCAGAAAAAATACAGGGAATGGAGGAGACAAATTTTCCTGAAGAAGAATCACTCTGCAGTTGTCATCCAAAAAGCTTTCCGAATATGGCATGCAAGGAAAATGACTCTGAGGAATTCTGCTGCTATTAAGATCCAAGCATGGTACAGGATGCAACACTGTCGTCAACAGTACCTGACCAAAAAATCAAACGCTGTCTTTATTCAAGCATGGTTCAGGGGTAATCTCCAGAGGCACAAGTTTCAAACTCTGAAAAAACATCATCAATCTGCCATCGTTATCCAGAGCGCTTTCAATGCCTTCCTTGTGCGAAAACGCATAGGTGAGATGAGGCGAGCTGCGGTTTTTATCCAGAGATGGTATAAGGCCTGCTCGTTAAGGAAGACGGAGCAGAAGCATTTTGAAGAGATTAAGACTGCAGCTGTAAGGCTTCAAGCAGCATTCAGAGGATGGACTGCTCGACGAGAAATATTAACGAGACACCAGGCTGCTGTCGTGATCCAGACTGCTTACAGAAGATTTGTTGCTCAAACATCTTTCTCGTCTTTGAAAAAATCTGTGGTTATAGTCCAAAGGAGGTACAGGGCGAAAAAAGCTGGAGAGCAGTTAAGAAGTAAATACCTGTCTCTGAAGTGTGCAGCAGTAACAATTCAGGCGTCATGGAGAGGCAAAGCAGAGAGAAAGAGAATCAACCAGCTTCATCAATTTGCCACACTGATCCAGTCACGTTATCGGAGACATGTGGTACAGACGAGGTTTACGGCATTAAAACGTGCTGCTTCAGTCATTCAGAAACAATACAAATGTTGTAGGATGACGCAAGCAATGCGATCTGAATTTCTCGCAGTCAAAAAATCTGCATTAGTTCTTCAGAGTGCATATCGTGGTATGAGAGTCAGGCAAGACATGGCCAAAAAAAGCAAAGCTGCAACAGTAATTCAGTCAGCTGTAAGAGCTTTTATTGGTCGGAAGAGCTTTCTAGCTCAAAGAAGTGCTGCCATTGTGCTTCAGCAACACTATCGGGCATATGTTCTTGGACAATATGAGAGGCAATGTTACATTCAACTTAAAATGTCAACTATAATACTCCAGGCCATCTGTCGAGGCTGTAAAGTGAGAAGAGAACTGAAAAAAAGGCATCATGCTGCTACAGTTATCCAGGCATGCTTCAGAATGTATAAGGCTAAAATATGCTACGTTGCTGTCAGATGTGCTGCTATCATCGTACAGCGACGTTATAGAGCATATGTCATGGGAAGGAAGACTTTTAAATCCTATCTACAAATTAAAACTGCAGTCGTGACTATACAATCAGCATTCAGGGGAATGCAAGTCCGCAGAAATCTTCAAATCATGCACCAAGCGGCAACAGTAATTCAGGCACGTGTTCGTGGACACCTGCAGCTGTTGAAGTATACGAGACATAAATGGGCAGCGTCCATCCTCCAGAGGCAGTTTCGTGCCAACAAGCAAAGAAACATTGTTAAAAAGCAGTATATCGCGATGAAAGAAGCAGCACTGTGTATTCAGTCAGCATATCGTGGCATGAAGGTGAGAAAATGGGTCTCTGAGATGCAAGCGGCTGCAAATATAATTCAGAGGAACTATAGAATGCACAAGCAATGCCAAGAATATCAGGCCCTCAAACAGGCAACAATCTTTGTGCAAAGGAGATACCGAGCCAATCTTCTGGCAAAAAGGCAGCGTGCGAGGTACTGTGCTATGCAGAAAGCAGCCGTCACATTGCAGGCTGCATACAGAGGAATGAATGTGAGAAGAGAGATGCAAAAGAGACACAAAGCAGCCACGGTGATGCAGGCATTGTACAAAATGTACAGAGTAAGGATGGCCTTCCAAGCCATGAGAATTGCTGCCATTCTCATCCAGAGGCAGTACCTGGCTTACAGGGAAAGGAAACGTTTCTTGTCCGTCAGAGCAGCGGTGATTATTTGCCAACAAAAATATCGTGCCATTTTGGCTTCAAGACGACAGCGGAAGGAATACCTCGAGAAGTGTAATGCTGCGCTTGCAATTCAGGCAGGTTACAGAGGAATGAAGGTCCGGCAGCAGATGCAAGTAAAACGTAAAGCTGCAATAACCATTCAGTCCCATGTCAGGAAGCATATAAACCATAAGTACTACCAGAGGCTGCTCTGGGCATCGAGAACTGTTCAGAGACGATACCGAGCCAATAAAATGAGAAAAGCAGCCATCGAGACCTTGAGGAAGAATAGGGCTGCAATGGTTTTACAGGCAGCTTTCCGTGGTATGAAGGCAAGACGAACTCTGAAACAAAAACGCCAAGCTTGTATCACCATACAGAGTGCTTACAGGGCTCATTGTGCTCGGACACGATATTTGTGTATGAAATATGCTGCCGTTGCTATCCAGCAAAGATTCCGATCCACACTTGTAGCCCGAAATCAGAGGGAGCAGTTCCTGAGATTGCGTTGTGCTGCAGTTACCATTCAAGCCAGCTTTAGAGGTCGTAGTGTCCGGAGGGAAATGATTCTTCGACATCGAGCAGCTACAGTTATTCAGGCTGCTTTCAGAAAACATAAAGTGGAAACCAAATATCAGGCCATGAGGTTGTCTACTATTATCATTCAGAGACATTACAGGTCCTACATCGAAACTAAAGCAGTGCGGGAGAAATATTTAACACTGAGAAAGAGTGCCATATGTCTTCAGGCAGCATATAGAGGACACGCTCTTCGACAGAACGTGAGAAAAATGCACAATGCAACGACGGTCATTCAGGCAACAGTAAAAATGCTCAAGCAAAGACTGATGTTCAGAAGGCAGCAGTGGGCTGCAAAAGTTCTCCAGGAAAGATTCAGAGCTTGGAAGCTTGGGTATCAGCAAAGACAGAGATACCAAAACTTAAAGCATGCCACATTGTGCTTGCAGAAATTGTTCAGAGGCAAAAAGGGAAGAGAACTGTTCAAACGGATGAAAGCTGCAAGGACGATCCAGTCCTACGTAAGAATGTCTATCCAAAGGCGACGCTTCACGAAGACAAAAGCTGCAGCAGTTACTATTCAGTCTGCCTACAGGGCACATTATCGCAGAGTGCAACAATCCAGGATGCAAAAGGCTGCAGTCTTAATACAGCAGTGGTACAGGTCATGTAGACTGGTCAAGGAAGAGCAGAAGAAGTTCAGAAGAATTCAGAAAGCCACACTGACTTTGCAGCATGCATTCCGGCGAACGCTCACAAGACGGTGTGAGAAAAGAAGACTAGCAGCTGTCAAGATCCAGTCTGTATTGCGTATGCATCTACAACGCAGTCGCTACATGAAGTTGCGCTCGTGTGCTGTGAAGCTGCAAGCTAATTACAGAATGCGTACAGCCCAGAGAACTTATCTAAGACATCAGGCTGCTGCTGTTACACTACAGACATTCTACAGGGCACACAGAGCAAAAGTAGAACAGAGACGCCGGTATCTCAGGACATTGGGCTGTATCAGGACCCTTCAAGCACGAGTACGCGGGTTTATTGCTTATAGAAGTTTCCAAAAAATGCGAGCAAGTGCAATCAAGATTCAGGTTGGTCTTTTCTTATTGCCTTTTTTTTTTTTTATTTTTTTTATGATTTAGATTTCTGTAGATGCTAATGCAACAACCTTAATTTCTTCCAGGCATGTTATCGTGGAATGCTCGAGAGGCACAAATTTCAGCAACAAAAGAAGTCTGCATGTATTATTCAGAAGCATTACAGAGCCTATCAATTCTGCCAAAGGGAGCGAGCACAGTTCCTCAAACTTCGGAAATCTGCACTTCTAATTCAAGTAGGATATATTGCATGTACTTTTAAGCATTTGGCAGACGCCCTTATCCAGGACGACTTACACTTTTATCTCATTATACACCTGAGCAGTTGAGGGTTAAGGGCCTTGCTCAAGGGCCCAACAGTGGCAACTTGGAGGTTGTGGGATTTGAACCAGCGACCTGAACCGCTGAGCTACCCCTGACCCCTCATTCAGGGGTTAATATCTTCAGATATTAACTGTATTTAAAAAAAATAATAAAAATAAAAAGCAGTTACGGTTTTGTGTGAGGAAAATGTATTTGTTTATTACAGACGGAATTCCGTGCATACCAAGCAAGAAAACTTACCATGCAGGGACGAGCCGCACTAAAAATTCAAGCTTGGTTTAGGCGATGCCAGGCTAGACGTGCCTACGTCTCAAAACAAACTGCCATTGCAACTATCCATAGATGTCTTCAAACAAGATTTCAGAGGTTAAGGTAATGCAGGGTTTCAGCTTAACAAGACATGTTTTGAGAAAGAATGTTCTCTTTGTGGTTTCAGTAACATTAAATTTTTTCTGCGTCAGATTTCGAGCAATCCAGCACAGTGTCCGTGTAATTCAGCAAAGATGGAGGGAAACACTGATTGCTAGGAAACAGCGAGCTGAATTCCTGACAATCAAGAAGTCAGTTGTTGCCGTGCAAGCCCAGTGGAGAGCTGTTCGAGTGAGGCGATCAATTCAAAAGGTAACTGTCTTTTTATTTTTTTGTTTCTTACTATAATAGCCTAGCAATTTTTTTGATGAATGGCTGAATGAGTTTAAAGAGGAAAATAAAATGGTATAAGATCCAAAGTCCTTCTAAAAAGCTAATATTTGCTTTGGAATTGTGACAGATATGTAAATAATGATAAATCCACTTAGTTCATGTACTCTTACCTGTTTAAATATTGTTGCTTGTTATTGGTTTAGATTTAGAGTTCTCCTAAGTGCATTTTTTTTCTTTCAATCAAACTTGGACAAGCAAATAGATTTATCATCACCACAGTTATTTCAGAATATGTTCAGCCAATTTGTTAAATATTATATTGATCTGTTTGCAGAATGTGTACCGACGCACTCAAAGGTAGAATTTGACCTGACTGCCTAACTCTATCTTCCTTGGCAGGTTATTTTAGTCCAGTACATTTAAAAATGTGATGCAAAGCAAAACATTCTGCATGGTCAAAAATCTAAATACAAAAGTGTAAAGTGCCATTCAGTAAATGAGCTAGATTGGAATAACCTTCAGATGATACAGTAAGGGAGACGGCAAAGCAGTAAGTTAGCTAGTAAGCTGGTGAATTCATGACAGGCAAGTTGAGTAAAGATGTACACCTTTATAGAAATACTAGCTAAAATCACACTTTGATGTTCAGAAATGCATCACATTTGCTTTTGACAACTTGCTGTAACACGAGGTCTTAGTAGCAATAAAGTATTTTTGAACCAGGTCAGTTTGGCATGACGACTGCAGTTGGGATTTCCAGAGCTCCAAAGATGTCGCTTCAATGGATTTCCATCAACTGGATTTTAGAGAGGTCGTGTCTGAGATAAAGCTCAGATAGACCTACTATTTAGAAGGTGGACGATAATATAGCCTCACAGTGTATTGATGTAGGCGAGAGAATAATCACCAAGGAAAGTTTATGCAAGCAGCTGAGGATTTTTAACTGTTAATGTTCAGATAATTCAACTGGAGATACTTGATGCTCAAATCCCACGGTCGGGTTTGCCAGCACGACGTTCGTTTGTCATTCTCGTTCTCTCTTTCTCTCTCACTCTCTCTCTCACACTCACACACACACACACACACACACACACACACACACACACACACACACACACACACAGAGAGCAATTTCAGGAATACCAAGCACAGAGAGAACATGCAAAATCTATGCACACAGACCCAGGATGGGAATCGAACTCCGACCCTGGAGGTGCAAGGCGCGCACTCTGCCGAATCTGATATTGTCTCCGATTCACATTATGCAAGTCATTAGGAAAGTCAAACACATTTTAAGATATCTTATTCTGACTTCAGCGTTTTGATAAAAAGTTGTATGGGGCAGTGAACAAGCTCTTGATCTGTATTTGCATTATTTTACGCAGCGTGCTGATGATACATGAATGGATGACAAAAAAGCAGGTTTATATCGGTGTTCCTAATAAAGTGGACAGAGACTGTGTATTCAATATGTATATGGTGGGGCTTCGCATTGAATCCCACCCCTGCCTAAATGAGCCACTCTTTTAAAATGTTACTCTAATGTTCATCTAAATAAGGCTGAAGAACTTTATTTTGCAGGCTGATTATTTTTTCCCCTTTAATGGAAACTTTTTTTTTTCCCCCTTAGGCAAAAGAATCTGCAAAACGGCATCGTTTCATTGCTGCTGTTTATCATCATTTGTGTGCAGTAAGGATACAGAGGGCGCTGCGAGCTCACTGGGCACTAAAAGCGGCCAAGATGCAGATCTCTTCAGTCATTTATATCCAGGTATTTAACCTTTTTAGCATTTTTTTTTTTTCTCCACAAAACAGTTTATGGTCTACTGGTTCATGATAAGAAAAGGTCTGTCTCTGTTTGTATTTAACATTTTTACATTTTTCATGTTAATTTTACTGTATTTTAGCGCTGGTTCTTGGCCAGGCTACAGAGAAGGCGATATCTTGAGCAAAGACAGAAAATCATCATGGTACAGAGAGCAGTGAAGGCATGGCTTAATCGTCGCAATGAAGCCGCTACTATTATCCAACACGCTGGCAAAAGATTCCTTTTAAGATGCAGGAAAGAGAGACTGCAACATGGAATCATAAAGTTCCAGGTACAATTGTCATGTAAATATGAAAATCAGCTGCTCGGTTAATTATAAGGTTTATATGTCCTACATTATTTGCCAAATTTTTTCCCCGGGTTCCCTTACCGTATTGGTAACTTTATAGGCATGTAGGTAACTTTAGGACATCTTGCTCTATGTTCTTAATTCCAAAAAGAAAATGATAGCATGGCTTAGGTTTACAAAATTTGCAACTGAGCAAACCACAAAAGTTCTGGAACTTGAAGTTCTCTGGTATTTGTAGCAATTCCACAACTATGAAGGATTTTTAATGTGCAGTCCCCCACTTTGAGCTGTGCAGCATTAATCTGGAAGGCAGGGAAAGAAGCTATAACTGTATGCACATAATAGCTCACCAACTCCTGTATAGGTGGAAACCCTTTTCAGGGAATAAAGGCTAATAGACAGCTTCATCTATCAATATAAATGAACTGTTATATTTTGTTTTATTTAAATCTGTCACCTAATAATATCCTAATGGCATCTCAAGGCACTCTGGAGAGGTCATCGCTCGAGGAAGCTTCACGACACGGCCAAAGTCATTTCTGCCAGGCATCGCTTGCGGAAGGTCAACAGAGAGGCCAAGGAAGAAGACAAGCTTTGTCATAAGACTACAACTGCCTTGAGTTACCTTCTCGGATATCAAAATTATGCCTATATTTTAACCGCTTTGCAGTATTTGGGTAAGATTTTCTACATACAAGGTTTTTCTTTCCTCATTTGTTCAAAGTGAGGATATCAAATAAGATTTTGATTTTCTTTAAAGAAACTGCAACCAGACTTTCACCGGAGAGCTGCGAATATCTTGTGAACAGTGGCGCAACACACACCATCTTCACTTTGATAAGGAGCTGCAACCGGAGTGTGCCTTCAATGGAGATCATCACGTTAGCAATTCAAGTTCTTCTCAATCTGTCAAAAGTATGTGATCACATCATTATGGGAAAAGAAAATATCTGCCTGATTAATTAGGAATTAACTGTATGGCAGTTTTAAATATTATTATTTTATTAATCGTCTGAGTTTCTTTTTGCCGTAGTACAACAAGACTATAGATGCTGTTTATGACGCGGAGGACTCTGTGGAAACGCTCTTGGGCCTGCTTCAGACGTACAGAGAGAAAGCTGGGGATAAGGTTGCAGACAAAGGGGGCAGCATCTTCACCAAAGCATGCTTCCTTTTAGTGATTTTGGTACAGGATGAAAAACGGGCATTGGTAGGTGTGGCCTTGAAATCAGGTCATACTTTTCATTTCAACTTTCAATTCTAGTATATAAATGCATTTGTTTTCTTGTTGTTTAATTACTTCTAGGAGGTGAAAAAGCTCCCCAGGGCCTCAGACCGCATTTGCAGGATCTATAAGTTAATGCTTCAAAAATGCAAAATGGATGCACAGAGAACCAAAGTCAAACAAAGAATGAACGTCTCACTGAATGGAAGCTTCCTTCCCCAAGCCACTCCTCAGAAGTCTAAGCCAATACTGAGGTATGTTGGTATAGTTAATTCATTTCCCTTTGGTAGAAAAATTATGTTGCAAGCTGCCCAAATAGGATTGATTAGAAATAATTCTTCCTGTTATTTGTTTTTCTGGTCATTTATTTTTTATTTATGCTAACACACAGTCTGCATACAGTATGCTACCTGTATCGCACATGCATGGTCTTGCATTCTCTGAAGTGTGTATCATACTGACTGAAAATTTACAAAAGCATTTAAATTTAATAAACAGTTTTGCTTTAATTAGATGGGATTTTATTCTATATATTTTTAATTTCTATATTACTTTTGTTTTTTTTTTCACTTTGTTGTAATTGTGTTTTTGATCACTTTAATTTATTATTAAATACATTTATTTTATTTTCTAGATTTGTACCAGACTGGGTCCTTGGAAGAAAGAAGATGAATATTGTAGATCCTCTTAGTGCCATCCAAGTGTTGGTTAAATCTCTTGCCATTGTACCTTGAGAACACAGCAAGACTTTTAGCTTTTTGTATATAGTTGAATATATTTGCTTTTATTTCCTATAAACCTAAGCTTGTGTATACTATATACTGTTTTATATTGTTGTTTTCTGGTGTAAAAGTTTTATCATAACCTTTGATTATGCTATACTTTTTCCCTCTTTTTCTTAAATTTCTTTTTAAGTTTGTATCCTGTATTTTTGCAATTTCATGGCCAGCGCAAGGCTGGATCTCTTGTATATAAAAAGGTTGCGGGATGTTTTCAGTTAAAGAATTTTTGCTCCACAGATATTTTAAGTCATGACAAAACCTAATGACAGTAATTCAGGAAATTAAAAAAAATATTTGAAAAGTTTGAAAATTGGACGATCTATTGGCATGATCATCGGGAGCAGAAATGATGAAGTCTTGTTACATTCATGACCTGTTTTGTACATTAAATATTTAAAAAGTATTCCCTTTATATTCAGTGTGCCTTCTTTGTAGTTTTAGCATTGCAGCACTAAAGAAGCTTTTTTTTTAATGCACATATTTGTAATGTCTAAAAAGTAGCATCTGTGGTACTATTGGTGCTGTAGTCTGGGTTGCTTCAGCTAGACAGGTCTAGGCTCAGAAACGTTATGTGGCGGTAAGATGAAGTTAGCTGACAACCTGAATGTACTGAATGACCAGGGGTTGAGGCAGAATTTCGTACCCCAAGTCGCCCACAAGTTTGACTGTTTCGTGAGCTGAATGGGCTGGCATGTTGTCGTGAAGAAGGCGCGCTTAAATTCTTTAAAGGGGACATACGGTGCTACATGCACTTTTTCAAGCTGTTTGGACTGAATTGTGTGTTAGGAGAGTGTGTACACAACCACTCTACAATGATAAAGAGCC
>JAQQZS010000007.1:2268640-2282221 GCA_030068045.1 Platyallabes tihoni | reverse complement strand
TGGATTTTTACAACATTATTGTTGAAATACACAGTCCTGAAAAAGGGGCGTTTCTTTTTTTGCTGAGTATATATATTTTGGTTTGTGTTAAAATTCTTAAAGCATTGCATGACACAGTGGACTATATATTGCAGGTAGCTAAAGCGAAACTAGGGAAAATTTTGTCTGCCAATAATGAACATTAAATCTTTGACATTATACATAATGTTTCTTTCTATAAAATGTGAAATATTTAATGTATTTTCCTGTATAGCTAAGCTCAGGTTCTCAGGATGGGTAATATTATGCCTGTGCAGCTTTTAGAGTCACCAAGTCCCCTGTTTACCCCAGAGAATTGATATGACCTATACAGTATGTGACATAGCAGGGATGCAATTTGCTACTTACAGTATAGTGAAGTATCTAGTTATACTTATATTTATCCTCCTTGATTTTGTGCAACCTAAAATAGCTTTTATTTTTCTGGTTAAGATTTAGATGCATGCTGAATTTAGAAATATGCAGAGTGAGCTATGAATGATCTGAAATGACTGCATTATCCTTAAGGTAAAAAAAATTACGGATTTTATGTTTGGTGTAGCACAGAATCCAACATTTCCTGACTGACTCGACACAAAACCTTCTCTGGAGCTCCTGAGTGGTGCAACACAAAAAAGATTTGCCCTATCCTCATGACAAATGTCTGAGGCATCCTTGGGATTTAAACTTGCAATCTCCTAATGATGCTATAGGTGTAAAGATTTATGTAACTACTTGTAAAATATCGAAATGAATTTCAATCTATTTATCACCAATATTCACAGGCAAGACTCACTGTACAATTATTGCACTTTCTCATTGTTAGCACACTGTGACTACTATCATACACAATATTTATCTTTCCATTTCATGTCACATTCATTCTGCTGTATAACACAGCTGTAAACTGTAATCCTCACTTTATAGTTTAGAAAAATAGAAGGTAAATGTAAAAGAAAAATAGAAGGTAAATAGAAGGTAAAAGAAAAATAGAAGGTAAATAGAAGGTAAAGCCACGTCTTCTGGTCACTCTAGGTTAGTTCGTTCTGACAGTAACTAAGATGAATAAAATAACTGTACAGTACAAAATATACAATATAAGAAAAATATATATGACAAACATAGAAAAATAAGAACCAGTTGTACAATATAGAAAATATAGAATTTGTGGAATTTTTTGTGTAGGAATGCAGTTGAATAAAAATAGAAATATCCAGGGGGTGTGCAAATGTGCCTGAAAGTGTCATGATTCACATATTTAAAGTGATTATGTGCATCTAAAGTGACTATGTGCATGGAACAGAATGTCCAGGGGGTGTGCAAATATGCTTGAAGTGACATGTTTAATATTTAAAGTGACTTATGTCTTTGACTTTGACAGTCAAATCAATGGAATTTTAAATGCAAGAAAGATTTTTCAAATAGTTTGTATTTCTTATGCATTCTCAGCCATGAAGGTAACACAAAAATGTGCAAATTTAAATAAGTGTTCGCTGAGTGTTTAAATAGTGACTGAAACCCTACATGTATTATACGAAGTATTCAATTTCACTATTTACAAACATTTCCTGTGAAGGTAAGATCCTTGTCCAGTAAAAATAATATCACAAAGGTGTTAATTTTTACAAATCAAATTGGCAACTAAATATTGCAATAATATCATACTTAGTATGATAATATCATACATCATAGCATAATTACTAAATCATGCTGATGACATTTATTAACTGGCATCACACTTTTACCTCCCTGTTATCTGACTTTGTTTGGCATACAAAAGGTACAGAATACAGAGATTTTTCAAGGTCGGAATCTCTGAAAGTCTAAGGTGCTTAGTGCCTCTCAGTAACATTTCTCTGGCTTTGTTTTTCTGGATGTGATCCGCTTGTGGCAGGTGCAAACCAATTTGTAGCTCACAGCATAGTAAACAAATGTCACACCA
Source organism: Platyallabes tihoni (assembly GCA_030068045.1). Taxonomy (NCBI): domain Eukaryota; kingdom Metazoa; phylum Chordata; class Actinopteri; order Siluriformes; family Clariidae; genus Platyallabes; species Platyallabes tihoni. The sequence goes on along the minus strand of JAQQZS010000007.1, from coordinate 2,280,261 downwards.
TGCAAAATAGTGTTACTGTATGTCTTTGGTTTTGTGTTTCAGAGTCTGTAAGAAAAGAAATCAGTTTAGTCAAGGCCTGAGGATGCTGAAACTGAAGAGGACGTCAATAATTCGGAGTCAGGGCAAGTGGACCCTTAATGTGTTTTATCAACCAAAATGACACGAGTTGAACTGAACTATCTGTGTGTGTGTACAGTGTCTGTATGTATGTATGTATGTATGTATGTATGTATGTATGCATGTATGCATGTATTGAATTAAATGAATTAAAAATATATATATTAATAATTTTATTTGTATAGCGCTTTTAACAATGGACTTTGTTGCAAATCAGCTTTAAAGAAAAAAAAAAAGGCTGTATATAAATATTATATATACCTCCCTGAGATTCCACTGAAACCTTGAGAGGAACCAGGCTCAAAAGGGAACCCATCTCCATTGGTTGATACTGGTAGCACAACCAGTCATTTTTTTTCTATAAATATACGGAGATGCATTTTATTCTTTTGATAGACTGCTAATAGACCAAGGATAAAACCCTTCACATGATGCATTTCCTTTCTCATTTCCTCTGCAAGTTGGTCACCTGCCAATACTCTTTCACCAACCGGCTCTCTTTATCCCATGACTGCTACAAATGGGGATGTTCAAGGTTAAATCGTTCTTTCTTATATACAGTACAACCAGCCAAGCACATCTTTTTAAACTGCTTCTCATGCTTGAACTGATGTGCTCAGAGATTGTAACAGATTTGTAAGACTCTACCATACACATTAGTTTACAGATGTGGCTAATGTCATGTGACTGATGGAGGGAAAGAATATGCCATCCCTCCCAACCAAAGAGTATGGCCAATATTTATTCTCTTGACTAAAGACTCAAGATGCAATTGTATAACATTAGTAAAAGCTGAAAGACTGAGGGTAATATTGGTTTGTAAAGGTTATTTTTGTGTATAAAAGAAATTATTTTGTTTATTGCCTTTAGTTTAAGTTTATTCATTTTGTATTTTTTCTGTTTCTTCTTAGAGAGCACAAGGGTTGATCTGCAAAAACTAATTTCTACTGAAGTATGATGAAGGTTTGGTGTTTTTGAAAAGATCTGGAGCATTGTGTCCCAGAAATCTTCATCAGCAACATGTCATCCTTTATCCATCTCCACCTGGAGTCTGAACATACCAATATGTCTACCTTCTACCCACAGCTAATCCTCATAACACATGTTTGACCTCACCAAATTGTACCACAACACTTTCCCAAGCAGCACACATTTGTACCATGCAGTGGCGACGGCGATACTGCTGTCCAATCAAGATGACATGGAATAACAAGAGGTCACTCTTCCGTATGCACATACTGGGCCTGCTCATGCTGGCCTTACTTTTCACCATCTTTCTCAGCTACAAAGACTGGCTACCCAGGCAACCCGGCCTACGAGAAAATGCTGTGGCCTACACAATGCATGGCTTGCATCCTGTAAAGGAACATGCTGAGGGCAACCAAAGCTTACTGCAAAGCCTCTGGAGGGAGTCATTTATTGTTCCTTCTAAGCAACCTATGAACTTTAGTTCTCACCAATCAGAGGTTGCAGTCCAAAGTATCTCAGGAATAGAAGCATCACTCAGCACTAACAAAACAAACGGCAATACCTTGCACAGAGAAATGGGGGTGGGAGAGCAACTGGCACCTAATCCATACCGGTTTTTGCTAAATGAGCCCTACAAATGCCAAGACAGAACCCCCTTTCTCATTCTGCTCATTGCAGTAGAGCCAGGGCATGTGGAGGCCAGAAACGCAATTAGGCAAACATGGGGAAATGAGAGCATGGCCGTGGGCGTGGGCTTTGTGCGCATTTTTCTCATGGGCATGAAAAACAGTCCTGGTGGCCACGCTCAGAGAGCCATTGTGGAAGAAAGCCTCCAGCACCATGATATCATACAGCAGGACTTCATGGACACTTACTACAATCTTACCATCAAGACGCTGATGGGTATGAACTGGGTTGCCAAGTACTGTCCTCATGCCGGTTATGTTATGAAGACTGATAGTGATATGTTTGTCAATACAGAGTACTTAATCCAAAAGCTGCTGAAGCCAGAGTTGCCACCTCAGCACAACTTCTTTACCGGCTACCTAATGCGAGGTTACGCCCCAAATCGCAACAAAGACAGTAAGTGGTACATGCCTCCAGAGCTCTATTCCAGCGAGAGGTACCCCACTTTCTGTTCAGGCACAGGCTATGTGTTTTCTGGAGACATGGCAGGCAAGATCTATCAGGCATCGTTAAGTATACGTCGTCTGCATCTCGAAGACGTCTATGTTGGGATCTGCTTATCAAAGCTGCGTATTGATCCTGTGCCACCACCAAACGAGTTTCTCTTCAACCACTGGAGAGTTTCCTACTCAAGCTGCAAATACAGCCACCTTATTACATCCCACCAGTTTCAGCCTAGTGAACTCATCAAGTACTGGAACCACTTGCAGAGCAACAAGCATAATGCTTGCATCAACTCGGGAAAGGAAAAGAGTAGCAAACTGCGCCACAGGAAGCTGGAATGGGAAAGGCTTCGGCGATGACCTCATGCATGACTTGGTGCACCAGTATATTTTAAAGCATGTGTGAAATCAATCAAGTTCACTAATATAGGAAAGAGCACAGTTTATGTGATCATATAAAGTCAATTAAAACTATTTTTAAAATTTGATAGATGTTATGTATTGTAAATCTGTTTAGCTATTTTTAAAAGGGATGTGAGGTTATGTTACTGTATGTGCAATATATAGCATGCACAAAAGTGTCATAGGTGAGATGACTTTTTTTTCAGGTGCCAAGAAAAATGACAATGCAACAATTCTGTCTCCAAATCCTTAATAATATTTATTACTGTATCAAAAGAAGAAATCTTTAAATTAAATAATAAAACAGATTATAGTGGTAGATGGTATATATATACACACACACACACACACACACACACACACACACAGGAACAACTGCATCCCTGCTCATTCAGGCAACTAGTCAATCAGACAATCATTTGATCACATTGTCACCCGTTCTGATGTTTGAGGTAAACATGAAGACCTGTATCTGCATGATTTTCCACATTGTGCTGCTGCCACATGATTGGCTGATAGGGTAGTTATGAATGTGCAGGTGTACTGGTGTTCTGATATAGAGACAAAGAGACAAAGATTGTACTTTTTAGGAGCTTTGCATATGTTTACCCTTGCTGGAGACTAAAGAAAATTATTTATTAAATGTCTTTTCTTCTCATTGGTCTCTTTGATGGATTTATTTTGGTTGATGATTCACACGAAGTAAAATTCCTATGGGCATTTTAATGGTACACCTGAAAGTGTTTACATATACTGTACTTAGCCAAAACCCAAAGCACAAAATTCAAATAAAATAATAGGTATATTTATCTTATATTAATATAATATATTTATTATAAATATACTTTAGATATAAAATAAATACTTAAAAACCTTTGACCGGATAATTACTTTAATGATTTCAGGTGGCAGCATGTATGGAAATCCTCTTACTTTCACTACAAAACACAGCTGTGATTTCAGCTATACATTTTTAGATGCAACTTCTCCAAGTGACACTATTGAAACACAACTATGGTGTACATTTTAAACAACATGGCGGTTAGGGTTAAAAGAATTTGTAGTGTTGTGTGTTTCAATAGTGTCAAATCATTGGACTTCTCCAATCAACTGAGGAGATTTAAAATGACTGCAATTGGGTTAAGAAATATCCAATGGGTTATTAAAACCTAGGAGGATAGTGCTGAACTACAGAGATACTGTGGTTAAAAAAATTAATGAATGTGATCAGAGATCAGTTAAATACTTGGAGAAGTTGCATCTAAAAATGTATAGCTGAAATCACAGCTATGTTTTGTAGTGAAAGTAAGAGCATTTCCATACACAATGTGATGAACACTCACAGGATTGAGACTAAAGAGCTGTGAGGCCATAAGAAAACCACTTGTTAGTAAGACTAATAAGAAACAAAATTGCTATGGAGCATAAAGATTGGATCAGTCCAGATCCTAAACCCGGACTAATGGACATGTCAGGGAGGGAAGGCCATGAAGCGAAGGACCCATTATGCATAGTGTCCACTGTACAAGCCTTTGGAGGCCTTTGATTCAGTTGCTCAGGTCTAGGCTCAGCAATATTATGTGGTAATATAATGAAGTCAGTTGATGACCTGAATGTACTGAATGACCAGGATATTACATCGATGCATTTTATCTTCCCTGATGGCACAGACTCAAATTATGAAAGAGTGGTTCTGGGAGCATGATGAATCGACTCTCCCCATCAATACAAGATCTCAGACGAAAATTAATGCAAGTCTAGGGGGAAATAAATGTTGTGATGTTGATCTAACTAATCCACTAGACAGCAAGTGTATTATACTGCCTACTGTACTTACTGTGTCATGTGTCTGGGTGCCAGGCATGGGCAACATTCTTAGGGTCTTACACAAGCACAGGTTTATTTTGTTAGTTCTAAATGTAAGATAACATTTTAGATATGTGTGAGTTAACAAAGGCAGTGTAGTAATGCTCCAGCAGGTTCTGGTTGCATGCCAGTTTTGAATGGAGCTGTCAATTACAGCAGGTTGTCACTGACTTGCATGGATTTCTCACTGCTGTCTGAAAACTATTTGAGCTTTGAAGACGTGACAGTCTGAGCGGTATGCTAAGACAAATGGATTCGGTTATCTCACTGGTAAGCATTTGTTTTAAACACACAACCATGGCTCAGGAAAAAAGTAAAGAAAAAAAGAAAGGAAATGAAAAAAGAGGTGAAAAAAAATGTGCTGAACACAGCAGAACTTGGCCAATTCCCAGTTGCATCTGCATTTCTGTCGCATTAGGCTCACTTTCGTATGAGAGAGAGAGAGAGAGAGAGAGATCTCATTAATATACAAGGTAAACTCTAAACATTTGGTACTGAGTGCTTATTAAAATTACCTTTTAACAGAACCTTATCACTAAAAGAAATGTGGGCAGCTTAAATCCTGTATACGTTTAAATATATTGTAAATTCAGAAAGTAAGTCCGAAGAAAGAAAAAAACTGAGCAAGTAAATTTCTTAATTTCTCAAAGTATAGAAAAAACTTAAGCAGAGAATTTACATTACATACATGAATAGTGATTTTTGTAACCCATAAGATTGTATCATGTATAAATACTGTGAATTCAAATAAAAGTGGAGAAATAAGGGAATGAGGGTATGCACAGCATTTTAAAGCAAAACCCTTGTGGTCTTCTATTATTTTACAACTTATGTAGCACTTTAAGTGAAACCCATGTTTTCTAAAATGCTTACACAGAAAAAAAAAAAGACAAAGCTCAGACACGGTTTCCATTTAGTTGAGCAAGGCATCTGCATGTGTATGTGTGGAGAGGAGTGCCAGACAGTGCCCACACTTGTTTAAATAGGCCTAATTTCACACCAGCAATTCCTTATAAATGTGTTAATGGCATTTACGAATCTGATCATAAGACTTATAGTGACAAACTTAAATATGGTTGAAATCATAATTTTACATACACATAGGTCATGATTTAAGTCATTAAAACTGATTTTTTTTGACCACTCCACAGACTTCATGTTAATAAACTATAGGTTTGCTGAGTTGGTTAGTACATGAGTCAACTGGAGGTGTCCATCCCATAAAATCTATCTAGTGTATCACATAAAATCCCCATAAATTACATTTACGTTTGTGGTTGTAATGTGACAAAATGTCAAAATGTTCAAAGGTTTGTATACTTTTGCAAGGCACTGTATACCTTACTACATACGCATCCACTGCTTAAAGTCCACTTTAGGGTACAACCCGATTCAGAAGGTTTATCTTCCATGCAACGACTGTCCATGCACAAAAACAAAGGTCAAATAAGTGTGCTTTAGAAATTACCATGAATTCGTCAAGTAGATTTTCTATAACATACTTCTGGAAAGTGCACTTTAGCACAATTATTCTGAATTACAAGATGTTTAGGAAAGCCAGTACCTGAAGTTACTTCACTTTAAACTTCAGACTGATACTAATTCATCCTGATACTCTGCTTCTGCTTAGAGGTTTTTACACTTGAAATCACTGTCTCCTGTTGCTGTGGATGGTCCCACATGTAGATATCTTAACAATTATATTTCTGGTATAAAGAGTTTATACCCAAGATTCATGCATTCTACTCGAGAAAGGTTTACTTAAACACTAAAGATTTGTCTCTAAAAACATTTGCTGTGACTCAACAGTCTCTAATGCTCATAATGAATTATATGTATGTAATTACGTAATTAATAATTGCACTATCCAATATAACCCAGAAGAGGATGGGTCCTGTCTTGATTCTCATTCCTTCTAAGAAAATTTCTTTTGGTGTTGTCTTAAATAATTTTTCCATGCCACTATCACCTCAAAACACTATATAATAATTAGCTGCAATGAGTTTGAAATTCCTTCACTACATCAAGGTTTCTAGAAGGTTTTATATTTTCCTTAGGGTTTTCATGTGATAATTTAATGATATACTTATCCTACTTTAATTGAAAGTCTGACATGTTGCCCATCAATGGCAGTGGTTAAGGAATATTTTTGTATTCACCTTGCCATGTAATTATGTCAGCTGTGTTCGGCGGTATTGGAATAAATGTTACACTCGATCTAAATCAAACATTTACTTAAATACTAGCCCTTAAACATTACCTAAGCCTCCTGGGATAGTCTGCAGGCCCCTTGTGACCCTGAATACAGGATTAAGCGGTAATGACGATGAGTGAGTGAGTGAGTGTTTGTATAGGCACACATGTTCTGTTTTTAGTTGGCTACATGGCAAATTAACTGAAGTGTACAATTTTTTTTTTCATTTGTTTGTTATAAGTATATTTTATGTAGTGCTTCTCGTTTTCCAATGTAGAAAATATTCATTAACAAATTAAAACACAGTGTTTGTTTTATTAAAATGAGCCCCTCTGGTATTTAAATAATGATGATGAGCTCTTCAAGAGTTAGTCATGGTTACGGGTGCTCTTATCATTAAAACCTTTTGGATCAGCTCTTGTGTAGTTTCCTATAGCCTGGGTAAGCAGGGATCCTTCATTTACTGAGAAGCAGCAGGCAGCCAAATGACTGGGTTGATTCATTGCCATGGCAACTGGCCATTGATCTGTACATTTGTGAAATGTGGTAGGGTCTGTGGTGTGTGTGCGTGTGTGTGTGTGTCTGGGAAGGGGGATGGGCTGTTGCAGAGAACATGTCACTGTGACAAGAAAGGAAATGCAAAGCGTGAGAAATAGGTAAGGCAGACAGAGAGGAGTGGTTTGGCAAATAGCAAAAGAAATCAAGAGACAATTGGAAAGTAAAAAAAAAAAAAAAAGAAAGAAAACAGAAAAATGAATGTACCGAATGACTGAGGTCAGAAAGAAACAGAGGTTGTTTTTAAAACTTGTTTTTAAGTTTATGGCTTATTCACAATGAATAAAACATGAGGCTTGCATTCAGGAAAATCCATACATAAAACAGGTTAATTAGGAAACTCCCTTGTGCATGCTATACAGATGCTGTTGACATATAGACCTGTTTCACAGGTTGCCTTGCATCAGTACGCTGCATAGTACATACAACACATCCACATACAACATCTCACAAGAGCTGCCCTCTAGACATCACAAGTTAGTCAATTCAAATCCTTATGCTTGCTCATTTTTTTCTGCTTCCATCTCATCACCTTCAGGAAAAAAGGTTAGATTGCTGTGTAATCTACCCCACCCTTTTCCAGACACCAATGAAAATGTAGCTACTGTGAGAAGGGACAAATTTTAAGAGCTAGACAACTGGATCAGAGCAACTCCAAAACTGCAGCTCTTGTGGGATGTTCCCTGGCTGCAGCGGTCAGGACGTATCAAAAGTCATCCAAGGAAGGAAAACCAGTGAACTGGCAACAGGGTCATGGATGGCCAAGGCTCACTGACGCACATGGGGAGTGAAGGCTGGCCCGTGTAGTCTCATCCAATAGAATAGCTTCTCAAATCAAACTGGTTGTGATAAAAAGGTATCAGAACACACGGGTTATTACTGTTTTGAGTGCAAAGGGAGGGACCTACTCAATAATAGGCAGGTGGTCATAATGTTATGGCTGCTCATTATATGTGACTATAGAAGTGTATAATTAGTGTAATTCTATTATATCTTAACAAGCCTGTTTGTTGCTATTTTACATCAAGTTAAATATTAAGTTATTAAAGTGACATTTTATTAGTATAGCATTTTAAGAACAGACATTGTCATAAACTACCTTTACAAGATCCAGAACTATGTAGCTACTTAATGAGCATACCAGAGGTAAACATTGGCCTTAACATCTCACATAATGAAGACACTGAAAGACACAGGCCAAAATTGGTGTGGATTATACAGTTACATATCTGCTGAACAGAACACACGTGTACTGTACCTGAGGTTCTTCTATTCATGACCATCCAGCCTTAATATAATTGCACTTTTAACCATACTGTATATTGTAGCACACACTTCTAGAAGGGAATAATTTATGGTCATACTATCTGATATCACCCAGATGGAGATGGGTTCCCTTTAAATCTGGTTGCTCTCAAGGTTTCTTCATCCTGTCATCTCAGGGATCACTATTTCAAAAAATTTAACCTTTAACATTTTTATTTCTGTAAAAAAATTTATTTCTTTTTGACAATGTCTATTATTTAAAGCACCACACAAACAGAATTGTATGGAATTAACGGTTAGGGGAGATTGTCCTGATGCAGTTGGATCAATACATCATCTCACACATAATGGACTATCTAACTGGCAAGTAAAAAACTGAGTCATGTGATTTGCAGAAGTTCTCCGATGACATGGCGATAGTGTGGTTCAGCAGAGGTGGGAGATTTGGTCTTTCGACTATTATTTATTAAAATGTGTTATACAGTATGAGCGTTCAATTCAAACCGGGACTTTTGTTTGTGCAGAATAAGAGAACACTATATAATCCTCTGCTACACTAATGCACTTATCCCACTATGTTTCACTAGTGCTTGGATACCATCAAGGTAGAAAGTTTTCTCAGTATGCCAGTGTTGGACTCCCAACTCCCAAAGTTTTCTCAGTATGCCAGAATTCATATATTGTGCAAGGATTGTGTGTGATGTTCCAAAGTTGGAGACAATTTATCTATCGATTCATAAGGATCAGGTATTCCATATGCTGAATGTTCACGGGAACGACTGCAGTGGGCTCCGAGCCACCTCGACCACGATCATCATTCTTAAATGCCTTCAATTACCAGAAATTTTGTCACACTTTGTAAACTGTAAAAATGTCATAGTTTTCAAAATTTTCTTTTTTTGTTTAAAGGTAACAAGTGCACATCATCCACACCAATCTCTCTAAAAGAATACTAATGATTATGTTTTGCCGTGCTGGCTTTGCATTCTGAATATTGTTCATGGTTTGCTTATTGCTTGAACTTTGATGCCTAATTTTGCGATAGTGGTACCTGTTTTTTTCCCCCCTTTTTTGTCTGCCAAGCTTATTTAAAAAATGTATTGAACTGCACTTGTGTCTTGTTTCACAAGTAGATGAGAGGCTGCAACATCTGTGTGACATTCTATATATTTTATGTTCTTAAAAGTTTTAAAAATGAATCATTGAATCAAATTTACCCAACGGTTCAATAACATATATGAATAGATCATCTCCTATCACCCCTAATCTGCTATTATAAGAATAATGTTTATTTATTATTATAACCTTAGGCAATTAATAAAAGTTGAGAAGAGGGTCCAAAACATTCTTAGTGGAACAACAAGATCAGGAATATTAGTTGGTAATTAAGATTCATATCCAAAACCTGTCAGCTTTCAAAACTTAAACTAGACATGACAGACATTTTTAAAGATGATTATGGTTTGCCACAGTGCACAATCTTATTACCAGCTTTTGGAAAATTCCATCACTCCACACCACCTGTGTGTAAGGTTTTGTGGTGTGTATCCAGGAAGGTTGGGATTGGCCACTTTTTTTTTTTAATTGATGCTTGTGTCACATGACTGGTGGCCTCATCAAAATAAATACTGTGGCGAGATCTGCCCAAAAGTGTTCCACACTGATGACTTCTTGGTGAGAAATGATTCATGCACAGCACACATATTATCCCTTTTGTTGTTGTTTTTTGTCAGAGGATTCAAGACTTTGTGAAGTGTGAGGTGATCTCTAAACAACTCTCACACCACAAAGGGTATTTGGGGTTGTTGCTGATGGGGCAATTGGAGCTGGGCAAATAATGAATGGATTAGGCCCAAAGCACTGAATCAGTCAGCTGGCTAATTTTATAATTGGGCTGAATTTTAGCTTGATGTTGTTGTTCGACTTCCAATATGAGTCAGGTCCTGGAACCTGATTAATCACCGGAATGAAGAACGATCTGGTTCCCGGGCAATTGGATGGATTTTTGACATGTCTGAAATTTTACTCAGCTGTCTTGCAGTGTGAGCAGGTCCTCGGTCTGATTTTTCCACAATTCTTAAAGCAGCTACCTTAAATTCTCGCTGCACAATAGACAGACCAGACAGACCATCACTATGTCTCCACCATTTTCAAGTCTATACTCCATACATACCCAGCAAATGTCTGGAAGTTTGATGACAGTTGAAATGATGTCCCTCCGACACGTCCCGTTATGGTTGAGAAATAGTTCCAAAATGATAGTCGAATGGACTTGTTTGATGTTATCCGATTCAACAGCTGTTGTCATCAATGATCATCAACCATCAAAATGATTGCCTAGAGGGTATATATTGAACAACACTTCAGTAAAAGTACAAGTACAAATGTATCTGAATGAATTCTTGGGAAATGTTTGGTGTCGCATATTTTACCAATTAAAAATTGCGGGTGTTTTTGGCCAGGGACATGACATTGCCATCAGACCAATGTTTGCTGGGTATAGTTCCTGTAAAAAGTAAAATTTAAAATTGCTAAGTGAAACACTGCTTTTCTCTTTTCTGACCCAAAGAATTGCCCTCGGAGCTTTGAGTATGTTGTTTGAATAAAAAACTATTATTGGAATTGTTAATGAACAAACAAGTTCGGGTATCTGTTTAAACAGACAGTCAGGGCGCTCACATTTTGTTCTGGCTTCATTTCCTCTTGGACAAAAAAGCCTGAAAATGTAGGTCTTGCAGCCAGGGAATTCTGTGCAGGTGTCTGTGTCTCCCTTGAGGACCACTTGCATCCGGATGCTCACCATGCCGTGTACATCCAGGACGGTGTTATCTGCACTCAAAGCTGGTAACCCAGATCTGGGTGTTTGTCGAGGCACAGGTGATTCTCTTCATCAGTGCCAAATCAACACATTACCAGTTGAGTTTTTTTCCTTGGCAGGGCTGGAAACACTCTGCCTCAGTGCTCATTCCTACACATACACTTTTTCTTTTTTCTTTACTCCTAGGTGGGAATAGAGATTACGAGCATAATGCTGTGTTTGAGGCAGCGCGGTGGTGTAGTGGTTAGCACTGTCGCCTTGCACCTCCAGGGTCTGGGTTCGATTCCCCGGCCAGGCTCGATTC
>JAQQZS010000007.1:2096711-2117592 GCA_030068045.1 Platyallabes tihoni | reverse complement strand
ACAATGATATCAGCTGGTCCTGTGTATAGAACTTGTATAATGTATATTTTTATTCTTATAAATACATATATTATTATATATTAGTATATATATATATATATATATATATATTAGTTTCTCTGGCTTCTTAGTCATATGTTGTTCAGACTTATATTTTATTGTAAATTTTACATTTTTAACTTCAGAATGCAAACAGGTTACAATGGGTTGAAGGATTTGAAAATTTTTTGTCATATTTCTACTTTTATAAAAAAAAAAAAGATTGCAGATGGAATTAACTTATCATTAACATGACTCTTGTTCAAATGTTATTGCATGTTAAATTAGAAAAAAATCATCCATTAAAGAAAACACATAATAACAGACTTTAACATTTATTCAGCTTAGCTATAATTATATAATAATAATAATAATAATCTATAATTAAATATTAATAACAATAATAGCAACAACAATACATAATTAACGCATGGTGCTGTTTAATCTTAAAATAAGAGCATTCCTCAAGACCATGATGATGATGTCATTATTACCATTCAAGACGAATGTCTGCTTCACCCACTACCAGAAACAATGACTGAAGTTTTTCTTGTTAATTTCAGCCACAGTTCCCAGCAGTGTGTGCAGCAGTGTGATGGGAAACGGAACTTTTGCACCACCTGAAAGCACAACACTTTACAGTATATTGACTTTGAATCGTTTTAATATCGTTTTAATGTAGAAACAAGAAGTGTTCAGGCCTGCATCACAGGCACTTGTACAGTTTTAGTGTGACCAGAAGCCTGTAAAATATAAAAGAATGAAATAGTGGACTGTACTAGCACTGTATTATTATACTATACTGACTTTTCCCAACGCCTAACAAGCATTTAATGCTAACCAATAAAACATATCTAGATTTATGTTACTAACAATTGCATTTAATATCAATTTGGACTTTTTTATATTATTGTACATCATTAATAAACTAATAAATAATTATTACATGAACGGTCCCTGTGTACTGTAGGAACACAATGTATTAAAGACATCAAAAAAAAAAAATTTATATGCATGTTTGGTCCTGTTTCATCAGATAGCTAATTTCAGATATCATTTTTTGTAAGACTACAGCATTCCTTGGTATTTTAGTATTTTTTTTTTAATGCTTAATTTTAATGTATTAATGTTTGGAGAGATAAACCAGTGTCGTGCTATAGTGAAACGTCCAAAAATCCAACAGAACAGAAATCAGAATAATGCTTTTTGTTAAATTACAGTAATCAGTCTCATGTGATTTGCAGGAGATTTACATTTTATATTATCCTAAAAATAAACATAATTGTGAACATTATCCCTGATAGGTGTTAATTAGTTTAGCTGCCCCATTACAACAATGCAACGACATGTATAATACTGCATGGTTTATCACCATGTTTTATGAGTAATAATTTTAACACTGAAAAAAAAAAAAAAAACTCATCATGTCTTCACTAGGAATTCGTAAAACTTCTCCACAGTGCTTACCTGAGATTACATGCTGCTGTGTTGAAGAACCATTGAAACCCGAAGATCCAATGGACATTATTTAAACCCTTGTATTTTGTCAGTAGTTTATCAATCAATTCAAAAGCCAAGACAGTAAAAAGTGTGTGTCAGTACAGCAGTGGTGAAGAGTCAGAACACACCTTCTGCTCAGTCAACCTGTAAACTTCACTTTAATTCAGGTGACTTCCCCCCCCCACCACCCCCCATCAGTCTTGGGCACATCTTCAGGAAAAACCGGTGGAGGTGCTCACTAGGGTGTGTCGACGAAGTTCAGAAAGGCTGGGAAGTGTTTATGGGTAGAAAAAAAAAGTATACTAAAGAAACTACAAGTTACAGTGCAATCTTTCACAAAACATATACTGTACAACCACTAATGCTTTTGTGACCTGATTTTTTTCAGACATTTAAATAAAAAAAATTATTTATTTATTTATTATTTTTTTTGCCTTTGCTTTTTTTTGGGAAAGCAGCTACTTCATGCACAATAACAATGCAAAATTTTCATTGTTCCTTTTTTCTACTGCAAGATTATGTCTGCCTTTACACTTAGAGTCCATTAACCTCTAGATCATAACGTGGTGTATTAATCTTTCTCTCTCATCAAGCAAACTTTCTTTCACACTTAGGTCAATTGACATTTGTTTAAACATACACAGCTCTCTCATATGAAGCAGTTTAAGGCAGGCCGTTGTGCCCCAGGCTTTTTTCCTTTAAGTAAGAATGACATCCAACAGGTTTGAGAGTGACAAACACAAATCACACATGTACAGGCCGAGAGGTAACCCTTGCCTAATAGTCAAGCAGCTGCTAAGCAGCTACTACGAGTGTTAATTTGAACACATAGTTGTATGACATGAGGACAAGGCCTATGATTTGACCTTTAAATTGAAATTCTTTATGAGAATTATATAAAGTTTTTTGGGGGGCATGAAGTTCATGCATGTGCAATATATACTTTTTCTGGATGTAGCTTTTTAAAATCTGTCAATCAATCATCAATTTGGGTCTCATGCTGGTTGCATTAAACCTCTTGGGTTATTAACTGGTAGAACCACCTATACCTGGAAGAGCATCTAGTTTCTAATTCATTTTATTTTATTTATTGATTTTTTTTTTTGTCAAACAGGAGTGAGACATTTAGTGACCAGCAGCTCTTATGTTATGAAACAACTCTTTAAACAGGTTGAAATCTGGACTTAAACTGTACCATTCTGAAGCATTTAGATTTTGAACCACTCCAATGTAGCTTTGACAACATGATTGCCCTGTTGAAAGACGATACTTTGATGTCTCTTGAACAGGATCTCCATAAATCTAGGGTTGTATTATAAGATTGGCGTCATCCATCTTTCCTTCAACCCTGACACTGTGATGCTACCGCCACCATGCTTAAATGAACATTGTTGGGTTTTCAACAAATTTAGGGCAAAACATATACATATAACTCTGAGTACAGCTCTCCAGTCCAGCCTCATGGAGTCCTGAGCTGTGGCTGTTCTGTGAACAGCTTCTTCACCCTTACCTGTGCACCCCTTCAGCTTCATCTAATACACAAAGTGATCTATCGCCCATTCATTTGTGCATCCATTTATAATGTTTGTTAGTGTATTATGTCAAGAATAATTGTAATTGTTGAATGTTCGATTGAAAATAATTATTGTAATTAGCAAATTAACTAATTAGATGTTGATAGCAAGTTTGAATGTCTAAAATAGAATTTTCTTCAGTACCTTCCTTCACTTTTAAGGTATATTATAAATGTATTTGAGGTATACAATTTACAGTAAAACAAGAAGACCTGAAATCACACCTCCATTAAACAGAAAATGAGGTCCTGAGGTACTGAGGTTCACACCTGGTCTTTACTGTGAATAAAATGTGATCAGATCAGAAATTGACAACTAAAACATACTGTATGTCAGACAAGCCCAACACACCTGGCAGTTTGACAAATGGAGATTGGAATTCATGCATCGTTTTCACTGGAGGAAAGGTGTCACACACATTATCATTATTATGTCAGACAACACCCATATTTACAGTAGTGTTCTCCATGTGTGATCAGATCACCCAGGTTGCATGTAAATGTCAGATATGAACAAGGCATGAATGGTTGCCTTTTGCTTTGCTGCTTGCTATTGTGAACACAGTATTGCTCATAAAATTACCAGAGAGCTCTTTACACAGGGACAGGATCATCAAAGACATATTTATTTGGCAGTGATGTGCAAACAACAATTTTAATGATAACAGTCAACCTGCAAATGACAGATGAGGATCTGAAGCCATAAAGACTTAACTATTCAAAAATCATTTAATGTGAAAGAATGTTCACTTGAATATACTGTAACAGCTGATATCTTATAAAAATGAAAACCGTGAAATAGTGCATTTAGGGAAACAGCATGCTCTGCGAGCCTAGAGTGACCTCACAGCATTCTATTCCAGTGTAGACTGTATGTTCAGAGTTACTTCCTGTTTTACTTAATGCTCCACCTTTGCTCTGTCATTACCTACTGATGTCATGGATGTTCGTTGTGTAACACTGTGTATACTGTATATAGCTCTTGTCTTTCCTTTTTTAACCTTGCATTGACTTTGGCTGTAGTTTGTCTCATAATGATAAGTAGCATATCCATTTTTAATTTTTCCTTGTTGTTTCTTAATGTTTCCTAAAAATGTAGTTTTGCCATGTTCTCATTAGTGTTACATATTGTTGTTCTTCTTCTTCTATTATTATTATTATTATTATTATTATTATAACCATGAATTATTAATACCTTGAAAAAGCTTCTAAATCTTAACCAAACAGTGGAATATTATCCTGTGACCAAGTAGGATTTATTATGATAGAACACAAAACTATGAAAATATTTAATTTTATAATAATGCTGTATTTGAGCATTAATTAAACATCGCCACAAGAGGGCGACAAACACTGTTTTCATGCTTAGCTGCATGTTTACACTTTATAGCTTTAATGTACATAATGTACATAGTTAAAGATTTAATAAGTTAAACAGTAGCTCTGTGGAGTAATAACTGCAAATTATTAATTATTGAATAGACAGATGAGGACGAGATGGCCTGGCTTGCAATCTTCGCTCCAATTCATCCCAAAAGTGCTCGATGGGGTTGAGGTCAGGGATTCTGTTTTGTGTTTTGTTTTGTGTAATAATAATAAGGTTATTAAGTTATTTAGGCACGGAGACATTTTGTAGATTTTTTTTAGAAGTCCCTGGCTCCCAATCCATGTGATGACATGATGGGGAACGTGGGAATGCATGAAGAGATAGCTTATCTGTTTACAGACTGAGCTGATAACACATATTTCACTGTAACAATCAGATTTAATTATGACATTTCCTTTTTGATAAAAACACCCTTAACCTTGTATGTGAATAAGAAAATTACCTCAGTGGATCATATAAATGGGGTTTATAATATGAAGGACATTCCATCAGGAAAAATGGGAGAAGATTTATTGCACTGTCAAGAAAAAAAAACCCACAAAAAAGAGTCATCAAAGTCATCAATAGCATACTATATATACGAAAGGGAAAACAAGACATGTTTGAGAATATTTGGAGACCTTTTATCAATAATAAGAACAGTTTGTTCTATTACTGAACAATTCATATCTTCATTTTGACATGACATTTGGAACTACATTGAATGCTGAAATGTACCATGCTCATACCCATACGTCGCTCAGAGGTTTCTGTTGCCCACTTTCACTCACTCATCGTCTATACTGTACCGCTTTATCCTGTTTTCACGGTCACAGGGCGGCCTGGAGTCTATCCAAGGAGACTTATGGCATGAGGCAGGGTACACCCTGGACAGTTGTCGGGAATCGAACCCGGACCCTGGAGGTGCAAGTGGACAGAGATAACCACCACAACACCATGCTTCTGGACCAAGTTTCTGTTAACACAATAAGAAAAATTATGGATAATAGGCCTATCGTAGATATTCACCCAGATGAGGATGGCTTTTCTTTTGTGTCTGGATCCTCTTAGGATTTCTTCCTTATCTGACCTGTCTGACTCATCCTGAGTGGTCTGTTTGGGATATGTGTGGTGATTGGAGACGATTCCACGAACCATGAATATAATCCTGGACTCGGCTGGTGCAGACAGCTGTTCTCTGAGGACTTGTGACTGCAGTCACTCAATAGGTCAGGACTGAAATTCCTACAAACTGTTTTTTGTACCTGACCCTCCATTAACCAAACTGACTACCTTAAACACATCTCCTGTTATACTGAACCTGCAGCCTCCTAACACCGTCCTCGGCTTGCTCATCAGGGACACTGACAATTCTGATTTATACATACTTGTAGTTGCTCACACATTTTAAACTAATTTCCCTAATTTTCTTTTGATTCTGTAAAGCTGCTTTGCGACAGTGACCATTGTTAAAAGCGCTATATACTGTAAATAATAAGGAATTTAATTGAATCTTGTCTCAGATAGTTTTCTTCTTACTACAAATGCCTTTAAAATGTATACCCACACTCTTAGAAAAAAAGGTACACAGCGGTACAAATTATGTTCAAAGAGTTTATTAATATAACTCGACATTAAAAAGTGTGCTTAAATTATTAAACTAGAAGATGGCATAATTTCGATGTGAGTTTGATAATTTTGTGATTATTTATGTTTATATTCTGTTCCTAAGTTCTACCCATCCTGAATATAGTGAGTTAAACTACCTTATTTAGCTTTGCATCCAATAATGGTACCCATTTTCACATGGTTTAATCTATCTATTAATCTATCTATATCCATCTATCTATCAGCTGTGATGTGAATAGCGACATCTGTGATTTGCCCAAGTTGCTGCAGTAATTAAAGAGTTATCTGTCAGAATGGAGAGCGGGAAGAAGATTGAGGCCAGAACACACAACTGTACCATATTTATATACTGTACCATTTTAGTGTGATTGTATTTTGTGAAAGGTTTTTCAACTAATAGAAGTGTTTTAAATTAATTGTTTATTGTAAACCTAAAAAAAAAAATTTTTATAGAATATTTTACTGTGAACTAAGGCAGTGTTCCAACTTATGTTTATGATATATTTTCATAGGCACTGATAACAAATTGGTTGAATTCAAAAGGAAAATAACTTTTTTTTTTTTATAGTTCCCAAAGGAACACATTACTGTATTGACACCATTAAGGTACAATAGGGCTTGTCACTGAGGTGGTACCTTCAAGGACAAGATTTGTATCTTTGATTAAAGTACAATAATGTACTAGCAAGTTTATAAAATAAAAATTTACATTTTGGTTCCCAATTGTACAAATAATATTATTTATATCCTTTATTTATTTATATATTTATATTATATAATATCCTTGATGGTACAAACAGAATTGGTACAAATTTGTTTCTCTATATTAAGGTACATTTCTGTGCCCTTGTACTGCCCCAGTGACAAAGGCTTGTACATCCATTAGTACAAAACTGTACCTTTATTGTGTTTTTGTTTTGTCTGTACATTGATCAGAACTGGACTTCATACACTGGAAGACCTGGGAACTTCCGTGGGAACTTCATCAATATTATATTGTATTAGATGTAATAATATCGGAATTGTTATTAATTGACATAAATCTATAACATCTCATCATGTGGAAGTCTGATGTTTATTTTACACCATTAGTTTCTGAGTTTGTACTTCTACAGTTGGATGTGTTACACAGTGGAACAAATGTTCACGATCAAAGCGTTGGTGCGTATTTAAAAAAAAATAATAAATACATCAAAGCGTTGCTTTCTAAGAACTAACAGTACTGCAAAGTATAGAGATTAGTACAGGACCACTAATCTCTATACTGAGTATACTTTGCAGTAGTGTAGTACAAAGCAGGAGTAATGTCCTACTCCGTGGGGGAGGAGTTCATTTCATCCAGCAGTCTATGGGACGTGACCCAAATGTCTACGGCTATGAGACCATCAGGATGACCATCACAGCGCTCGAGGCGGTGTGTGTGTGTGTGTGTGTGTGTGTGTGTGTGTTGTGCTTTGTGTTCTCCTCCTGTGTGTAACTCCTGTTAGGTTATTTATAAGACTGAGAAAAGTTTCCTGGAAAGTTCCGTTCTTGCCTTCTGAGCGCGTGAGATGATCGTCCACTTCGTCCACACGTGCGGAGTTTTAACACTCGCGCTCCTGCAGACTCCCGTGCTGACATCAGGAGCCTCGCTCGAGCCGTACGACCTGCTCTACAGCAGCGGGGAGGATGCGTTACAGCGCGGCGACTACGCGAGTGTGGTGCGCTACATGGAGAAAGCGCTGGAGAGTTTCACAGAAGTGCGCCAGAACAAAATCCGATGTGGACTCCAGTGCCGGGATCAACACACGTTCGACGCGACTACGACCCCGACTGCGACTGACCTCCAGGTGTTTGATGCGATTTTGCACAGAGCCTCCTGTCTCAACGAATGCCTGGAAAAAACTCTCGGACCTGTTTCTGTGCATAAAGTGAGTGCTGATGTTGACCAGGACTTCCACAGGAGAATCCCATACAACTACCTTCAGCTCGCATACATCAAGGTAAAGAAAAGTGTTTGGTTAGTTGACTGGCATAGTGTGCTTTGTGTTTTGTTGGGGGTCCCAACCCCTTTTCCAAATTCTCCAACACATTTACTCTGACTCAAAACCTGCTGAAAAAGTGTCTCAACTAGAGAAAAGGAAAATTAACTTATTAACTTATATGATTCTATCTGAAAATTAAGTTTTTCATCTTTTTCATTTTTTTCATATGGGACGTGACCCAAATGTCTACGGATATGGGACCATCAGGATGACCAGCAGAGCGCTCGAGGCGATGAAAAACTTTATTTTCAGATAGAATCATTTAAGACCATTTTTTCCCATAACACTTAGTTCTTCTTATCTCATGCTGCGTTTTTTGTAAATACACATACACATTCATATTTTTGCCAGATAAAAAGAAACACATTTGCTAAATACAATGACATGCTTTTTTATGTCCTTAGTGTCCATAATTTTTTTATTCAAATCTTTCAATGATCTTAACTGTCATTCAGATGAAACTTGGCCAAGTTAGATTTCACATGGAAAGACATAAACCTGAAAAAGTGTACTATTCTAAAAATGCTAAATTAAGATATTTCAACATGAATTTGACATGGTTTTGCTGTTTAAGCTTTTACTTTTCAACACAAATTTTAGTATCAATACTCATAAAAAATATGAATAATTTGCATTTTAAAATATTATTGTTTGAAGCGAGACAGTATAACGCTGAAAAATGGCCATTTTTGTATCACGTGTAAAATCATCTCTTGTGTGTACATTTTCTGTATTATATGGTGTAATGGTTATCACTGTCGTCTTGCACCTCCATGGCCCAGGTTTGATTCTGTGTGTGCATGGAGTTTGCAACTTTTTTTTTGGTCAGGCGATGTAGAATCAGTCACATTCTCTATATTGCGGTGTATAATACATTGTTGAGGATAACAGATAAAGGAATAATCTCGAGAAATATTTCGTTTGGGGGCAAAAGTTAACCTTTACTTTATATATATATATATATATAATTATTTATTTATTTATTTATTTGGAACCTTAGGCTCTCAATACAAAGATGCGTTCATGCATAAATTCCTTCTTACACACAAAGTGTAAATATCAGGCTTCCACACAACATGTTATGTTTAAATTTTTAAAGAACCGATTCAAATATGTTACAATTGAACAAAATCTCATTGATTTGTGACCATTTTTGAATATCAGAATATGGTGTGGGCCTACCAGCAATCTGCAGGTGATGGTGTACAGAAAGAAATTTTTATCAGCAGTCTCAGTAACAGCGTCTTGGGCAAATAACATCTCACTCACATTAAATCACTTGCACATTGAGTTGAATCACTTTGTTATAAATTCTAATTAGAGCCATTTCAGTCTTTGACTTAGTAATCAATGCATCTACCCAAATATTCTGATTATACATCACTAATAATTACACCACCCCTTCTCAAACACTCACAACACACACAGTGCAGCAGTTGAAGGCTGCATTGACCTTTGTGGCAGGCTCAGATCGGACACATTCTTGGTTCTACGTCAGAGGACATGCAAAAACACCGCAAGTGTATTTTAGGAATGATATTTCTGGGAAGTGTATAACACTCCTCCACTTCCCTAATATCATGGTCTCAAACAAGCCTCCCAAACATCTGCAGCTTGTCTCTGCCATAAAGACCCTTCTAGCTGGCTACAGATCCTCCCTTGATGAAGTTTGTGTGTATGTCCTGTTCATGTCAGGTTTATTCAACCAAATATTTTGTTTCCCTCTTTTAGTGTGTTTGCTTTCCTAAACGGAAAGACTCCACCTTGTGCTCAGTTATGAATAGGTGATATTTATGTCCGTGACTGCTGTGGTCATTGAATGGTTGCTTTTGGCACGAGCACTAAACTGCAGACGGATCAAAGCATCCGAAGGACTTTTCACCTGGCCGTGAACAAAAATGCAGTTTCATACATCATATAGGGTCCTTTCACATGGGAGCCAGCAGTAAGCAGGCGATACAGCAATTGAGTGGCTACTTCTCAAACAGTTTTGATCATAAGCTTTTCAATTTTGATCATGTAAAACCTGTTGAAATCCACAGAATCTATTAGACTCCATTGAGCTACCTGCAGACGCTTGTATCATTACATGCTTGGAAAAAAAGGCTTTCCTCAAATTTGCCCCAGGAAATCACACCACAGTTTCCACAGTGCAATGAATCATTCCGTCTGTCTCGCTGAACAAGCCATGATGTCATACTCTAATCCCACCATAATTTTGTCTGACAGCAGATGACTGCGCGGACATGTGTTTTATGTTACAGCTCATCCTAATGTTCAAACGAGTGGAAATCCCAACGCACACAGAAAAAAGCCAGACGGAATTTTAATCTTACAGTATAACATGTACTCCTATGTACTACACAGTGGATGAGATTTCTTTTGGATGTACAGTGTTTTTCAAATTGTATGAGTGTTTATTCAATGAACCTTGAAAGGGACCTTTTTAGAAACCATTTAAGGAAAATGTTTATTATTGTTCAAATAAGATGGAGAAAAAAGGAAGTGACAAAAATGTGATCTGAGGCGGCAGCAGGACTGTTTACTATATTCTTCACGAGTGATGAAGGTTATGAATGAGATCAGAGCAGTTATGGAATCAATGGACATCACAATAACAGAAGAAGCAAGAATGATCAATCAATCACAGCAGTGGCTGAAGAAGAGATATTGATCCAATGAAAGAGCCCAGAGCAGGCTTCAGGGAAAAAGCAGACTAGAAATCTAAAACATGATTTGAGACAGACAATCTGGTAAAGTGACTGAGAACTGAGCCTAATTTAACTAGAGAAGGAACAGGGTTAATTATACACAGGTTCAGGTAATTAGAAGCACTGCACTGGAGCAGTGGGAGAGACCAGTGGGTGTGGGTGCTCGGGAATGAACCAAAATGGCGGGTGAAAATGGAGGAAGTGGAACCACAACAGTCTGCATCAAGGCAAAAATAAATAAACAAAATTCCTGGAATTGGCTTATGAACTGTCTAACTCATTATTAGTGCTGAACCATCCACTTAATGTTCTGTTTGACTGTCTGAATCATGACTGACTCATAAAATCACTTAAACGCTTGATGGATGTGCATTGTAAAAATGGATGGTAAAAAAAATCACAGCTCTTTTTAAATAAAATTTTTTTTCAATTATTAAGGGATTGAATTAACTATATTCAATCCCTTTAAAAACATAAAATGTTTTATGCATTTTTAAGTCTATATTTTACTTTAGAAAAAAATATGTTGTAAACGCTGGTTTCAGTGTACATATGTATTTGTGTTCTCTCAATTACTAAGAAAGAACTGATATTCAAATAAAAAATGTAAGATGCATCAGACATTACAGACACATTTTCCTAAATTAGACCTTTTGAAGCTCAAATACGGGAGTTCTGTTCATCGCCATCTTGGCAGGAACCGACTCTACCTAGATCCTGATGGATAATCCATAAAAGAGCAAATGGCCAGAATGAACAGAGCCTGGCTGTTGGTTGGAACACAGCTACTTACCTGAGTGACCACAAGCTAGCTAACGTAGCTTTAGCTTAGCTGAAATGCTAAGGAGCCAAATATAAATGTATATACTAACATTACTAACAAGGGGGTCTTGTTGGTATGGTGACACAAAGTAAGTCCTCCTCTCTGGTGCTAAGTCTGTTGTAGGAGAGGCTTGTCTCTTCTGTCCCTGAGTTTAAGATCATTTATTATGGACTGCAGTTTCATGCAGCTGCAAAGCAGAGACTCAGTGCTGCAAGAATGTTAACAGACAGTACATATGGAACTTCTCGAATGCACTAATGTAAACATATGTGAGCAACTGTTATAAATGATCGCGATCCTGTGCAATCTTAAAAAAAAACAACAACATTTAATTAAATATTAATGTACTGTAAGATTTCCAAAATAACACTGAAAAAAAAAAAACTTATTGCTACAGTATTGGAATGAATCATGACAATATGTAGAACTCTCTTAATCACTGCCATTGATTAGGTATCTGCATTAGGTACAGGAACTAGAAATAGATAAATGATTTAGCAGACTTTTCCCACTACACTGCGCTGACTCAGGACAAACTTCTGCCCACCACCTTGTGATTTTTCTGGAGTTATCAGAGAAAGAGATTTCCAGCTGACGGCACTCACTGCCTTTTCCTGTTTACTCACCCAGCTGAAACCGGCTGCTGCTCCCCCAGGGTTCTTATTTATCAAAGCCTACAGTATGTATATATGGTTTTCTGCATTAACCAAGTACCGTATATACACACGTCTATGTATGGAATGTGATTTATTTCTCAGCTCTTCTTGTGTGTAAGAATGTACAGAGATTTACAAACACTTCTAAACAGGCATATGCAAGAAACCCTTGCGACTAACCAGTGTTAATACATTTGAGATGAATAAGAGTTGCTTTCATTCCATGTATTGTTAATCATATCAGAATAAGTGACAGATTAGCCTACAGTAGTTACTGATTTTAGTGTACACACCAAGAGACAAGACAGTGACAGATAGAATTTCAAGTACTGTATAATCCCATAAAAGGGGGGTTCAAGTCAAACCAGGACTTTTGATTGTGCAGAATAACGGAACACAGTTCTGAGAGTAAAAACTCCCTGTATTTCTCTATATAATCCTCTGCTAGACTAATGCACTTATCCCACTGTTTCACTAGTGTTTGGATACCATCAAGGTGGAAAATCCCTGAATCCTTGCTTCAGGGATCAAAACTATGGAATACTACCTATGGCATTAGGTCATAAAGTAACAACTTCAACAGTCAGTTGCTATTTTAAGGTCAGCTGTTCTGGATGAGTTCTTGCAAGAACAGTATTGTCAAGTGTATTTGCAAAACACATTAAGCACCGTGTTGAAACTTGCTCTCATGAAGACCTTCCCAGGAAAGCAAGACTAAAAACTTGAGAAGTTCATTTAGAGTTACCAGCCTCAGAAATCACCAATTAACAAACAGCACCTCAGATTAGAGCCGTTATAAATGCTTTACAGATCATAAGTAGAAGATACTGTACATCTCAATATCAACTGTTTAAAGGAGATTATTGTGTATTTTGAACGCATTCAGCATTGTTTTACAGTGTAGAAAGAAATCGAAATCAGGAAACACCATGGAATTAGAAGGAGTGTCCAAACTTTTGACTGGTACTGTATGTACTTGTTTGTCTCTTCAGTAGATGATATGAACCAGAGATAGAGGGAGCTGGCTGGGCCAAAGCAACACACACACACACACACACACACA
Source organism: Platyallabes tihoni (assembly GCA_030068045.1). Lineage (NCBI taxonomy): Eukaryota > Metazoa > Chordata > Actinopteri > Siluriformes > Clariidae > Platyallabes > Platyallabes tihoni. The sequence goes on along the minus strand of JAQQZS010000007.1, from coordinate 2,104,208 downwards.
CACACACAGACTTGAACTTGAACCTAACTTCAAAATTAAATGTCAGACAAGTAGCAAACATTCATGAACAATAACCTGTACTGTATTTACTCAGTACAGTATGTGAAGCAGAACATTCAAATAATTCATAAAGTTCCATAAAGATTCCACATACCTGTCAAGAGCAACTCATTCTGTGTTATACAGTGATAAATCACTCCAGCTTTTTTTGCTGCTGGCATTTTTCTATTTTTTATGTCTTCCTTGTCATTATTTTTCCCAATTCACATAAGAGGAAAATTATATGGTTGTGTTGGGTTCATGGTGATGTCAGATATGGATGGAAGTGGAGTAAAGGGGCATTAGGAAGTGTCTATAGAATGGCACACAGGAGACCCATCCAATAACAAAACAGCACTCTGGATCACAACACAGTTTTCCGAATGTGTTTTCTTAGCCACTTAATACTCTTCTGCTGAGGCAGATTTAAATATCTTGCAATTCTGGAATTATATATTCTGTAGAATGCAAGTAGAATGTCCTTAATGTCCTTAATGTGCTTAATAACACTTTCACAGAAGCATGTTATTTCTGTCAGTTGCCTTTTAAAATTCCTAAAACTCAAGCAGCACAGATTTGTTCCAGCAACAGATTTACTGGCACAAATCTGTGCTGCTTGAGTTTTAAGAATTTTAAAAGGCACGAGTGTGACAGAGTTACCAGAAGAACTCATATTCTCCAGTAAGCTCAGTAAAACCTAACAGTTTTTTTTTATAAAACTGCACAAATCTGTGTCTAAAACTCCTGATTATTAAGAAATACATTTTCACTCCAAATATCGATTGTTTATTTTATTACTCTTTATTGCTCTTAGAATTTTGCACAGTATTATAAGAAAACAGCTGTTAGGTTTTACTGAGCATGCTGGAGAATATCCTCACTGTCTCCTTTCTATTTTTATGCAAATCCCAGAAGCGTACATTAGATTTTTTGTTTACATCTGAAAACTGGACTGTCTTGTACTATATTTTTTTCTTTACAGCCATTCATATATTCTCGTGTAATGTTATTTATTTATTTATTTATTTATTATTAAAGTTATATGTGGAATATATATTCTAAAGCTCATTTTAAAAGTTTCCACATTTTTGCAACATCATTCTCATTTTCCTGTAGTGGTAAAATTTACACCTTACAGTATAAGAGGAATGATGACTTTCGTTAGTCATTTTTACTAAACTTTTTTTTTTTTTGCTCAGTCATGTTTTTATAGTTAGTTAAAATGAAATAACTATCAGTTCATCATATTGCCTATTTTGGGATGAAAAAAAGGATGTCATTCTATACTGAACAATCCTGAGCCCTATACATGGTTTTTTTTTTCTTTTTAACTGCAAAACAAATACAGTAATGATTTTACAGGCTACAGGACATTTTCTTTCCGGAAACAGAGAACATGATGATGGCTCTTGCGGGTTAGTTAATTATTAATTAGTTCATTAAACTCTAATCGACATACGAAAAACTGCATGTTTAGCAGGTTTTTGTGATGGTTTGACAGTTATGCTCTGTAAGAAGTGTCCATTCAGATTCAGGGTAGATTCTACGCACCCTTCATACACAGTGGTTGCGGTGAGATGGGAGTGTCACTGTGTCTCAGTATTAGTTATGAAATCAGGGCTAAAATCATGGTTTGTTCTATCCTTTAAGCATTTGGGTTTCTCACATTTCCCAAATACAGTAAATACATTTTATTGTTTACACAGGCTTGACTGTCTTAATATTCTGTGGCAATGTTTTCATGTGTTCAGTATCATACTGTGACCCCATTTTCTAGGCTTAAAACTAAGTATACCGTAGCTCTCAGCAAACTGACTGGTTTGAACCCAACATGGATCCAGACCCATATTTCCAAGTCCTTTAAAAAAAAAAGGTGTAGAGTATTTATTTGTAGCTATTCTGACCTCCATATGTGAGCCAAACAAACAATTTCTCCTGCATCTGGACCCTAAGTAAAACTCCACACTAAAACACATTAAGCACAACATATGGCCAAGAGTTTGGGGACACCTGGCCATTGCACCAATATGTTGGCGGTTCCTCCCCTAAAACTGTTACAACAAAGTTGGGAACACATGGTTGCCTAGTATAACTGTTGTAAAAGTTTAAATGCTGTAACATTAAGATTTTCCCGTGCCCAAGGCGAGCTTCATGAAGACATGGAGTGTTAAGGCTAACTCAAATGTCCTGGGCTGCCTCAACTGAACTGCTTTGGGATGAGTTGGAATGTGACTTCACCCCAGGCATCCTCACCTGACACCAGCTGCCTGGTTCTAATATTGTTCTAATATTCTAATATTGACAACCATTCTAATATTAAACCAGCTGGGATGTTTTAGTGATTCTTGTGCTAATATGTTGGGTCATGCTGTATTTTTGTTAAAGTTATTGATTGGCTGTTAAGCTTCTTAGTGAAGCTTGGTCTCACTATTCCCTTTGGAAAGTTAGATTAAGAGCTTTTCTCATGCATCATATTTAATTAAAGATCAATTTGTCATGCTACAGAATGCAGTTCAGCTATGCAACACAGTAAATAGTAAAGCTAACTAGTAGCTAATTAGTGAACTTTGAGATGATGAGTAATGGCGCAGTGATTTTTTTAGTGGTTAGCATTGTCGACTTTCACCTCCAGGGTCTGGGTTTGATTCCCGCCTCGGGTCTGTGTGCATGGAGTTTGCATGTTCTCCAAGTGCTTTGGTGGGTACACTGGTTTCCTCCCACAATCCAAAGACATGCAGATTAGGCTAATTGGTGTTCCCAAATTCCCCATATTGTGTGAATGCGCATGTGAATGTTGACTGGAGATCCTACCACAGGCATAAAAATGGGAATAAAGGAGCAAAGCAACGTTGGTCATCACTCTCTTTAGGTACTTTAAATGCATTATGAGTAATGTAGGATACCATTAACCAAAGTGAAAATAAAGAATATCATTATCATCATCAAATCATAATATATAAATATCACACCCTGTGGATGAGTTTCAGTACTTTGTTTATGTTTCCACACAATTTTTGCTTTTGCAAATTACAGAATAGCCAGGGATAGCTCAGTGGTTAAGGCATTGGACTACGGTTCGGTTTAACTCTCAACTGCTCAGATGTATAATGACATCAAAATGTAAGTCGCTCTGGATAAGAGCACCTGCCAAATGTCAACAAACAGAATAATTGAAATGTATATTTACTTTTTTTTATTCCCCAGAGGTACTGGCTTTAAGAAAAAGGTGGCAGTTTTTCCATTTCCTTATCTGTTTTTGTTTTTCTTTGTGTGTGTGTGTGTGTGTGTGTGTGTGTTGTATGGAATTTACTCTTCCTGATCTCACTTCCATGGAATTCATGACTCATTACCTTCACTGGAATGTTTTCCTACAAGTCTACCTGAGTCTCCAATAAACTAAGTGGACTCCATATCACTTAACATCAATTAACATCAACTGTTATAGCTGAACTGGCTGCCACCTAACACAGTATAAATCCAGATCAATTCTTGCTCTCTGTTTCACCCAAATGATGATGTGTTCCCTGTTGATTCTGGTTCCTCTCAAGGTTTCTTCCTATTACCATCTCAGGGAGTTTTTCCTTGCCACCGTCGCCCTCGGCTTGTTTACTAAGGACTATCTGACCATTTTGATTCGTACACATTCACATTCCATACAAACTTAAATAATTCTTTTGATTGTGTAAAGCTGCTTTGCAAAAATGACAATTGTTAAAAGCGCTATACAAATAAAATTTAATTGAATTGAATATAATGTTTTAGTGTTGCATAAACTAGAAATTTTAGTCTAGAAATTTTTATTATTTTTAGCATAATAAGATCAAATGATTTTAACAAAAATATACAGTATTGTGCAAGTTGACACCACTTGATCCAACACAAATTTCTTCATGCTTTTCTTTCAGACTTTCTTGTATTATTTAATGTAGTCTTGATGATTAGTTCAGTCCAGTCCCTGTACCTGAGCAGTTTCCGAGGAATGTGTCTGTTTGTTGAGCAGTGTTGGGGGATGTTACTTTTTAAAGGAACTAATTACATTACAAAATTACTGTCTTTAAAAAGTAATCAGTTATATTACAGCGGTACTTTCTTACTTTTCCATTGCAGAAAATGAAAACTCCTTTGTGATTCCTCATGCATGTTGTTTTAGTCCTTTATAATTATTCTACCATCATCACTCAGTGAAGTTTGGCCCATAATCTGTTAACTACTAATACGCGTGGTGGCCGTAAGTACGGTTCATCATGATTCGCCGCAAGTTTTGGCGCTGTGATTAGGTTTCCATCTTTCCCTCATTGGTCCTCACACAGTCAAACCTTACAGGTGAGATAGGGGTATAACAGCGGGAAAAACAGAGGGAGGTGGGTTTTCGGGGGCAGGGCTTGTAGGATGACTTGTCTGAATAACGGATTACATTTTTTTGAAAAAAATAATAACTGAGTACTTAAATGGCGGACCTACAGTAACGCGTTAGATTACTTGTTACATCAAAATGGTAATCCTAGTTACTTTGTACCGCGCTACACCCAACACTGTTGTTAAGCCACACAGTGACCTATGAATCATTCAAGCATACAGTAATAACCATCTAACCAGTGAGAAACAGGTGCAGATCATCAGGCCAGTGATTAGTATACTGGTGATGCTGAATCCTGAGTGGTTGGAACAGATGAGAGGGGAAATGAGGTCGCTGCTGAGGCTGTTACATAAACAACCAGTTTTTAAATAATATCTTTTGGGCACAATGTTGTTTTGTTTCACTGCATACTGAACTGTATATGGTTACATATGACTGGAGATGACAATAAAAGCCTACTTGACTTAACTTTGCAGCCTGTCACAGTAAAACATTTGACCTCATTCTATCATTTAATTCACATAATTTAATTTCATTGCATTATGATGATTAAATGAAAAAAAAAAACGATGGGTGCCCCAATAATTTGCATAGTACTGTATATAATATCTACTAAAGAATAGTACTAGGTAATGCTAGCGGTATATGTAACATGTGAGAGAAACATTTTAACCACATTCCACACCTTTCTGTATGAACTGGGTCTAGGTTTGATATTGGACTGATTTTCTAATTCAAATCAGCTTGTCTTTCCATCCCTTAATTCAATTCAATATCAATTTGATTTATAACAGTGCACATTGTCACAAAGCACAGATAGACATAGATTTAAAATATTAAAAAGAATAGATTTATAAGTTGGTCAATTTGTCCATAATTAGCAAGCTGGAGGAAACAGTGGCAAGGAAAAACTCTCCCTGAGATGACAAGAGGAAGAAACCTCACGAGGAACGAGAGTTAAAAGGGAACCCATCCTCATTTGGGTGATACAGAAGAGTGAGATTAAATAAATATAGCTATAATGTTATATGATCAAAACAGCAATCATATACACTAGCAATCATATAACAAAGTCCACTTTGTTGAGATTTCTAATTGTTTCCCTAGGAAGACCTAGGTATAAACCATGTTCATGGGGGTTTCAGCTCTAAAATCATCATAGTGATGCAAAACATTTCGTATCAAGTGAAGGCATCTTCATGGTTATTAAGTGGAACCGTCCTCAGATATAATTTGTACGTTTAAGCAGAGAACTCCATCTAGAAGGATGAATCAGGCCAGTCTGTCTGGAGGGCAGAAGCTAACCTACTGTAACCCTACTGAGAATATATTCCGGAATACTCACATAATGGATAAAGTCAATGTATGAGTTGTGCAGAGTGAAAGCAGGACTTGCAGGACTATGACAGCATAACTAAATGGGATAAGCATAAAGAAACACAGACATGAGGGCTCACTGGGAAGTAAGGCAATCCATCACTTCGCCCTCAAGACCTGAGTGATGAATGAGAGTGGGGGAAACGGCATCCAAACATACCAGTTCACCATAAAACTCTATGCCCCTTAACCCTGTCTTCTCCAGGGACAATGCATCTGGTTGACCCTGTACGCTGACTCCAGCTTCCTAACAAGCTGGGGTAAGCAAAAAAGGAAATTATATTATAATTAACCTGTGACAAATAAAGGCTTCTTACACTTTGGTAAAGAGGACTCCAGGGTTTATGATGAATAAGAACTGAAGATAGACACTCACATGTGACTTTATTAGGTACAACATGCTAGTACTGCACTGAACACCCTTTTTACCTCCAGAATTGCCCTAATTCTTCATGGCCTAGATTCTACATGGTTCTGGAAACATTCCTTAGAGATGTCTTCATATTGACATGATAGCATCATGCAGTTGCTGCAGATTTGTTGGCTGCATATCCATGATGCAAACCTCCTGTTCCACCACATCCAAAAGCCGCTCTATTGGATTGAGATCTTATGTCTGTGGAGGTCATTTGAATACAGTGACCTCATCGTCATGTTCAAGAATACAGTTTGAGATTATTTATATGCTTTGTGACATGCCCCGTTATCCTGTGGTCATAAAGGGATTCACATCAGCAGCAATAGTCAAGTTAAACCGTGCTCAATTGGTACTAAGGGAAATAAAAATATCCCCAACACCATTACACCACCAGCCTGACAGGCTGATACAGCGCTGGATGTGCTTTATGCTTTCATGTTGTTTACACAAAATTCTAACCCCCCATCCAAATGTTGCATCAGAAATCAAGGCCAGGCCATGTTTTTCAAATCTTTTATTGTCCAATCTTCTGTTGAGCCCATGTGAACCGCAGCCTCAGATTTCTGCTCTTAGCTGAAAGGAGTGACATGGTGTGGTCTTTTGCTCCTGTATCAACAAGACATTGTCACCCAGAGACCTGCTGCTCGCTTGATATTTCCTCTTTTTCAGGCCATTTTCTGAAAATCTTAGGGATGGTTGTGCATCAGCTGTTTTGGAAATACTCACACCAGCCTGTCTGGGACCAACAGCCATAAACCGTTCAAAGTAACTTAGATCAACTTTCTTTCCATTCTGATACCTGGTTTAAACTTCAGCAGATCGTCTTGACCATGTCTACATGCCTAAATGCATTGAGTTGCTGCCATGTGATTGGGTGATTAGATAGTTGCATTAAAGAGCAGGTACAGTATGCCTAATGCAGTGCATTAAAGAACAGGTACTGTATACCTAATGCAGTGGCCAGTGAATGTACAGTAGGGATAGGATTTAATATTCCAAACCACAATGTAAATGAAAAGAGAAAAACATAAATCATGCAGTAATATTTTCGCTTAACGTGACTAGACTTTGCGCTGTGCAGGAGAGCGCGGAGGACACAGAGAAGTTATTTCTAAAATTTGAAGCCGAACTTTTGACTTGGGTGGGGTGGTCTGTTCATTCAGGTCATTTTTTTGCCTGGTGCAATTTTACACCAGAATTAACTAAAGTCTTCTTCTTTGTCTTTCGGGTGTTCCCTTTCAGGGGTCGCCACAGCGAATCATCTGCCTCCATCTAACCCTATCCTCTGCATCCTCTTCTCTCACAC
>JAQQZS010000007.1:2080031-2096611 GCA_030068045.1 Platyallabes tihoni | reverse complement strand
ACAACCCTCTGCATTTATCCAGACTTGGGACTGGCACAAGAAGACACTGGATTGCGCCCCCCCATGGTTGCATTAATTAACTAAAGTCAACATACTAAATTTAAACTGTGAACCAAAGTCTCAATAGGGTTCAGTAGCTACCATTCAGTGGTGATCTCTAGCCAAGCAGTATACAGTAGGAGGCCTGTTTTCCAGTCCTGTTTAAACTCTGTGTTTTTTCCCTAGTCCTGTCTCCACTTGCTGACCCTAATAAAAGAGGTTGTGTGTGTGACGTTAACTTACATTCCTCCCACATTACTTTAGATCCATAGATGACCGTGTCTCACAGCAGAAATAGAAGATCAAGTGTTTCAAAAAGGGGAGGTCCCACAGAAAAAGATGACATCATAGCCAGGCTCCCTAGACGTTGTGGGGGTTTCCTGAAGCACATTTGTGCTCCATGTTTCTGTGGGCAAGTTTCAGATGGTGGTGTACTCTCAGCGTCCTCTCACATTATTAACTACAGGATGTAAAAAAAAATGTAATGTGTAATAAAAGCTCCTCAGCCATAGATGAGACCATGCTGTTTTTATGTAAGCTCTTCTGAGGAAGAATAACAGTGATTAGGGTATATAGTACATCTTTGTTATACTTGATTCCAGCTAATAGAGAGATCTTCTGAGAGCTTAGCATAACACTGCTGAATGCATTCGAAGAAAAGGGCAGCTGCCCGTATCCTGCAATAATTCTCATACAAGCCGTGTTCTGTAAATAGGACACAGCCCAGTCATGCCACCTGGGATCTCTACTGGTTGTTATTTATAGCCTCGGGCTCTGCTGTTTATAATATAGAGCCTCTCTATAATTAGTCTAAATCTAATCATTTAAGGGCAGGATATAGTAAGATCTGTTCAAGTAAGCACTGGTATGGACTCCCAGTTATAATCTGATGTTATAAAATATAAAGATTAAAGACATGTATGTCTCTACATCAGAAAGCCAATATTAGCCATGCGCTCTTGTGGTTATCTTCAGCCCTGAGGTCTGTTTCTGTGACAGACAAATGTTGCCCAGGAATGCATGCAACTAGGGGTCACAGTTTAACATTTCACTGGAAGTCCATTCTGTTCCCTAGTGCAAAAAAAAAAAAAAAAAACAGGGCTTAAGTTTGTCACAAAATGTAAGAGGCATGTGATCTTACTAGGCTGTAGATTATGATTCCACCAACAGATAATCCAGACATTTTGGAGATTGTGTTCTGGGTCATTGTAGAATGCATTGCAGAATGTAGTGTATGCTTGTGCTTGTTGATGGTTTGCCAGTGTGGGCTTGCTTATTACATGTGATTGTTCCACAGCACAATCCCTGTCCATCTGTGGAATGTAGGTGATTGGCTCAGACCCTTGTTAAGGCTTGAGATCTTGAAATCTCTTCCGATAACAATGTGGTTCTAAACGCTTCCTTTAAATTTAACAATGTTCTTTATCCATCCATCTGTTCAAGTGGTATTTATGGTATGGATCATTTGCAGTATACATTTACTTCATCCAATCATGCAGCAGCACATTGTATACTCATGTTCTCGTCTGGCAGGAGTGGAACCAGATGTGGGCTTTTGCTGTTGTAGGTCAGCCACCTCAAATTTCATCATTTTGCTGGGTTGCTTTTTTGCTCACTATGGCTGTAATGAGTGGTTATTTAAGCGATGATGGCCTTCATATCAGCTCATACTGTAGTCTAGCCATTGTTTTTGAAGATTTCTTATCTAGAAGACATTTCCACTGAGGGGACAGCTGCTCACTGGATGTTTTTGTGTGTGTGTGTAAAGTCTAGAGAGTGTTATCAGTGAAAATCCCAGGAGATCAGCAGGATTTGAACCATGCAGATCAGACCATCTGGCAATTAAAAGCATGACACTATCAGATTCAATGAGAATTTGTTTTCTTATTCTGATGTTTAATGTGAACATTAACTAAATGTTCTGAAATTTATTCTGAAGGCAAGATCAATTTTGTGAAGAGAACCCCAAAAACAACAGCCAGGGACAGGACCAACAACCTCTACAGGACAGCAGTGGAAGTATTACAATCTATTGTTTGAAGATTTGAAGATTCATAAAGAAATGCAGAGACAGATTACAAACGTTAAAAAAAAAAAAAAAAAAAAAACTCTGCTCATCCAAAACATATACAAGCTTATGAGTCATGTCAAGTGGATTTTGTTTTCATTTCAACAATGCAAGCTGGTACAGTATACAGTCAAACGAAACAGTATTCCGCCAGGGCTATGGTGATACATAAATTAGCACCAAACTACACAAGACTACACATAATTAAAACAGACAAAAACACTGGACTATCAAAATGGTGAAAATGGCTCCTTTGCAGGCCATATGGTTCATGAGATACTGTATGCTTGTTCATCTATCCTGGATGTAGTAAGAGAGTGGAGGCAGTGTAGTTTGTCTTTTGTTCTCTCTGCTGACTTATACACTTCGAATGTAGATAGACAGATATACTTTATAGATATACTTTATTGATCATGTGAGGGAAATTATTATGTTACAGCAGCAACAACAACACAAGTAGCTGTAAGGGATTGGGGTAAGGGGAGGGTAACTTAATATAAATTAATACACTATTGCAGATGCTACATTGAAAAAAAAAACAGAGTACAAACTGGCAAGGAAAAGAGATGAAATGTGTAAATTGTCAGTGTATGTATGTATGTGTGCATAAAGTCACAGAGAAACCCAGCTCTCTCTTTGATTCCCTAGAAATGTACTACCGAGGGATTCCCAGAGGGCAGAACAACATACTGAATGGCCCACATTTTTGGGGTGGTGGTGGTGTGATTTGAACTATAGTCCAATGCCTTAACTACTGAGCTACCCTTACCCAAGATCGGCAAAGCTGGGACTCTAGCACATTTTCGATCAGTAACGCAGAGTCTTACCTCTGTGTAAAGCTGTGTCTAAAGCTGCTTTGTGACAATGACAATTTCTTTTTAATTTAATTAAATGAACACACTGAGCACTTGTCAGCACTTTTCAATCATGAAATTGAAGTTGATTATCCAGCATCTGTTTTAAACTAATGTAAATTGATTGTTTTCCAGACATTTTTTTCCGCCAGAAAATTAGGGCTATAAAAATGCTGAGTGTTTTCCACAAAAGTTCTATTCCAATTCCAAAGTCTATTCCAATAATAATGATTTGGTAATATTTACCCGTTTTCCCTGCAATGTCTTTTGTCTTTTTTCAGCTGAAGCAGCCAGACAAAGCAGCAGCAGCTGCCCACACATATTTCCAGGCAAATCCTGAGCACATAGAGGTCAATCTGGAGCAGTACATAGCAATGCATGGAGTGGAAGACAAGGATTTCATTGACCGAGAAGCCCGTCCACATCAGGCAAGTGACTTTTGATCTTAGTATTTAAAAAAAAAACTTATTACTTTGTTAATTTAGATGTTTTAATTGTGTCGAGATGAAAACATGAACCTTTAAGAGATTTAGGGATTTTTGACATACACTTTAACACTGTGCACAGTTACTAGGCAAGTGAGTATTTTGACCTAATCATCATTTTTATGTATATTTTCCAACTCCAAGCTGTATAAACTTGAATCCTTATTAGATTTAATCATATCAGGTGTATTTTTGTAATAAAGAAGGATGTGACCTAAGGATCAACACCCTACAGTATATCAACTTCTTTTCCTCAGGCAAAATGGACCAAAAAAAAAAAAAAAAAGCGATTTACATTTCAAGTCAAAAATTGTAAAAAGGCCCTTCAGAGTAATGTAGCACTCTTGAAATTGAGATATTGAAAGATATTGGCGTGTGAACACAAAACCGAAATGTTTTCTTGCAAATAGTCAACAGGGTCACAAGAAACGTGAAAAGAAAAGACGCAAATTAACCGCTATGGGCTGTTACAGTATTATTAAAGATGAGATAGTTGGACCTTTTCAGGTTGAAGATGGACTAAATATCAAATACCAAACCTACTGACAGTTTTTAGGAGACACTTTCTTCAAGCAGTGCTACAGGAAAAAGTCTCCATTTTTCAAGAAGACCGTAATATTTATGCAGGACAATGCTCCATCACATGCATCTTAGTACTCCACTGCATGGCTAGCCAGTAAACGCCTAAAACATGAAGGAATAACAACATGGCCCCCTTCCTCACCTGACCTGAACCCTATTGAGATCTTCTTAAACAGGAGGTTTACAGTGAAGGAAAACAGTACCCCTCTCTGAACAGTGTCTGGGAGGTTGTGGTTGCTGTTGCACAAAAAGTTGATCGTCAACAGATCAAGAACCTGATCCAACTAAAATTCAGATTGAAATTTTATTTGCCACAACCACACCAAAGCAGGTATTTCTAACATTTGTGAATTTGAGAAAGGATTGTCATTACTACTCAGTTCAGTTAAGACTAATGTTATATGAGCATGAGGTTATACAGTACAGAGTTACATCCAATTACCACATGTTTAATTTCCTAATTAATTAGATGAGGTATGTGCGACAGCAGGGAATACAGTAATAAAATAATAAATCTCTGCTAGCCAAATAAATTCCATATTCACTTTACACCATGTCCTATTAACATTTATATGCTTTAAAAATCAAATCTACAAAACAAAAAGTTTATGAATCTGCTGTAGGTAGCCCATTGTGCGATGAAATACAGATGAAATACACTGTCCATGGCCCTGTACACTAAACTAAAGTTTAAATAACTGCCATGAACTGATAGATTTGATAAACTTGGGTTTGTGTTGTTCTGTATGTGATTTAAGTACAAATATAATAATTCCACTGATCGTGATGCTATTGAGTTTCATCGTACTGGAGCTTTTCCTTGCTTTTGATGATTTTTAAAAAAAAAAATTTATTTATTAAAGTTATGCTTAATAACCTAAATCACAATAGATGCGTAAAGTGGATGGTAATTTCTGGAGGTTTGTTTTATTACTGTGCCTCACAACTACTGTACTATTGTATTCAAAACCATTCCTTGGACACATGCAAAATTCCTAACTGCTTTAAATTATGAATAATTATTCCAGTTCGCAAAACATCTCCAGGCTCAATCACTACTGCCAAGTGGCCTTGGCGTTGGTGATGATGTCATCATTTGATTATCTGGTGGGCTACTGTTTAATAGGGGAAAAAGAAACATTTGCAGTTAGCCTATAGGACCAACTCCTGAGTGGAGTGTCTGCTTATTAGACACAGCAGTAAATCTGAACTATAACAACATAGAGTGTAGTGGTTAGCGCTGTCGCCTCGCACCTTCAGGGTCCGGGTTCGATTCCCGCCTCAAGGTCTATGTGCATGGAGTTAGAGTACATGTGTCATTGCTTATCCACTTTAAAGTCTATAGTCTGTCCAAAGCAACAGTCACTCCAAGAATTCTGACACATCTCATAATTTATCAGAGTATAAAATAACTGTTCCAATATGGAAAAACAAAAGCTTTCTTTCAGGAAATATGGATAACAATATAAAGAGACGACATTTCGACAAAAAAACTTCTAGCAACACCACTGCTAGACCACAATGGTGCCTTCTGCTTGTACCCTCCGGTAATCCTGTGAACCAGCAGAAGATTTCAGTTGTCAGTTACACAGCTAGCCAAAGACAAGAGATTCTATGAACAAAGTGCTGTTTGTAGATTTAAATTTTCCCCAGATCTTAGATTAAATCTTGGCTGAATAAATGTCGAAAAGTTAAAGCCAGGCATTTTTTTTGTGATTTTCATTCCCGCCTGTTCTTTTATGTTCTCCGTTTTTTTCTTTTTCGCTTTGTTTAGTCAAGCCAATCGAGTTCACATTGCTTTAGAATTGACTAACGGATTCAAAGATGTGAAAGCACACCCATAAATCCTATTATGTCATAAATCCTTCATAAATTATATCTTGACAGAACTCATACAGTAGTGTGCAAAAGTCTTGAGCCCCCTTCATTTCTTCATATTTTGCTTTCATATAGCCAGACTTTCTTCTATTTAAAATGTAGTTTTGAAGAATCGAACTTGTTGTCTTTCATTTTCAGTCTAATCCCTGTATGTGAGCAGTTTCTGAGGAATGTTAATGTTTTTGTTTGTTAATCCACACTGCGACCTACTGTATGAATCAGTAAAGCATGAAAAATCATCTAACTTAAGTCCCGACCCAGTGAGAAACAGGTGCAGATGATGACAGATGATCAGGCCTGTGATTAGTTTACTGCTGATGCTGAATGCTGAGTGGGTGGAACAGACGAGAGGGGAAATGAGGTCGCTGCTGAGATTTTTACATGTTTCAAAATTGTACCATTAGGCACTTTGCAGATTATAAAACATTTGTTCCCATTTCTTTATTTAATGTCCTCAATATGCCACAGATAAGAGATTTGTGGCATTTTTTCAGTTTTTAAAGGTGTATATGAATTGTTTGTTTAGAGAGCCTTCGCTGCTGCTGCGGAACTGTATGATAACGGCAACTACGAAGCATCTGTGTCGCTCTTCGAGGAGGCTTTGACTGAATACTACAAGGCAGACATGGAGTGTCGAGTTCTATGCGAGGGGCCTCAGAGTTTCAGGGATCACGATCATGTGCCCTATCGCTACACCATGTCTGAGCTCATCTCAGGTAAAAACATCTACTATAAAATATTCTCTGCCAGAACTCTAGATTTCAGCTTCTAATGTCTTATACTGTACTGTATATTAAAGACACAACATCTAGTCCAGCCAAATACTTTTAAAATAAGTTTACTATGAATGATGCAAGGGCATACTGTTTTAGTGATAATATTGTTTTCTTGTAGGATTAGTTACAAAAATGAGTGATAGTAAAGTAGTTTTGGTCATCAATATAATGTATTATAGAAAAGTCAAGGATATGAAATTCCCAGCCTTTTGTTGCTAGACATTTTAAATATATTGTAAGGATTGACATCTTGTATCCCTGTGTGTTTGACTTTTTTTTAGTTTTGGTTACACTAACTGATAATAATAATTATAATAATCGGTTAAAGCAGTGGTACCCTTTAATTAACCCAGATCAGAGACTTGTGCGGTGGCACACGTCTGCTTAAAACCATGCAGCCGGTTTATGTGCACAGCTCATTGAGGTGATCTCACCAGGCTTTGACTGAGTGCAAGAGTCGAGATACAGATTGCTGTGTCTGTAATTATAACCAAAAGTCTATAATATTACTAGGAATAAAATATAATTAATCATAGAGAACGATCAAACAAAATAAGCAAAATACAGTATGCAGGGAATTTGTGAGAAATTTTAAGAGTGGCATTAATAAATGTGTTTTTTTTTTATGTATTTTCATTTTTGCAATATAAGATTTTATATATTTGTTTGTGTTTTAAGTTGAATTGCATGTGGAAAGCATACAAGCTCTGAGAAAAGTTAGTGGCTCGGCACTAATGGGTTGAACTGTTCCTTCCAGATCATTACACACAAGTCCTGAACTGCAAGCACGAGTGTGTGAGAGATTTGGCAACACGCCCCGGTCGCCTCTCGCCAATGGAGAACTATCTGCCGCTCCACTATGACTACCTGCAGTTTGCTTATTTCCAGGGTAATGTATGCTGTTGGTTCGTTATGTCGACTGTTTCAGCTGAGTGTCAGTGCTGCTATAGTCAGTTAAATGGAATGTAAGCACATTGGCGCTGTGTTTCCATCCATGCAAACAACCTCATAAATTATTGCATGTTAATGCACAATGAGAGTTTTAACTACTAATCTCTCTCTCTCACACTTCTTACTCTGTGTTACCCCATGCTAGGAAGCAGGCATGTAAAAGCGCTGTCTTTTAGCCTGTTAGTCATATTGTAGTATCTTAAACATGCATAATGTCATAGTTGTATTTCTTTTAGGAGAATATATACTCAATATACAGTATTTATATACAGTATAATTTGCTTGTAATTAAGAAAGGTTTTTTTTTTTCCTCAGGTCACTCCTCATTACTCACCATCCATATGAATACTGATCACTCAACCTTTCATCCCTTATGAGATTTTACAGGGTGAATTTATTGGCTTTGGAAAGTACACAAGTAAAATACAGCTGTGTAGCTAGGATGTAAAAACATGTACTTGAAGACAGGTGCATGGTTTTGGATTCACTGCTGCCAACTGTCGATATTTCCTCTGGAGTTACATACGAAATGAAATAGTAAATGGTGCAATGACATAAAATCACCACTGTGTTATATACAGTATAGGGATGCAGGATATATTCATACAGCATGTCCACGCAAACAGCAAGCACATCTAGTCATAAACACATTTTGGTCATACTAGATTGCAAATGAAGGGGAAACAGATTAAAGTGATTAAATTATTAGGAAGATGCAGAATAAATATTAGAAGAAACTCTTGTGTGTCAGGAGTCACATAAAAAAAAAACAAAGTCAGCTAAAAAAAGCAATCTAAAACCTAAGCATTGTTTGAAAACGACTAAACATGATTGACTTCTGAAAAACCTGATAGAATTTTCACTGTTCACTAAAACCTTAATTTCTCAACCTATGAAGCAGAAACCTCAAACATTTGGCTTGTATCACATTTTATCGATTGTACCACATTTCGTTCAGTGTACACAGCTACTGTATTATTATCATGTCGTTGAAGATGCTGACAGATGTTCTTAGAAAAGTGCTCAGTGTGTTCAGCCTCATTGCACTGTAATGATACTAACTCTTACAGCAGGAGTGACGGTTCCCTGTTTTCTTGGAATCCGGCAGTCCAGCTGAAATCCTTCTCCTCCTCCTCCTCCTCATCCTCCTCCTCAAACATGTTTCTCATGCCATTGCGCCTTGGCTATTGGGTCAGAATGCACGGCATAACAAAACACTTTTCCCATAATGCATTTCACCTTTGCATGTGTATTCCAGCGAATCATAGTGAAGTTCATCTGTCTTGAAAATGATCCTATTGTATAGAGAAAAAAATGCACTTGAATGAATGAATCCGGGTCTAAAGAAAGAAGTACACAAACGTTGTATTTGTTCATAAAGTTTATACACACAAATGTAGCACATTGCATTGCCATGCATTACAAGTTGTCCTTTCCTTTTTGCGTGTCTCAAAGGATGTCTTTCTATTTGTCCTCTCCATCCTTTGCATGACATCACAAGTTGGAGGTTGATGCTGCATTTTATCAGAGAAAATTCAGAGGAAATACCTTAACTGCAGTTCTTCAGGAAACTGAATTCTCATTCCCATGAAACTGAATGGGGTTAGGTAGAAATGTAATAAATAAATAAATGAATGAATAAATGAGCAAAACACCCTAACTGGCTACACTATCTAGATCAAAAGGGATACATAGGTTGGCACACACCATCTTACCTAGTGTATCTCTAGACATGTATACCATGTGGCTTTCTTCCCTAAACCAGTCTCTCAGCCACGAGTATCACCAGCATATTGCCTGGAAAAAGAAAAGAAAAGAAAAAAAAGAGTCTCAAGACTGACTTTAATTCCTGAAACGGCTTCCTAAAAGCCAGCTGGAGGATGGGGATTTGGTTAAAGTACTGAGACTTACAGAAGAATGGAATGACAAGATTGGTTGACATAATGGAACATGAGCCAACCAATCAGAAGCAGCAAGCAATGGATGGAACCACTAGGAAACCTGAAATAAGAGAAAAGGGCAAGAGACAAAAACAACCACCCAATAATGCTCTGAAATGTAACAGGACATTTTAGAATTTTTAGTCTGACTTAAATCAAAACTGGCGTGCAGATAAGTTACCCTAGGTCTTGGCCGATGTAAATTTTCCTGCTCCGCACACTGACTGTGAAGTCACCCGGAACATGAGTAAAATATAAGCAATCAGCACCAAATCCCCTTGTTCAGTGCAAAAATATGTACATACCAGAGTTCAGCTGAGACTTATACAATGCTTTGACTTGAACACAGAGTTAAAAAAAAATCTGTATTGTTCATTTAATGTGTCTTATCTCAGTGATGTAACCATCATCAAGTTGTTTCTCTTTCTGAGATTATTTTGTCTGCTGGAAGAAAAGAAGGAAAGCTTGAAGGTATACAGGACAAAAAAAAAAAAGCTTTTTTGGACTCAAACAGCACCGGACCCATGCTTGAGACATGAAAAACAGATTTCATGGTGCAGAACTCTGTGGAAGCCCCTGGAGATTGGGTAATGGAAAAAACACAGAATGCTGTCTTCTGAAAACATCTAAAGAAAAGGATGCAGAAATCTCGGTTTAAAGATTCAATACAAATCTATAGGTTAAAATGTGCTTTTAGGGATTTTGAGATTAAGGTCAAAGTTTTCGGAAGTGATCTGTATGGTTCTACCCTGAACTTACAGATAACTGATAAAGAAAAGATAATAGCCAAGAGTGACAGTATGTGAGTATACTGTACCGTCTGTGCTGTGTGAAGAACAGGAAGTGGACAGGCCTCTAACACTTGTGCACCGCCGTATGAAAGAATCTGGAAACTTTAGCTTCTGAGAGAGAAAGTCCTGTACCACAACTGTGTGAAAGTAACACAATATTCCTCTTTTAAATGACTTCATGATATACGGTGGAGGATTATTTACAAGGTGATAGATATAAACAGACACGTGTGGCGGATCTGAATCCAACAGTTCCCAGTGAGACAGTGGCCATTTGTTTTTATAGTGTGACAGATGAGGTCGCTTATTGCTTAAATAAAATAGATTTAAGCAAATATAAGTTAAAATTTACGGGAGATCAAAATATACGTTTGATGAAGTGTTTTCTACCAGAAGCGTTATTATTTAATTTAGTCTGTTTGACTGGGATAAGTCCGGGTTGTACTCGTTAAAAACAATCAATTTAATTCATATAGCGCTTTTTTTTCTCAGATCGTCCCTGATGAACAAGCCGAGGGTGATGGTTCCAATGAAAAACTCCCTGAGATGGCAATAGGAAGAAACCTTGTTAGGAACCAGACTCAACAGGGAACCCATCCTCATCTCGGTGATAACGGATAGCAGGGATTGATCTGCAGTCATACTGTGTGTTAGGAGGCTGGAGGTTCAGTATAACAGAAGATGTGTTTAACTTAATATGCAGTCCAGTTTCATTATTGGAGGCTCAGGTACAACCTGTTTGTACAAATTCCAGTTCTGAACTATTGAGCGACTGCAGTCACAAGTCATCAGAGAACAGCCGTCTGCATCAGCCGAGTCTAAGACTGTCTTCATGGTAAAGTGGAACCGTCTCCAGTCACCAAACGCATCCCAAACAGACCACACAGGGCTTCCACACAAGTCGTGAGATCTGCGGTACTGATTGTGCTCATAGCAGGGCATTTAAAAGTAGAATGTAGGCAAACAGGCCAGAAAGTGATGCTGCAGGTTTTGGTGAGGAGTGACGAGGTTTTGTGTTACATTGATGAAAAACATTCAGTTTTATTGAATTATTGAAAATATTTATTGAAAATATTTTATTGTATTTGTAATTAATGTTATATTGGGTAAATTAAGGAAAAATGACAAGTATTAAACATCTCTGTTTCTCTATATCACTCTCGTTCACTTTCTCTCTCTCTCTTTCTCACTTTTTAGTGAACAATCTGGAGCAGGCTTTGGTCTGTGCTCGGAGTTACCTGCTGTTTCATGAAGGAGAGGAATTTATGACTGAAAATGTGGAGTACTACATTGAAATCCTGGGGCATGGGGCACAGCCTCGGCAGGTTGGTTATAATAAAAGCTTGATATTATTGATATTTTAAATTAGAATTGAGGAATTTAAAAATTCGGTTGCTTTGATGTTTAAGATCACGTATTCTTTAACACAGGTCTGAGAGTTCACCCAAGATCTGTGTGTTAATTCTCCATACAGAGTATTTTGGACAACTCTCAGACCTGTGTTAAAGAATATGTGATCTTTAACATCAAAGCAACTGCATTATTAATACCTCAAACTCCTGTTATTTCACTCCTTCTCCAAATGTGATGTTTAAATGGCTGAGCAGAGAGGAGCAGGGGAGAGTAACTTCTTATATGAGGTCACAATAGGAGAAAAATATGAATGGCTTTTTTTTTTTAAATGCTGACCAATACAAAATGTAAAAAAAAAAAAAAGTTTTTATTACAATTTATTTATTTTGTACAAATCACACACTGGAGACCAATGAATAGACCTATGAATTAAATTTTGAATAATAGGTCAATTTATCTAAATACAGGATAAAGCGGTATAGATGATGAGTGAGTGAGTGAGTGAGAGGTTAATTTATATTTCTAGTTATATCACATACATCAGTTTATGTTTTACACAAAATGTTTGAACTATTAAGGCATGTAAAAAAAAAGTGACTAAAAAGTCATACTGGTTGAATGTCATACTGTTAATACTGTTGTTTTTGTATATTTAAATTTTATTTGTTTTATATAATAAAATAATTTTGCATTACTTAAATATACAATATAAATCTGCAGTTTATTTTTTTCATATAGATTTTTATATACAGTACACTTATCATGATCATATACCGCTTTCAGTGACTTCTTTGTAACTCAGTAACTTATCTTTTTTCTGGGGCAAAATTGTACAAAATTGTATTATTATTATTATTATTAGTAGTAGTTGTAGTAGTAGTAGTAGTAGTATAATAATAATAATTATTATTATTATTAAAAGAAGAAGAAGACAAATAATAAGAAGAAGCCCCAAATAGTTTGAAACACAAGGTTAAAATAAGTTTTGGCTTTCAAAAATCAACAAAAGGTCAAAAATATACATACACCCTAGAGCTTGATGATAAAATCAATATCTCAATTAATAAAAGTTTTTTTCTTGACTGTGAAAGATGATATTTATTGTTGTTGTCGTTATATTTCTCTGACAAGGTTTGTACTATAATTATGCTCAACTATTAAAGCTGGAATATATTTTTCTAATGAAAATGTTCTCTGTGCGGAGTCACGTGACGACACATGCAGTAGTATGTTTTAAGCGCACAGTATATGAACGCACAGTGGGGAAAGTATTAACAGATTTTTACAAAGTATTAAAATGAAAAAAAGAAATAATTGACAAGATTCTTTGCCCAGCCCTAATACACCCAGTTATACCACTGATTCAGTGATGCTGAAAATACAAAAAATGGAGGAAAAAAAAAATCTCGTGTTCATTTTCCGAGGTTAAGGCCTCTCAACTTCCTGTTAGTGATAATGGACTCCAGCTGGTAGCTTCTCTGTGGAACACAAAAAGTGCTTGTTTGACAGCATGGCTTGGATCGACCAACACAAAGAGCTCAGTGCAGATCTGAGAAAGAGGATGGGAGATTTACCCACGTCAGGAACATCTCTCAGAGCCATTTCTAAACAACTGCAGACTCCAAGCAAGTTCCAATCAGTTTAAACTATTGTACATGAGTAAGTTATAGGGAAATGTAGCCACCAGCTCTAGCAAGAAGAGTGTACCAATATCCGGGATTCTACCAGAAGCGAATGTCTAAGAGGCATTTGACCACACTGTCAGACATACTGTGTATGGGGACATGTTCTGGCACAAAACTGAAATGCAGTACCTTTATAGTTTTTTTCCCACTGGAACTAAGGGACAGACCTGTTCCAGCTTGACAGTGATCACAAAGCAAGCTCCATTAAGACATAGGTTGCCAAGGTTAAAGCGAAAGGACTTGATTGGCCTGCACAAATCCCTGGTCTTAGACCAGATGAATACCTATGTGATGAATTATAATGCCAACTGCATGCCAGGCCCTGTCTAACCACACAAATGCTTTTGTGGCTGAATAGGCAAATCCCCACAGCCAGACTTTAAAATCCAGTGGAAAGACTTCACAGAAAAGTGAAGCAAATGGAGACTAAACCTAAAGTGGGAAGTTAAGAAAGCACATATGAACTTGTTGGCAGACGTCCACAATCTTTTGGTCATATAATGTAGAAAGACGTCTCTTAGGCCAGAGTAACTGGCATGTTACGGTTTCAGTTTATTCTGTGGCAACCGTGTCATTCATGCACAGTGTTTTCATTCCCTAGAAATGAAAATTAAGCATGCTTCATTTCCAGCAGCAGGTTTTCCAGTCAGAGCTGTAGAGAGGCCTGCCAAAGACCCATGGATTTCAGAAAATTTTGAAATGTCGCTGAGCTCTTGTTTCATGGCTGTTGTGAAAGAGTAAAACTGTTCCAAAAACACAAGTGCTCCCACCTGTTTTCACTTCCAAACATTTACATTTGTCTGATAATGTCAAAGACATACCTAATCTTTCTTTGGAGTATTTACAGAAACATCAGCAGTCCTTTTCAGATTAGTCCCGTAATGTTTGAACATTACTGTATGTTTGAGGTATGGAGCTCATTTTTGTTTTTAAATAAATAGGCTTTTGTATTACAGGTGTGTACTGTATTATGGAGGGTCTTGAATCTTCTCACTACTGTTCACTAGTTTTGATATTTTACTAGGGCTACTACAGTTTTACCTAAGATAATTGTAATAGTATGTAAAAGGGAGACTTTTAATAACTTTTTGTTTTTCCTAAACATAGAGTGGAGAATGTTTGGTTGAGAATAACGCAGCACTATGAAACTTTTTCCTCCTTGTCAATAGGAAACAGTGGACTATGTGAAGAGGCACAAGCAAGAGCTGGAGCTACTCCTTATTGGGAGTGAAAATTTGGGTGTGCCCTATGTAGAGGAGGTGAGAATTAAATTGTGTGATTTCAGGAGCCTTTTAATCATACTTACACTGTGTGAGATGATCACAGTACTAAAACCTGGATAAAATATACCATCCGTCCAGCCATCCAACCTCTGCAGTCCAACTAAGAACCGTGGAGGGCACCATTGTATTTATTCCCATTGTTTGACCAGGGTAGGGCCTCCAGTCAACATTCACATGCGCATTCACACACTACAGGCAATTTGGGAATGTCAATTCGCCTAATCTGCATGTCTTTGGACTGTGGGAGGAAACCCGGAATACCAGGTGAAAACCCACCAAGCACAGGGAGAACATGCAAACTCCATGCACACAGACCCTGAGGCAGGAGTCAAGCATTCATACTCATGTATGAAGTATTCACTTTTTGACAAAACTTTTATTATATTCAGTAGATTTAGGTACTAAAGCCTGGTACTGAAGACATCATTACATTTAGAAATGTATATCTGAAAATAATTTATTGGCCTATTGTTACAAATCTCAGGGTGTGTTTTATATAAATTAAATGTATATGAAGGAAATTGAGTGCATGTAATATAAATACTGGTGATAAATAAGTAAGGACAAGTGATCAGAAGCTTGGGTCGATAGAACATAGTTAAGTCATTTGCCTGTTTCATATGTGCTTATTTCTGTGAAACTTTGATGATCAGTGGTCAGAGTACAGGTGACAGAGACAGAGTGCTTATAATTTAGGAATCATTCATTTCTGTGACGTTTGGAATTTTTTTCAATAATCTTAATATCTTTCTGTTTTCTTTTTAAGAACTACTGGAGAAGCTCGGGTGGAAGAGATAACGAAAATGGGTATTTCGGTCGAGTTTAAACTGAAGTAAACTGAGAATTATCAAAAATTAAGAGCTCTTGCCTCATATTTTCTGTTTTTCTTCAGGATCCCCTCTGGAACAGATGGATGGATGGAATATGTGCCCATTTCTAAGAAAAAGAACAGCTCAGTGGTGATGATGCAACAGCTTCATGAGGGTAGGTTAATGTGTTGCAGCGTGTCTGGATTGCAGTGCAGGGTTTGGCCTAACCTCCAGTGTGATAATGTTTTTTTATTATGGGGTGATTCCAGCCAACCCTGCAAGATTTTCCAAGCTAGCAGGAGGACATGTGCATGTTAACATCATAATATATATCAGGAGTCAGGGTTTGCTCAGTGGTTAAGGCATTGGACTATGGTTCAGAAGGTCCCAGGTTTAAACCCCACTGCCACCTAGTTGCCCATGTGGGGCCCTTGAGCAAGGCCCTCAACTGCTGAGATGTATAGTCAGAAAAATGTAACTTGCTCTGCATAAGTGTGTCTGCCAAATGATGTAAAGGCAAATCATATACCTGATATATAGTAATACAATTTTGCATCTGCCAAATACTATCAATGTAAATAGAGTATATTAATGGACCGCTCAAAATAGCTGATTTAAGAAATTTAATTAAATTAAAATCACCAGTTTGCACAATAGGCAGCACAGTGTCTGAGTGGTTAGCGCTGTCACCTTGCATTTCCAGGGTCTTTCCAGAGTTTTTATGTTCTCCCCATGCTTGGTGAGTTTCCTCTGGGTATTCTGGTGTCCTCGCACAGTCCAAAGACATTGGCTTTCCGAAATTGCCCATAGTGTGTGAATGACCATGCAAGTGTGTGTATGTGTGTGCCCTGCGACAGATTTATGGGCACCCCATCCAGGGTGTATCTCGCATTGTGCCCTAAGTCTCCTGGGATAGGCTCCAGGTGGCTCTATACACCAGATAAAGCGGTATAGACGATGAGTTAGTTAGTGTGGCACAATACCGATAAGCACTGTGACTATTATCTTTAATTTCAATTTCAATTTTATTTTATTTATATAGCGCTTTTAACAATGGTCATTGTCTCAAAGCAGCTTCACAAAATG
>JAQQZS010000007.1:2062745-2073241 GCA_030068045.1 Platyallabes tihoni | reverse complement strand
AAAGTAGTATTTTAAAATCAATGCGAAATTTCACGGGGAGCCAATGAAGTGCAGATAAGATAGGTGTGATGTGCTCACTCTATATACTAAACTCTATAGGACTACATACATAAATTACTCAGATTCGATCTAAAAACATCAGATGTGTCTGTTTAGACAGCCATAGAAAAATCAAGTCAGTGTCACACTACGATACAAAAAATTAATTTGTGTCACTTTAGGCAGTAATGTGAACATAGCCCATGTAGTACCAACAGCACACAATCTGTTACCCTTACTACACTTGCACTTAGTAAAGGTCATTTGAAATCTAATGACCTTAGAGATGCTTCATTGATGATAGACATGTCTCAGTGTCAATATTTTGAGAGAAGTGATATCATAGAATGTGATCTGGGAGACGTGCTCTAGTAGATCATGTGGCCGGATTTTCATCCAGACTCAAGATGCAGGATCCTGGAATGGCATCCTCAGTGCCAATCCCAAGCTCAGATATAAAAAAAAGAAAGGGCGGGTTTCATCAGGCAGGAAATCCAGTGTAAAACCTGGGCAGAGTGAAATGTGCTGATCGGTTAGTCTGCCGTGGCAAGTTCTTAATGGGAGCGATCAAAAAACAACAACTGTCATGCTGATCACAGTAACATCAAAAAGGTATTTCATGTCTTTCACATTGCTACCCTTTTTCTTTTCACTGAGGACCATAAATCTAACATTGTAGAACTAAATTCTAATATACTGTGATGCTAAATGATGTGAAACATTTACATACAGTAGGTACAACAGCCTACTGTAAAAAGCTGAAGACATACCTGTTGCCGAAGTGGCCATAACATAATGTGGAATATGTTTCCATCTATTGGCTGGTACCCATGTTTGTTGTTGTCCTTAACTTCTTGTCTTGACTTGTCTCTCTCTTCCTCTACAGTACCTCTTCTCATCCTTTTGCTCTCACTGCCTTCTGGTGTGAGTTTAGCCAAGGTCTATTTGTAGTGCTAAAGCTCAGACTAACTGATGTTCAATTAGTGTGTAAATGTTTTTTATGCATGTGTTTGACTGTTGACACTTTCAGGTATGTTTAAAAAAAAAAAAACATTTAAATTACATTTAGGAAATTGGCAGATTATTCAGAGCGATTTACAAAAGTGCAACAAAACTGCATTTAATAATAATTATAATAATATTTTAAAAAGGGATAATCCAACTTAAACCCAGAGGGCTGTCTATTGAAGTAAAACAAGCACTTTTAAAACAGGAGCCGTGGGGAGAAAAACCTAAAAACAATAGTCCACAACAAAGCAGAGATATAGAGTATGAATCAGAAGGAATTCCCTAAGAAACACAATAATGTGCCACAAAAATTTCTGAATGTAGATTATCCTCTACTACAGTGATAAAAAGTCCAAAGTATAAAAAGTAAGGCTATATTCATGATCCCAAACAAACAAGCACACTGGCTTTATCATCTTTATTGATGATGTAACTCATGATGGAGTAGCGTAATGAATTGTGGAGGCGGGGGGTATGGGGGCAGAATTTCATCTCCTGAAAATGAGACTAAAAGCACAAATCCAAAAACAACAAAACAGCATGCCTGGTAAAGCATCACAAAAGTCAAACCCAACAATACTGTATATTGATGTCAGTTGGTGGCAATGATGCAGCTATTGCAAGCAGGGGATATGCAAGCAAAGATTTTTATTTACTTTAATTTGCTTTAAGACTGTCTGTTCTAATCCTTTTGCTCATATTACAAAAAATATGTTGTCTGACAAAGATCCCATAATCTAAACCTACAGTAAATGTCAGAAAATGAAAGCAAAAATTCTGATCTTTTATTTCCTGCATTCCTTTTGATCTCACTTAAGGGGACATACATTAAACCAGCCCCTATATTTGACTTAACCAATACTAATCTTTTGATTGTATTACAGTTAAGTTAAAGCGAAACATAGTCTGAACGTCTTTTGGCTTGACTGCTGGGAACAATTTTGCAGCAATGGTGGAAAAACTATGTTTAATAGCAGTCTTCTGTTCTGTAGTGTGTTCTGTTACATTCATGTGGTTCAGTAGTGCCTGTGCCTCTAAGGCTTATATTCCGCAGTGGGGGCTGTGTAGTTTTGTTTCTCATTTGGTCTTTATGTGGGTGACCTGCTTTTGAAAGTGTGTTTCCTGTACACAAGACCAGCTGAAATTTATTCTATAGTTATTGTATTGTTTTTTTTTTTCAGTCTTACCTCTCTTTAATGACTTCCCATTTAATTGTTGTTAAAGTGAATATGTGAAAGGTTTTGTTGTTGCTGTAAAAATGGTACCAAAAATTATATTCAATTGTGTTTTAAGGGGCTCCTCTGTCTTACACAGTTGAACTCTCTGAGTATGAATGGCATGAATGCAGATCATGAGATATTCTTATGCCTTGGGGTTCATTATAGCCAGAGCTAACTGAATGATAAATGACCAATCTGGTATGTTTAAAATTCCTTTGTCACTAGTGTGCTGCAATCCAAAATCACATTTGTATGACAAATGCCCTTCTGCTTTTCACCTGGCATCAAGAAAGGTGCATGTGTGCATCAAAAATGCCTGATTGCCAGGTGCTGAGAGTGCTTAAACATACAGGAGCAGTTTACCTGTGTGAGGTGCTTGAAAACATCCTTTAAGCGAGTTTTTAAGCAGCAAAATATTTTTTTTTATGTTGACATGTTTATGTTTTTATGATGATATATTATCAGATTGACATACACATGATACCCATGCACCCATGAGTTCAAGAGAATCAGCATTTCTAAGGTTTGTAAATTTGGATGAAAGTTTTACTATACTAAATTTTCACTTAATAAATGACGCCCACAGAAACCAGTAAATTAATAAAAGTTACTGTTGTTAACAGAGAACATCCTATGACTGAGGTAAGACATAGGATCAAGCAATTCAGTAAGTCATGTACTGTGGTGAGTCTGTGCGGTTCTCCTGATCAGTATCCGCAATATCAGCAGTATTTGTTTTATGTGCTGTCTTTTTTGCAAGCTGTTAGAACATGTGGGTGTTATGAACCCTCCTGTAATGATGTGATGATTCTGATAGATTGCCCTCTAATGCTAAAGGAACTAGAGAAAAAGTTTGATCTTACTGATGTGAGTGTTTACCTGAGTCAAGGTATGAAGAACTGTGAAACTGCCTTTCGAGTGATGAAAGGATGACATCGTAGATGGGTGATAAATGGTGTCTTAGGCCACATCCTCTGCTGAGAGTGTGTGTGTGTGTGGGTTTTTTTTTTTTTTTCGAGAAATGCAAGCAATATATCAGGATAAAAATAAGGAATGTACATCAACTTGCTAATACCATCATTCCAGTGAAACATGGTGGTGGCAGCATCACATTATAGCAGTGTTTAAGTCTGGGGTTTTGCCATACCATTGGTGCTTTGGTTTTCTGCTTTGGTAAAAGTTAAAATTTAATCGCAGTGCAAGTTCTTCTGCATTTTAAAGAGGGAGGTTCTCTTCAAGAATTATTAAGCATTTCCCTGCATTTAGTCATTCCTCCATTGTTACCAGCCTGCTTGTCTCTGCTACTGAGAAACACTGCTATAACCTGATACTGCCACCACCATATTTCACTGCAAGGATGGTAATAGCTAGGTGATGTGCATTACTTATTTTTATCTTTTATTTTTTTTTAAATAAAATATTATATTTATATTTATTTACTTATATTTACTTATATTTATGATGGAGGCAGATGATTCGCTGTGGCGACCCCTGAAAGGGAACAGCCGAAAGACAAAGAAGAAGTGCATTACTTATTTTTATCCATATATATTGCTTGCATTTTTTGAAAACACACACACACACACACACACACACACACACACACACACACACACACATGCACAGACTGCCTGGCCAAAAATAATAATAATAATTTCAGGAGGGTCAAACTACTGGACTGCATCATGCAAGGAAAACAATCAAGTAGATTTTACATTACTGGACTGGGTTATGTGCTGAACTGTCAACTTTTTTGAAAATTGTGGTCAGAAAAAATAAATGGAGATCACTTAAGAACTTGATAAAGTAACATGATAAAAATAATCAATAAACACTAATTAATAGTGAAAGTAAGAGCATTTAAGAGCAGAACCTGCAAGACAAGGAAGAGACACAACCCCAATCCCACCACCAGAGGCATAGCAGAGACAAAGCCAGCATAACCAGACACACACACAAAAAATCCAATATCGTAACACCATACAAACATGCCTATTCCACAGCGTCAGTGAAGCGATCATGCATAGTATCCACTGTACAAGCTGTGGAGGCAGTGTTATGATCTGGGGTTAGTTCAGTTGCTCAGGTCTAGACTCAGTAATGTTAATTTTAATGCAATAAAATTAAGTCAGCTGATGACCTGAATGTACTGAATCCCCAGGTTATCATATCTATGGAGTTTTTCTTCCATGATGGCACGGACAGATTACAGGACCAGGTTGTGGAACCATGGTTCTTTGAGCAAGATGTATCATTTTCACACATGAACTGCCACCACATTGTGTGCTGGTATCAAAGCTGAAGAGGACTGAATGAAATCTGAATGAAAGAGTGTCAAAAATCTTAGAGTTTTTTAATGACCATAAATTGGTTTTAGTTGGCATGTTTAAGTGTCTGGTTGTATGACTGCCACAGTGGAGGAGGGGCATCTACACAAGGGGAGGAGGAGGATCCACTGTGTCTCATAGACACAGAGCTCACCTCAATAGACCTGACACCGCCTTCTCAGCCAGAGCCAGACCCATCCACCAGCAATTCACTGGCAAAGAATTGAGAAACCCAACCAACCTGTACCCAGAACCAGTGGATGGGTTGACGCAAAGAATAGCTGCCACCTCCACTCTATGATATTTCTCCTGAATTTAATGGTGATAGGAACTAGTGAAGACTTGTGAATCATCTGCATTGAATCAGTCATTTGTCCCCAAGGTCTGGTTTGTTTCCCTTTTGGAGGCTTTGGAGGAGGCTTGTGACACATCTGAATCAGGGTCCCCATTTTCATGATCCTAGAAATTTTCATGGAACAGTCGCACATCCTCAGTCTGGGCATCAGAACAGGGTCTGGAAATATTTTGCCTGCTAAATTGAAGAAGCTACTTGTAATGGGTCTGGTGGATGATGCAGAAGGTTTTGAGAAGTAGTTCCCAGATAGATGGGCAAAAACAACTGCTTCTGATGATGTAGCTAATCACCCGAGACCAACAAACAACCAAAATTTCTCCTTTTATTCAGGTAATCACACTTTTTGCTAGTTAAATATTCTTTAGCATTTCATTTATAACATCTGGCTGCTAGTTTCTCTCTTAACAATTGATGAAGTAGGGAGGGTGTATTTATTTTTTTTCGACCTCGATTCTGAATATTGGTTTACATTTACATCTGAATATTGGTGGGGGTGGTGTTGAATGCTGTTATGTTTTTCTTGTCTCTTGAGGTTGTAGATTTGCAAAAGGGAAACTTCAGTTGAACCATATAACTTTGACCAAATTTGTCCATGTGAAGGTGTCTTTTCCCCAGGCTTTCACACACATGGGTCAATATCACAATAAAGCATTCATATTTTAAATACGAAAAAACATTTTCAGAAAAATATATATTGTTTCCTTCTCAAAAAATTTTTTTAGGTAATGGAAAATATTAAATAAAATCAATAAAACAACAACAACAACAACAAAAAAACTCTGCACACGTCCACCTATTCATGCAAGGATTGATGACAGTGTGAAGCCCATTTAACATGTTTATGCCAAATTTAACATGTAGTGAGCACATGATAGACCTTCAGTTAGCAAACTGATTGATTGTTGAAGGTGACAGTGTACAATTTTCATTTATATTTTAAATTTTTGAAAAAAAAAGTTTCATATTTATCAATATTTCACTATGAAAGGGTGGACATGTTAAGCTTGACAACATACAAACACAATATGATGAAAATAACAAAATATGTGTAAGAACTTAATGTAATTACCTCCGTTGTTAGAACCTCAATTGATGAAAGACAAAATAATGGAAGTGATATCACTGTTCAACCAGTTCCTCAAAGAGGCAGTTCCCATAATAATGACAAGGAGAACATCAATTTCTGGGACACACACACACATAAAAGAATAGAAAAATTAAAAATGACTTGTTTTATTAAAGAATTTGATGAGAACATCATGTAACCACTTAGTAAAGCAGCATGTAGGATATGACACACATGACAAATGACAAATAGCATGATCAAAGGAAATGGCATAAAATGAGGGGGGGGCATTATTTTGCAACATGTTCATGATAACTATAGTATTTTGATGACCAAACACACTTTATAGTGATATTAACCCATATAAGATTGAATTTCGTGAGTTTAAGACACATGTTTTAAGTTGAAATTGAATACTTTTATTTTTCCTTTTGATAAATGACGTGCATCTGAGTTTCACATTCAACAACATGCAGATGTTACATAGTTTTTGGTTCTTGCTTGGTGTTTATGTGGTTGACCTGTTTTGACATTGTGCTTTTCTCACTGTGTGCTGACTCAAACAAGTTTTGTAGTTCTATTTTATTACCGTATCGTAATGTCAACTCTATTTAAGTTATATATTAAACACACTAATAAACCCTGTGGATCTTTTTCCACGTGTTTTTCTTTCACACTTTTTCCTTTTCTGTTTTCATGCCTGATTCATAGTTGTGCTGGTGGTTTGAGTGGTTTCTCTGTGCATTGACTTCCTCCTCACATCCTTTCTCGTTTCAGGTTTTCAGCAGGCTTTCACATGAGCGATATAACTCAACCCTCAGCCTTAGACCACTTTGACATCACAAAGTAGTGTGTAACACAAAACTTTCACATACATTTATTACAACAGGTTTTTCGGTCCTGTAGGTGTTGCAACTCTTTTACTTTGCTCCTGTAAAAGAGATCTGACATTTTGGGTGAACTACTTTTAATAAGAAGAGTGGACTATTTAACATGAATTGTATGCTATTGCTCACAGGTCAGACATTTTATGCTCATACGATTTATCATAAGATAAATAGATTTTTTTATTTTTTAATTTTTTAAATGGCTTCGATAACTTGCAACTAAATCTATCATGCAAAAGGCAAAAAGTAAAATTTCTAGGTTATATATGTTTTGCTGGGTGGTTACTGAGTGTATATTTATTGGTTATTTGTTTGTACTCTTTAACTATTCACGTAAACTTAGCATTGCTTTATTATCATGGCTTTCAAATGTACAGTGCAGGAAACCACAACTCATAATTAAGTTTAAAATTTACTTTCTCACTTTTATTGCTGAAACAGACAGCAAACAAATAAAAAATGCAAAAATGTATCTATTTGAACATATTTAACAGTGTTTGTTTAAAAAGTTTTAATAAGCAGACTTTTATTAAATATGAAGTTTGCAGGCATTCATTTTTGCATTAATTTTAACCATTTATTGTCTAGAGGCAAATGTTAGATAATTAATAGGTTTCTAAAGTTTACCTTATTCTTTGAAAGTCTTAGAGGAATTGCGTTTTCCTTAGGAATCCTGTATGCTTTCCCTTTATCAATAACCATGATCTGTATTTTGCAGATTAAAATGTTTGTAATGTTTGTTAGGTAAAGCGCAAACATTTTAATTTAGTCATTTTTAATTACAAGTTTTTAAGGCAAATAATTTCCCTAGGCTTTGTTTAAACAAAGTTTTAAAAGAAACTATTGATAAAATATTAGGTTTAAATACACTAGAGAAGAAACTACTAAATATGACATGAACTGTATATATCTCAAGGATTTTTATTTTTTTTATTTTTATTCCAAGAATAAATATACTTATATATATACTTATAGTACTGAGTAGAGTTTAATGTTAAAATTCTTTTATTTTTTAAATGAAACATTATTTATAAAAATATTTGATTTAGTGCATTTCATGTCATATCATGAGCATTTATCATGTTACTGTACATCACAACCGTATTTATTTATTTGGACTACTGGTATATTCTGCTTTGGTTGTTTCCTCTTTTTTTATGTGAATTTTATTCCCTAAACCATAATAACTAATTTCTTGTGTTTTGTTTTTCATTTCTCAAACAGTGGGAGCAATAATTAACACCAGCATACAGCAGGAAACACTTATTGAACCTAAGGTACCAAGCATGGTTACCGCATGTGTAGGATCAGACACAACCATCGAGTGCACTTTTCATACAAATGTTTCACGGCTCAAAGTGAACTGGTATTATAAAAAAAATTCTACTGACCATAAGATTACATTGAACTCAAGAAATGGTCCGAGTCGTTACCTTGAAGAAAAAGGAAGGAATGCTTCAAATTTAATTATTAGAAATGTTACTGTCACTGACAGTGGATTGTATTTTTGTGAGGTCACACAGGATATTCCTTTACTGATCACACACAGCAGCAATGGATGTAAACTGTTCATTTGTGAGTACTATATATACAGTGTGTGTGTGTGTGTGTGTGTGTGTGTGTGTGTGTGTGTGTGTGTCAAGTCAAATAGGCTTTTATTGTTATTTTAACTACAGTATATACAGTTCACTACATAGACATTATTAGCTGCCTAGACATTAGCTGACTAGCTAAGACAAACCAAATTAACACCAATAAACAAAATAAATGTATTAAAATTACACATACTGTACATGCATAAAGCTCAGCTGCTCTAAAAAGTTCTTGCAAGAACAGTATTGTCAAGTGCGTTTGCAAAACTCATCAAGCACCATAATAAATCTGGCTCTTATAAAGACAATCCCAGGGAAGCAAGACCAGAATTTACCTCTGAGACATTTGTACTGGGAGTCACACTCAAACAAGCCACATATAAAAAGATTGTCAGAACTTGGTTACATACAGTTTCATTATTCTCATAAATAACCAATTAGAATTGATTTTAGCTTGATGGATATCTCACAATATCTAACTACCTATCTCATATTACCATGTTTCTCTTTTGCAGATTCACCCACAGAGAGTCCTCCGAATATCAGTACAACAAATTCATCTACACCTTGTGGTAAAATGTTGGCTTTTATAGTCAGTTTTTGCTGCATTATTTGGAAGATTTCCTTCACAAACTAATTCCATGTACTTTGGGTAGTTATGGAACTTGTCTTGCCTTTAATAATTGTTCTTAAAAGTTTAAATTGTGATTTTTGCATTTCATTTTTACATTTAATTTTAATAATTATTTAATAATTATTACCATAATTAATTAATTAATCAGCAAGTCTCAACATACAACATATACTACCGTTCAAAGGTTTGGACACACCTTCTAATTTCATGGTCTTTCCTGATTATTATTGTAAGTCAATGCTGAAGGCGTCTAAAATATGCAGTAATCTCTTTTGTACAGTTGATATTGATGATCAGTAAAGCTTCATAACGGCTCTAATCTGAGGTGCTGGTTGTTGTTAACTGGTGAATCCTGAGACTGGTGACTCTAAATGAACTTCTCCTCTGTAGCAGAGGTAGGTTTTGGTCTTGTTTTCCTGGGAAGGTCTTCATGAGAGACACTTTCATCATGGTGCTTGATAGGTTTACAAATGCAGTCGACACAATACTGTTCTTGCATGAACTGTTCCAGAAAAACTGACCTTCATGTCTTAAAATAACAACTGACTGTTGTTGTTACTTAATTACCTACACACCATATGTGTTATTTCATAGTTTAGAAATATCCAGTATTTTTCTAGAATGAAGAAAATAAATCACAAAAAAAAACATAAAATTACAAGGTATGTCCAAACTTTTGACTGGTATTGTACATAAAGTTATCATTTTTAGACAATAACTATATCGTTATCCATAACTATAAGTAAGTATATCATGAATATATAGTGTTTTTTATTATAATATTTTAATAAATAAAATACAATTATGGAACTTATTTCTAGACATTTTTACTGATAATGCTAATTTGACACATTTATTTCAAAGAAGCAGAATTGCTGGTCAATAGGAATAAAAAGTATAATTGGCAAACTTCCTTATAATATATTTAATATTCATATATTAAATTTATTTCAATAATATATTAACTTTATTGCCATAAATTCTTTAAGAAGTGTCTAAATATCCTGATACATTTAACATTTTTGGTGACCTGAAAAAATATATCTGTTTACTCTGATGGAAAGTTGATGGAATGCTTCCTTCAAACACCACAAGCACCCACAGATCTAAAGCTGTAGGATTCAAACTTTGGGGGAAGCAAGTTGGTGGATGGGACTTGATAGGAAAACAAATTGAACAGAAAAATGGGGTGGGGGAATGGATCTACACTTATGCCACTAAACAAATGTTCAGAAGTTTAACAACTGGATGACATACACTACCGTTCAGTTTGGGGTCACTTGCAAATTTCTGTTTAGTGATTTATTTTCTACATTCTACAACAATACTGGGGATTTCAAAACTATAAAATAACACATATGGAATTAG
>JAQQZS010000007.1:2030796-2041214 GCA_030068045.1 Platyallabes tihoni | reverse complement strand
TAACGGAACGGGGGGGGGGGGTTCAAATCAAATTAGACTTCTTTTTTTGTTTTATTATTTTTAGCAGTAGCCTATATTTAATCAGGTGGTCTTTCGATATTGATGGTGATCAGTTTTGTCGGTTTGAAACTACCCGTGCCGTTGTG
This sequence comes from Platyallabes tihoni, assembly GCA_030068045.1. Taxonomy (NCBI): domain Eukaryota; kingdom Metazoa; phylum Chordata; class Actinopteri; order Siluriformes; family Clariidae; genus Platyallabes; species Platyallabes tihoni. Next base: position 2,041,068 of record JAQQZS010000007.1, on the reverse strand, counting down.
TCGGGTACAAGATCAGGTATTGAGGATGGCAAATGATAGGAGGAACTGTCGAAGTACAAAATAAATTTAATCAGGACAGAAATGTTTAATCACTGTAGGCTATTTACATTGATTTGCCCCCAACATCTAGAGATTAACACCACGAAACGTGAAATCCAACATATGCATGGCAGTAGTAATAAATGATTTGCTTTTGCTACAGCTTGTTAGCCTTTAGGTGTCAAGACCATATATTAGGTTATAGGTCAGTTCTGGAACCAAGCAGTCAGGTCGATAGTCAAACAATCAATTCACAGTTCAGAGGTAAACTCCGTTAAGCGAATAACCGAATCAAGTACTGTAGACAGCAGAACAACAACAAAAAGTATATGTAAAGTTAAAGTTTATTTCCAAAGTATTCTTACTTTAATGAGTACTAACTACTCTACATGATATATATATATAAAAAAATAGAAGTACAAGTATATGGTATATATAGTCTTTTATGTACACTTGTCAGTTTAAGCCAAGCAAAATGAATATAATTCTGTTTAGTTTATGTCTGATAAGTGCATACAAATTAACTGAAAGCAGACTCGCGTGTTCTTAGTTAAAAGGTGTGTGTTAACGGCGAATCGTAGGCGTAGACGTGACAATTTACTAAAAAATGACGTTTGCTTTAAAGGCATTAAGCAACCTGTATCGTTAATATTAAAAGCAATTACTGCAATTAATAAGCAATTACTTAGCTTTGCCAGGCCAAAACATGAAATACAAAGTTTATATTGTTAACAGGATGAATGTTATTTGAATGTTGTTTGATGATGTATTATCTGCAGCCGCATTTTTCACAATTTATGCTTAAATACTTATCTGTAGTAATAATAATAATAATAATAATAATAATAATAATAATAAAATCTAACTACAGAATCTGTGGACACGATACCATTAAACTACATTTAATTATCTTACAGCACAATAGGATTAATTAATTTATTTATTTGTAAGAAGAGATGGGCTAATCGATGTAGGGTGAACAACCCGATCTTATTGAATAACGGACAACTTAAGGAATGTACGTTATGTAAGAATTGGTTTTAGATTGGAATGAGATTTAACGAGTCTAGCGTCACAAAAATAAAACAACTGATTCACAGTTCATCTGGCAAAGTTAACACTGATTTAAAATAGACGCAGATAATCTAAGTTTATACCTAATATCTTAAATAATATACAAAGAAAGTTAAATGTTTAAAAAAAAGATACTTTTTATCCACTAAATAAACACTAGGTGTCCTACTTTAAACAGAAGATAACAGACACAAGGTTATTTTAATCCCACGTTTTATTGACAGGACTGTTCAGTTTGCACATTTGCATATTTTCTTGCTTTATTTTGTTGTTTAATTGCCTCCTTAGATTTTTAATTGTCTTACACATATTTAAGAATGTTAGTTTCTCCTAATTTCTCATAAGGCTTTAAGTGAAAAGAAAGGACGGAGAAACAAAATATGGGAATAAATAAATTTAAAGGAAAAAGAAAAATCACTAAAAGCCATTTGTCAGTTGGGCAAAACAAAAGGAGTACTTCTAAACAAAGTGGTCTGAAATGCCTCTAAAACATCAGACCTGAACACTTGATAATTGGACAGGACTAGATATACACTGATCACCTATAACTTTCAAAGCACTGAAGTGATGAAGTGAATAATGCTGATTATCTCTTGACAGTGGCACCTGTCAAGGAGTGGGATGTATTAGGCAGCAAGCAGACAGTCGGTTCTTTAATTTGCTGTGTTGGAAGAAGGCTCTGAGTGACTCTGACATGGGTCAAGTTGTAATGGCTCCATGACTGTGTCAGAACATCTTCAAAGCAGCGGGTAAGTACCTATCACTCCAATGACATGAGTCATGGGGCACAAAGCTCCGTGATATGCATGTTGGAAGTGAAACAACATGCATAAAACCTACAGAAGAGCTACTGTGGTAAAAATAGCTAAAAACCTTAATGCTGATTATGATATGAAAGTGTCAGAGCATTTCCTATCATTTGGGGCTGCATAGCTGCAGATTGCTCAGAGTGCCCATGCTGGCACTTGTCCACTGACAAAATCTCCTACAATGGGCACATGAGTATCAAAACAGGATAGTGGAGTAATGGAAGAAGGTGACCTGGTTGGATGAATCACATTTTCTTTTCCTGGCCGAGTGCATGTGCATCACTTACCTGGGGAAGAGATGGCACGAGTATGCCCTATGGGAAGAAGGCAAGCCAGCAGATGCAGTGTGATGCTCTGGACAATGTTGTGCTGGAACCCTTGGGTCCTGGTAATCATTTGGAACTTATTTTGACATGTACCCCCTGCCTAAATGCTGTTGCCAACCAAGTATAGCCCCTCATGGCAACTATATTCCCTAATGTATTGTACGTGATCACTTTCAGCAGCATAATGTGATATGTCACAATGCAAAATTTGTTCAGGAAAGAATTGAGAAGGATAACAAACAGCTTAAGTCATTGAAATTCCCAAGATCTCAATTCAGTCAAAAATCTGTTGGAAGTGCTGAGCAAAAAATTCTGATCCATTGAGGGCCCACCTCACAACTTAAAAAGGACTGCTGCTTACATATTGGTGCGAGATACAAACGTACACCTTGTGGTGTCCATGCCTTGACATATCAGATCTGTTTTTATGACACAAATTATTATGGCACATTATTAGGCTGGAGTTTTTAATGTTAAGGCTTATTGTATTATAAATTATTTCATTTTACCACTGATTTTGGTAACAGTGGCATAGGGCCGTTATGGTGAAAAAAATCAACAATAGATAGGCTTATATTTTATTGAAGATTGACATGTGATATTGATTAGTGTGTGTCACAAACCACTGGCTCCGACAATGACAAACATGTTTAGTGTATACAGTAGGTGTCTGTCATGAAATTTACATAACGTGTTTCCCTCTACCAGTATCCCACCAACATCCTTACAACATATCATGTAAACATCTACACAGAAAATTCAGCAATGTTAAATTAACACTTAGAGCATTAGAATAGATGCAGTGTATTTTGTTGTAAAGGATATAACAGCTGCAGGCTGAAACTGCAAACAGAAAAAGGGAAAATACCCAGCACAGAGGGATAACGATAGAAAAAGGTGCACTGAATAACCAATATTGTTTTCTCCCTTGTAACTCTAATTGGAGCATTGTCAAAACAGGGAACCCATCATCATTTGGGTAATAACTGCAAGAATTGTTGTGCAGTCACTGTTAGACAGCTGATAGTTAATATAACAGATGATGTCTTTAAGTTAATTTGGAGTCCATTTGTTATTGGAGGCTCAGGCAGACTTTAGGAAATTCCAGTCCTGAACTATTGAGGGACTGCAATCACAAGTCCTCAGAGAACAGCTGTCTGCATCATCCGAGGGAAGTACCGTCTTCATGGTTAAGTGGAACAGTCTCCAATCACCAAACGCCTCCCGAGCAGAACACATGGGGCTGCGATCTCCAACCAGATGCAAGGGGATGAGTCAGACAGGTCCAGAGGGCAGAGAGAGATCAAAATGGTACATAATGAAAATTTTGAGAACATTTTACTGTCACTCCACTTCTTTTAACTAGTCCCATCATGCTTTGTGAAAAACATTGGGTGAGATAATGTTAAGAAAAAGGAAGAGGAGACGGAAGATGAGTCCACTTACAAGAGGATGTGATGGTGGCACAGTGGCTACGAGGTTAGCACTGTTGCCTCTCCCCTTCAGTGTAAGGATTTTTAATCTTGCCCCAGTCTGTGTGCATGGAATTTGCATGTTATCCATGCTCTTGGTGGGGTTCATCGATGTACTCTGTTTTCCCTCAAAGTCCAAAGACATTCATTAAAGGCTGATTGGCATATCACTTCACTACAGTGTGTGTGTGTGTGTGTGTGTGTGTGTGTGTGTGTGTGTGTGCTTGGTCAAAGGCTGTAGTTCTTAGCAACACAAACTCCTCACAGCAACAGTCATAGCTCATTGTGGCCAACTACTGCATCTTAGTGAAGTATTTTCGGTGGCTGGATGGATGGATGGAAGACGAAAAAAGTGAACATAACTGATGACTAATATTTACAATGGATTAAAGAGTCTTGAGTGCTAATATAATTTATTTCTATGCCTAATTTATTAATTAAGCACATCAATTAAAGTATATTTTAGGATGATTTGCATATGCTGAGCCTATTTGAGTGGAGCATAACATTTCTTCTGCTCAGCTCTTTCACGCTTCCCAAAATATTAAACTATGTAATGTATACAATATATTACCCGGTGAAAAAAAAACCCATTAAGAAGTAAATCAGTAGTGATCATGCCATTTGCATTATATGTTTATGTTAATGTTGTTATAAAATAAAATTAAAAAATCATTCCATAAATTCTACTAACACTGTACTACTGTCTAACAATAAAATGTGTAAAAAGAAAAAAAAATGTTCACATGTAATTTCAACCATTGGAAAATAACTTACTTCATCTTATCTACTAGGAAATTGGCAAACCTTTTGTTGGGAAGAGCTGTGGAAATCCATTAATAATTAACCATTTAGATATTTCACGCAGGCGCCAGGTTTATCAGGGTAAACCGAAGCCTCAAGAAATCCCAACAACCCTGTCTTCTCACCGTCTATAGGTCTGTGCGTCCTTAAAGTGCGTGCACAGTGATAAAACACTTCAGGGTTATGGTTTGGGTATAGCTCATAACCTCTAAGATGGCTCGACACCAAGCCAGTAGTAGTGGAGGCGTCAGAGGATTGGTGTTATCTCAGTGCTCACACAGACAGTCGACGCACATCCTCACTTCCAGAACAAAATACCAGAGTGCAGTGCTGGAACTGACGGAACAACCATGCTGAAGTAAGTGTAATAGAAGCTCGAATGCAATGCAGTTGTTCGGCACTGGGCATTGATCTCGTTTCGGAGTGATTAGCTGCACTGTGTGTGCGTGTGTGTGTGTGTGTGAGAGAGAGAGAGAGAGAGAGAAAGAGAGAGAGCGCGCGAGAGAGGTGGGCATCTTTTAAGTCATGGAACTTAGGATGGAGAACATCGGGAATCTACACACGCTTTCACGTTCTCATCAAACAGACGATCTGATGAACCCTCCTCACACACACCGGAACCTGGTACACTGCCGATCATCCAGCATGGTGTCCAGCATGGCCTCGATACTGGACGGGGCTGGGGAATATCGCAGCGAGCACTCGGTGTCCGCTCCTATGACTATGTCCTGCGACTCTGGCATGAGCATCAGCAGCACGTACACTACTCTCTCACCGCTACAGCACCTGCCTGCGATTTCGGAAAAATTCGGGCATCACCATCATGCGCACCCGCACCATGCGCATCATTCTCATCCTCATCTCCCCGCGCACCAGCGCCTGACTCCTGGGAACGTCAGTGGCAGCTTCACGCTAATGCGCGAAGACCGTGGATTGGCCTCCATGGGCAACCTGTACGCGCATTATCCCAAAGATATTTCCTGCATGGCGCAGCCGCTATCCAACGGCTTGGGTACTTTGCACAACGCGCAGCAGCCTCTCGGCGCCTATGGTCCCGGAGCTCACCTCCCAAACGACAAGATGTTTTCGTCAGGAGGCTTCGAGACTCACACGGCAATGCTAGGTCGGAGTGATTTCGGGGGCCACGGTAGCGGCATCATGTCTAACCTGAATGGACTGCACCACCCAGGTCACTCGCAGTTGCATGCCAGTGGATGTATGTTGTCGGACCGCGACCGGGGCACCGAAGCAGGAGGATCCAGCCAAGCAGAGGAGATCAACACCAAAGAGGTGGCACAGAGAATAACAGCCGAACTGAAAAGGTACAGCATTCCGCAGGCTATCTTCGCTCAGCGGATACTGTCTCGGTCACAGGGCACACTGTCTGACCTCTTGCGTAATCCTAAACCGTGGAGTAAACTAAAATCAGGACGGGAGACCTTCAAGAGGATGTGGAAGTGGCTGCAGGAGCCCGAGTTCCAGCGCATGTCGGCCCTTAGACTCGCAGGTGTGTATAGGTGTACTGAAAAAAAGATAATATAATATGCATAAACATAGTATAATTAAGGATGTATGTCGAACAAATGGCAAATAATGATTAAAATTCAAATATTTATGTTCTTCTCATTAAGCAGAATTTATTTTAGCAAAGTGGACGTAATATTGATATCCTCTTGAAACTCGAATGTCCCATCTTCATTACACACACAATGTATACTTTATATTGATATACTTAAATATATGGGATATATATGTATACTTAAATATATATATATATATTTAGCATATCTCAACTTCTTCCTGGTTGAAGACATTGATTAAATGCATAGTTATCAGCTATGAATAAAGAAAACAGTCAGTTTTAATGGCTGTTTACAACAGTGTCAGGGGCTATGTAAATGTAAATGCTACACGAGGCCAAAATATTTTTTTCAGTGTGCTCGTGTTACAGGTTCATAGACAACATAGCAAAAGAAAAATCTTATTCTCGTAATGGTGTAAATTCTTTAAAAAAAATAATTTCTTACATAAAAGAAATGTATTCGCAAAATCATTTGTTTGCTGCATTCTTTTATTACCATATTGCAATATTGGGGAAATGATACTGTAAACATTCTCTCCTTAAAATGGATTCGGAGTCCGATATTTTTTTTTTCTTTTTACTGCATTAAAAGGGTGTCTAAAAGCGTGAAAAACGTACCTCTAACGTGTTCCACCTTCCCTTCGCCTATCTTTTTTCTTCAGAAGGACTAATTAACCAGGAAATGCTGGCATGTTTTATTTCTGTCCAGTGATCAGTGAAAGCCATTGATTGTTCATTTGCGCATTTAAAGCAATATAACCTGTAAATAAACTTTAAAATTTAAGTGCCCCACTGTTAAAGCTAATTGTTCGTCGAGATGGTTTACACTCTATTTAAGTAATGAAGTTGGTAGGTTGAGCTTCTGGGGCCACTGAAACTGTAGTAAAGATTTGGGTTATACAAGGCTAATCCAGTCAGAATTGGTTCTTTGTATTTTACCGCAACTGTGAGAACAAGCATTTTAAACTCGTGTTGAAAATGATGGTTTTTACGGCGTCTAATATAGTTACTCTTACTGCTGTTTAGGCCTTTTTTTAGGTTTTATGTCTTGATATATTTAATCGTTATTCCATCAAAATACATTTATTCAATCGTAATCCAGGCCCAATGTGCAACATTGAATAAGAAATCACAAATGCCACAGAGGGTAGTTTTTATTTAATTGAAAACTAAATTGAGCCAACTTAAAAATAAATAAATAAATAAATAAATAAATAAATAAATGTGACTTCCATGAGCACAAATACAGTGGCCTCCGTGTGGCTGAACAAATGAGGCTGGTAGACTTTTATTTACTCATTATAATATGCGCCTGTGTGCAGGTACTGTGTGGCACTAGGGGCTAGGTCTGGCATCAATCAATGCATTTAAATGAGATTCCTATTCCAGATTCATCAAAGTCACAAAAATCAATGCATTTGTTTTGCTTCGTTAATATGCGTGCGAGTTCAGTTGTCGGTGCTTTAGATGTCATTGTTTATTAGAATTTTATATTGCTTATAGCTATTACACACGTTCTAGTTATTACAAATATATATATTTGATATACTCAAAGTAGCATGTAAGAGGTGAAGAAGAATTTTATTTGCTGTGGCATTAAACAAATTACTTGACAAATTAATTTATCAAAAAAAAGATGACAGGATTAAAACAGACTTTTAAAAATTCTATTACCTATGAAAAACAATATGAATCAGCAGAATTCTACGTCTAATCTCAGTGTATTTGGACAGATCAATACAACAATCGATGAAGATAGCCAGGCTATCTATCAATTATTCCAGTTCAGCAGTCTCCCCCATCAATGCAGACCTTTTAAATAAGAAAGAGCCAAATGGATTGTGTTGTGAGACTTCTAAATTAATTATAAAAAAAAAAAATAAGAAAAGAAATTTAAATACTTTGTCTTTATAATTTACCAAACAGAAAACTGAAAGGGAGCAGATTGAAATATATAAGAAAATTCACATGTGGTTCAAGATTAAACCCAAATAAAATAACACAGAATGCAGTCTATTTACGCTAACTAAGACTTCATAACCTACCAGTCTGATTCATTTTAGATATGGAATCCAGATATTTTTTCAAGAAGAATTTTTTAAGACATTATTGAAAATAGTCAATATTTGTGTTAATAATTGATAAGGTCTTGATGTTGTGATGTATGATAATGGTGTATTGGAAATGCAGGTATGGTGGCTGACGCTCTGGTTATAAATGAAAACATAGGATAGGGCAGTAGCATTAACTCATAATTAAATATTTATTGAAATAAATAAATACATGGGACTTTTCAGGACATAGACTCATTTTCTCGATTTTTCTTTTTGTTTGTCTAGTTTCCTGTGTTAACGAAATATACAACAGATATAATTATTTTATCCCACAACTAAACTAATTTTGAAAATGATGGTTTACATCATTAGTCCCCTATAGAATTGAATTATATTTAACTCGACCTGCCTGTTGATGAAAAAGAAAGCACTGTCTCAGGAGCCCGAACGCTTGGCTCATACTCGGGTTTAGCTTAAGTGGAATGTCAGCACAAACAGGAGCCACGTGAATATGACCGTGGAAACACATCCCCAAGGTCCAGCAGTGTTGCCTCTGCAACGCGTAAAACACTGTGCATTGTGGTGTTGATGTGATCAATCCCTGCGCGCCATGCGGAGTTCTCGCGCCACGCCGATCGATAGGAAACAGCGACCTTTAAACACGATTGTAAAGAGGTCAACCGGCTGGAAGCAAAGGCTTAGATTGCATTTCAGAAAATTGCATCTGCATTTTTTAACTTACCAAAGCCGAATTTAAGACTGATGACCTGATCATATGTTAAAAACAACTAGATAAACAACTAGATAAACAAAAAAGACGATAAACAACTTGTATTTTTTTTCTTTTTTATTATATTATGAATTAGTCATACAAGTACAAAAACATTAGCAAGGCTTTCAATGTAAATCAGAATATGTTGGCAGAATTTAATCATATTTGCCTAACAATGAAACCTTTTAATGTTCCTTTATATTTGAATTATACATAAATTTATTTCAATTCCCACCTTAAACACAAACTGTGTGCAGGAGTTTGCAAGATCTCCCAGGGCTTGGTGGGTTTCCTCCCGGGAATCTGGTTTCCTCCCACAGTCCAAAGATATGTAGATTATACTAACTGGTGTTTACAAATTGTCGATAGTGTGTGAGTGTGTGTGTGACTGAAGTGCTTACCACCGTCATAAAAATGGGAATAAATACAATGGTCACCATTGGCCTCCATGGTATAGAATATTATAAAGTAAAAAATATATATAAAGTCACAAAACACAGCAAACACAGCAAAACAATATTTACAATAATAACAATAGGTCACACTGTGGCTTAGTGTTAGCACAGTCACCTACAACCTCCAGGTCTCACCCTTGGTTGAGCATGTTCTGCATGGTGGGATTCCGCTAGGTTTCACACACACACACACACACACACACAGTCCAAGGTATGATTGGGTGTTGAAGTGTGTGCTTGTGCCTTACATTATTAAATGCTTACACAAATGGTTGCTTTAAATATATATATACTGTATATAAAGGTATTTTGTAGCTAACAAGTTCTGAACAATGCTAAAGAGATTTCTATCATATCCTGGCAAATTCAGCAGAATCATCATAATCATGGGTTGCTTGTTCATGTGCCTGGGGAAAGATTCTTTGGTCTCTTTATGCCTGATGTGTGCTAGATAATTTCAACAGTTGCTTTGACTTTTTGGCCAGCACTGTTAGACACTTTCCGACATCTTCTATTTGGAAAGTTTGTAGTTCTTAAAGATTTAGAAAAAAACTTCTGAAAGTGCATTTAAAAGGTCTAACACTTATCTGCAGGAACTGGATACCTGTAAAATTGTCCAAATAGTCCAAAGATGACCTCAAAATTCAAAATGAAGTTCAGACATCACTATTGGAAGTGAAGCATGCTTTTTTCACTATAATGGAGTTCATGTCTCAAATTATAAGCATGACTCTATACCAGTATACAGTGGTGTGAAAAACTATTTGCCCCCCTCCTGATTTTTTATTCTTTTGCATGTTTGTCACACAAAAGGTTTCTGATCATCAAACACATTTAACTATTAGTCAAAGATAACACAAGTAAACACAAAATGCAGTTTTTAAA
>JAQQZS010000007.1:1999524-2011788 GCA_030068045.1 Platyallabes tihoni | reverse complement strand
TTCATGTTTGTGGCTGTAATGTGACAAAATGTGGAAAAGTTCAAGGGGGCCGAATACTTTTGCAAGCCACTGTATATTTAGCTTTAGGTTCCGTTATACTCGAGAGAACGGGGTTATGCAAAATCGTAGCAACTGCTTAACTTAAATTAAGAAAAATAAATTTAGTATCTTATTAGTGTGTCAGTGATTTCTGGTCTTTGCTAAGACATAGGACCAAAATTTACTTGGCCCTTTTCATGGCCGCTTGCAGCTATATTAAATATTTTGTTTTAGTTTACTACTGTACTCTGGTTAACATGCTAAGCTTATTAGGTTTTTAAAGACAAATGAGCCACTTGGGAATCTGCACATATTGGTGAGCGTCACATAAAAAATGTAGAATACCAATCAATTGTCATTCTGTACTTTAGAACATTAGAAATTGTTTTAGAAATCAGAGTACCGGTCTTATCTCCAGTCAGCACCCACACTTTTATCCCGGCCCGTCTGAGGCTGACAATGGTCTCTGGGACACCTTCTTGTAGACGGTCCTCAATGGCTGCCACCCCTAGGATCTTCAAAAATTAAATAGCAACACTTTACTTCATATATACAGTAACGTCATAACAATCCATCTTTAGCTACTCTGAAACAACATTCACTTTTGTTTTTAGACTCTTTTCATTTAATTAAAAAAATTTTTTTTTTGTTATTTATTACTTTTCATTTCTACTCGATAACAACTTTGAGCAACTGTAACCGAGAATAAGCAATTTCCCTCTGGGATGAAGTTCTTTTAATTATTTGAATAAAACTCTCCAATCAATGCAATAGAGGTCCATGAGATTAGTTCATGGACCTCAGGTTAGTTTTAGCTGTATACATAGTTTTACCACTTTTCACAAAAAACTGCCATATTGCAGCTTTAGAGAACATTCAATGTAGATCTAGATCCCTATGAAGCAAGCCTGAGACAACAGTGGTAAGAGAATATTCCATGACAAATTTTGAAGTGAGTTAAAAAGCATATATCATTATATAATGTAACACTAAAAAAAAATTGCTATTAATCGTCATAATTCATGTTTAGAGAAAAAAACCTGAACACATTACTGGAGTGTGAACATAGATTGGTTAGTTATATTACACTATATGTTCTGTGAAAGTTATAATTATTGAATCAGATAAGTCAAATAAATCAAAAGTATATACCAAATTAGTAAAATCAAATAATTTATTTAAAGTTTTTATGTCAAAAGTTATATATAGTTATTTGACTTTCTGTATATTGTATTTTTTTCATTATTATTTTCTGAATATTTTATTCTTCTTTTTTCTTTTGTGTACATTTTACTTTACTGCAATTTCTATTCTGGTGTAACTGTGATTTTAATTTAGTGTGGATTACACTTTTCTGGTCATTAGCAGTTGTGCAAACTGAGTACAGTTGTGAATAAAAGAAAATGCATTTGAAATTTAAATAAAAGATGTGGTGTCTCTAAATCAGACCTACATTGTACTGTATATACACAGTTATAGCCCAAAAATATTTCATGTGTAAGTAATTATATTCATGTGGAGGCGTTAAGGCAAATGAAATGGTTTTACCAGGAATTACATGGCGGCTTTCACAAATTAGATGCCGCTTGATATAGAACATTCTAAAATGTATGGAGGTATTAAAAATGTTATGTATGTGTTAAAATTCATGTATTAAAAATAAAATAATTTAAGAAATGTTTTTGTCCATTTCTCCATAATAATTTTATTTTTTGTAATTTTCAATTTTGTTTTAATAAAAATAGACCAATTGATTGGCAGACCTTAAATTAACTGGGTTAATGACTGACTTGCAAAAGGTACTGACAGCAAATCACCACTGACCTATAAATAAATTTTATATGAAGAATAAAGATTAAAACAGTATTTTCATACCATCAGATCTCTTTCCATTTGGTCATGCAGCTCCTCCAGCATAGTCTCCTGGCAAGTGGTTGCCATGGCAACCTGTCGGAGCGCATGGCTCCACTTGGCCCACTGAGCCTCACCTACAGGACGTACAGCCACGCAGAACGTTCGCAGACAGCTCTGAGCGAATATCTGCCACCACAAACAAAAATTAGAAGGCTTAAATCTTAATCATTTTCCAATCAATTGGTCTATTTTTTTTTGAACACTGGAACTCCACAGGAATAAGTAGCAGATACATCTCAATATCAACTCTTAAATCAACTCTTAAACTCTTTGATCAAAAATGGTACGGTAGACCAACATACTGTACACGCTCAGCCAACTAGAAAAGTTCTGAAATGTTCTTGGCATAGTATACAATTATATATATATATATATATATATATATATATAAAAAAGACCCATCAGCACTAACCTCAAGCGCTTGCTTCGTGCTATCTTCATGCAGACTGGCTTTTTGCAAACGCTCTAGAATCACAGCATCCGCACCTTTGCAGTAGAGTTTTATTGCTCCCTCTGGTGTTCTCACTACACAAGCACACACACAATTATCACTCATTCACACACTTTTTGTCTCTATCACTTTATCCTGTATTCAGTCTGACAATTATATTTTAGGTAATGTAAGCAATTATGGGGTGGAAAAATCCTAAATCCATAGATTTGTTCATTGGACAGATAAAAGCCTTGTTCTAGCCTTATTCTTTGCTACTGCATTAAATAATAATCTAGAATTATTTGTTATTTTTTATTAGAGGATATTATCAGAGTAAAGACATATGCTGAGCAAGTACCAATTCACATTCTGATTTTTTTTTTTTTTACAAAAGTATTATAATACTGTATATTTAATGCTACATTTTAATTTGGTTTAATGCATGTTACTATTTAACACACTACATTTAACTCCAAGTGCAATAGATATTTAATGGTCCTTCCAGACAGTTGGTTTAGCCTGCATTGTCACAGATTAACTAGTCTGTTAAAAACTAGGCTGCTTTCCAAGTGACATGAATATCTGGTTATGACCAGCATAAAAGTCAGCAACTATAACCTGCAACCATAACCTGCTGTAAACTATATTACTACACCACACTGGGTTAGGGCCAGAGCGTATTCCTACAGTACACTGGACATCGCTCTTGCTACTGTACACTAAGACTGTAGAAATAAATAGAAATCTGGAAAGACCATGGATGGTGTGTCCCAATTTTTGACTGGTACTGTGTATATATATACCTAATTCCATAGTCTTTCCTGATTTTTATTTCTTCCTAAACTGCTGAAGGAGTTCAAAATATGCAATAATCTCCATTTAAGAGTTGATATTGAGATGTATCTGCTACTTATTCCTGTGGAGTTCCAGTGTTCAGGGATAATGTGGCTGAGAAGTGGTAACCAATTGTCACCATTTGTGGTCTGCTCAAAAAATGAGGGTTGAGTCCCAAGTTAATAAGTTTGGATGGAATGATGTTGGATGGTGTTGGCAGATAAAAGTAGATGACCAATATACTGTAGTTGATGAACAACATGCTCTACTCTACTCCACTGTCCTTTTTTATCCATGTGGTTGATGAGGGTTCATTGCAGAGAGGATGAACAGAGGAGCAGATTGAATTTTGACTAGACAATCGAAAAACTTGACTGTAGAGATCAGCACCAGAGAGCGGTAGTCATTCAATATCTAAATGTAAGCACCTTAGGGACAGGGACAATTGTTGTCGTCTTGAAGCATGTGGGAATCACTGGAGACAGTCTTATGGAGAAATTAAAGATGTTTGTGAAAACCTCCACTATAGTAGACGTCTGAAACACTGCTTTGGTCCTGGTGTCTTGTGAGAGGGCCAAGCGTTCTGACGGATCTGATCACATCAGGTACAGAGTAAATCACATTAAAGCACAACTGATGCAGTCCACCAGGAGATTTCCTGCAGGGAAGGTGGTCAGGTGTTTATCTCATCAAGCAGTGAGGCAAATACTGTAGTTCATTTGCAGATTTTCCATTCCACATGCACTTGATGGTTCAACACAACCTTGTCCCTGTAGCCTGTCTCTGCAGGACTAATCAGCTGACATGACATTCCTACTGATAACCAGGTCCAGGTCCCTAGAGTTGTAGGCTTAAGTTTAAAGCTGTACATTTGTTAATGATTTCAGCATTAACCCAGGATTTCAGGTTTTTTAGCAACTTGATAAAGGGTTTTAGAAAACTGTGGAAAGATTGTGTAAACTCTTGTGGAACTTTTGTATAAGCTCTATCCTGGTCAGAGCTACTCTGAGCATTTTGTCTTATCTGATCTGACCGGAGAATATAGCTACACTTAAATTTTCAGTAGCTTCTAGCAAACTCCAGGGGCATAAAATTATTAACTGCTTTTGTGTTCTCACCCAGCACTGACATGCGCCTCCTCTTGCTGGTGAATTCCAGGAGGGCCAGCAGGTGGTACTGACGTGTGATTCCCAGCTCGCTCACCGTGAGGGATTCGCGTGTGCGAGACAGGAACACCCAGCCCAGCTCTCGAGCTGCACACACCAGAGCCTGCTCATCTGGAGACGCTGCCTGGTAATGAGGAAACCCTAGATAAAACACACCATTATCATGCTACAGTGAATAAAGTCCCTGGACACAGTGCCCGATAAAGTCTAACAAAGTCTAACAAATTGTTTTAATATATATATATATATAATATTTGTCCAAAGGACCTATATTCTGCTTGCATTATTGATATTTTTGTTGTATCAAGTGTATTTTTTTTGTTGTTGCTGTTTCATTTACAATTTTTCCCAATCACTTTTATTTTTAACCAAAGCACTTTAATTTTTCCTAAGCAGCATTTATATTATTCCTATTCTCTATCACAGCATTAACTGGTTGTCCACAAAATATAGAAATTACTGTAGCCAGTAATTTTATCTATTAGCAAATTGATTGTTAGTCTACACCAGCAAGAAAAACCTATTTCCATCTGAGTCAACATGACCAAGACTGTAAACCTTTTTGCAACAGCCAATCACAAGTTATACTTACTGTACATGGTCTAATGCTATAAGAATTAATTGACCTATTATGTATACTTTAAAAGATAACAGCTTTATTTTCATTACAGTTTGTTCTGTTCTGTGATTGATAAACACGATTCAAGATCTTCTCTATGAGACTTAGTCTTATCTTGTGTACAGCCTTGTGTCACCAGGCTACTGTAGGTACAGGATGTTTTAAGAAACCAGTTGGGACAAAAAGCAATAGTATTCCGTATACTTCCACAATCATTAAGGGATTAATTAGCAGTCAGGTGTTACTAATGAAATGTGAGTCAAGTGTTAATATCTCTATACAAGCAGAACTTCAGATTTCAGATTACATATGCATATTTGATATTTAGCTAGGGGGCAATTACTTTTTCCCAGCAGTAGCCTTTGTTTTACAGTGTAAAACTTATTTTGGAGAAATGAGGTGAAACAGGGTGGTACTGAAACAGGGTGGTACTGACCATCCCGCAACTCAGTCATGACAGTGTGACAGAGTGCCAGGGCAATGAAGAATTCTTTGCTCTCAGGGCAGCTCTTTCCCCGCAAGCGATCCACCAGCCGCTGATCAGAGAACGGCAGGCCACCACATGAAAAGCAGTTCCAGCTCAGGTTCATTGGCTGTACAGGAGAGCACATAGGTTTATGTACAATCAACTTATGTAAGATTTTTAACAAAACCATGTTTTCTAATCAATGGCAAACCCTACAATCAGTACATTTGTGAATGGGTTTCAAATGTTTATTGCATGGATTTGGATGTAAGCTTTGCATCACTGTCTAGCTGAAAGATCTAACTACAACCCAGTTAAATCTTTGTGTCCAAATCAATACAGCTTTTATGAAAAGAAACTCCTGGTTCTTCATGAGGTCTATGGAAAACTTTATTGCTACATCTGAGCACAGAACCCTGTATCTTTTATAATGTAGACTGTGTCTAGTGACCTCCAGGTAATTATACAGTATGAGGTTAGATGAAAGTATCACTTTCTTCTGGAAATCCTAACAATTTGATTCCTTGGAGGGTGTATTGGTTAATTATACACTCACTGGTCATTTCAGTAAGTACACTTGTTCAAATGACGAGGCAGCAAATCAATTAATTTAGGCTTGTACTCATGGGCAATACGATCTGCTGAAGTTTTCAAACTGAGCATCAGGAAGGGGAGGAAAGTTTTTTAATTGGCCTGGTTGTTGGTTTCAGACAGTTTGGTCTGAGTATTTTTTTAACCAAATCCCTTTCTATGGTTTGTGATAAATGGTCTAAAAAGTGAGAAAAAGAAAATATCCAGTGCGGAACAGTTCTCTGGGCAAAAATGCCTTATTCATCTCAGAGGTCAGAGGAGAATGGGAAGACTGGTTTGAGCTGATGGAAAGCAACAGTAACTAAAATAAAAAAGTAAATCTTTTTACAACTAAGGTACTATATGCTGGAGCGCATCTCTGAATGCACCACAGAAGGCCACACCAGGTGCCACGTCTGTCAGCTAAGAGCAGGAAACAATTCACAAAAAAAGGTTACAATTCACATGGGCTCACCAAAATTGTACAATAGGAGATTGGAAAAAAACGTTGCCTGGTCTTGGTCAAAGGGGTCTTGATTTCTGCTGCATCATACAGATCAGAATTTGGCGTAATCAACATGAAAGCATGGATCCATCCTGCCTCCGGTATCAACAGTTAATTTTATTGGTGATGGTGTAATAGTGTGGAGGAGTGTTTACTTTTGGCCCCTAATACCAATTGAGCATGGGTTAAATGCCATGGCCTACCTATCTTCTCTTTATAACCAAAAATACAGTAATGTGCCATGTCACAAAGCTAAAATAATCTCAAACTGGTTTCTTTAACAATTGAGCAATGGGTTCCCTGTACTCAAATGACCTCCACAGTCACCAGGTCTCAATCCAACAGCGCACCATTCGGATGAGGTGGAACGGGAGATCTGACAAATCTGCAGCAACTAAGTGATGTTATCATGTGAATATGAGCAAATCTTTAAAGAACATTAAACATTTGAAGAAATCAGTCTCAAAAACATCCTCCTCTCTATGTGTGGGGGCAAAATATTTTTGTGTCTGCATTCAGTCAGGTTAATTACAGCTCTGGGTGGTTTGTTTTAATAATATATTTTTAAATTCTTAAGTTATCTTTTATATCCAGTACCTGATTTAAGGGGGATGGGTTAGGTATCCTAAACACTCAAGTGAACTAACTTTTTGTTTGTTTACATTTTGTTCATTAGAATGTATAGGAATTTCAATAATCGTGAATTTGTTTGAATATTGTATGGATCATTTTATGGGTAAAGGGTTAATAGGAATGTTGTTGTTTTTTGTTTATTTGTTTGTTATTCCCAGGTAAAATAAAACAAAACAAATATCAGTGAAGCCTGGTTTGTACAGTAAGAAAAAAACTACATGCACTTGTATTTGTTCGTTTAATTTTTTTTTTACTCTTACCTTTGAATTTTCAGCCAAATCTCCTGTATCACAAACAAAATAAATTAATGTTTATTAATCCATGAATAAAAGCTATTGTATAACCAAAATAAATATGCTGCACTGAGCCTACATTTCGAAAGGCAAACCTATATAAGTTTCACTTTATGTAAATGACATTTCTTATTCATCTATAAAGATGTGATTAGATGGTAGTGAAATGACTGGATAAAAGAGTAGTACACAGACCATAAATCTGGCCAGCAATGCAGCACTGCCGAAACAGGAGGTGGTTTTGTGTCAGAGTACCCGTCTTATCAGTGAGCAGGTGACCCACTTGACCCAGTTCCTCAGTCAAAGTCGTATTTTGTGCCTGCGCCGGGGTGTTGTTCTGCTCCCAGTACATCAAAATGTCACAACCAATGAGGAAGCTTAGCACCACATGGATCAGCTCAAACCTTAACAGGGCAAAGCATCATATATCAACCACAGGTTCAAAACTTCATACAAGGTAACTCATTTCAAATGCACTTATTGGAGGAGTCAAGTCAGTTTAATAAAAACTCATGTGTGTATTGAGAGACTTTACGTGATATAAAGGGAGAGGGGCATTGCAGGGCTTAGCACTATGATGTAGCTCCAGAAGGTCAGAAAGCCCCAATAAGCAGCACTGAAACGGCCATCTATGACGGAGAGAACTTCAATATTTGGGGAAACCCTGTGCTCAAAGACTCCACATCCCACAGCCAAGAGGAGAGCTACAGTCAGCATGGAGAGGACAATCTAAAAACAACACAAATGAAATCATTTCTTGGAGACGTTTGTATAATAATTTTTTTAATGTTGGTATGGTCATTTTTAACATAATCCATCTGTAAGAGATAAATATATTAGGTACCTATAAAGTTAAATGTTTATCTGTTTTAATCTAACTGAAGTTTATGATTCAATCCTAAAATCACATAATAATAATTTTTACATTAAATTTGAATTCCAAGGTCTCAGTATGTGTTTATCTCAAAATACATGTTTCTGCTGCTTTTTGAAACTGCAGACCATAATATGCTTCCTGCTTGATTAGAGTTTACAGGCCTCATTACATACATTCCAAAAAGTTCCATCTTGAGGCCCATTCTTTTTACTTTATTTTTACTGTTCATAAACATCGTCCAGAATTGTTTCATTGCTATGTATCTGTTATATAACTTCTCTTAAAACCCAGTGAAAGCTTTTTCTCACC
Organism: Platyallabes tihoni; assembly: GCA_030068045.1. Classification (NCBI taxonomy): domain Eukaryota; kingdom Metazoa; phylum Chordata; class Actinopteri; order Siluriformes; family Clariidae; genus Platyallabes; species Platyallabes tihoni. The sequence goes on along the minus strand of JAQQZS010000007.1, from coordinate 2,003,130 downwards.
ATCCGCCTTAAGTATGTTTGAATGGTTTCAATTTTCCCCAGTTAAATGATGTTACATACACTATAGAATTGTTTAATGGGGTCAGGGCTCTCTGTAGGCCACTTAAATTCATCCACACCAGCATTGGCAAGCCATGGACCTCATTTTGTTCATGGTAGAATTGCAAGGTTGGAACAGGTTGGAACTCTATGCCTTTATGTTTATACAGTAGATAGGTTTAACTATGGGAAATGTTCATGGTATAGCATACAGAGACATTTTCTAATTCTAACTTAATTGCAACAACATGGGGAAGGCCTACATAAGAATGTGATGATCAAGAGACTATGGTGTATATGTAATGTATATAGTACTGCTGAATCTAATAGTTTTTTTGAAAGATATTTTAATATCAGTGAATTGGTATTACCATGTTAATATGCATGGGGCAGTCATCTGGTGGAGCAATGTTTCTGGGATTTTAGCTTTACATTTAGCTACCCTTTCATCATACTGTAAAATATGTGTAACTGTACAGATACAAAGTTAAAAACATAGGTGCTTATAATAAATTGGGTAGTAAGGTAAACAATGTTAGCAAATCCCAACAGTGCTGCTGAGCCTGATGCATTCATTTCTGCACAATGCACACCACTGTGTCTGTATCCGTGCTGTGCTAGAAACGGTGGTAAAGCCTAACACCTCACATCTAATAAAGGTAGTCATCTGGGCGACAGTCAGCAAATAAAATCAGTAAAACCTTGTAAAGTTAACAAGGATGGTAAAACCTACTTAAATGCCTCCTGTATGTATATAAAATATATTTTAAATAGTCATAAGCCTTTGTCCACTCTTACCATCCCTACCACTTTGTTAAGTAATCTCTCCACCTGTGTCTTCTTGATTTTCTGACTCCCACCATTCTTGAGAATCTTACTGTCAGAGCCTGCGAAATCCATCAAGAGAATGTATTATTATACTATATTTAATATGTTTATTATTATTTATGAAAATATTCTTAATATATAATTATAATTAATATGTTTATGTTTATATAATTAATATTTAATATATTAATATGCTGTTAAAATCTTTTGAACAAATCTATTAATGCATCTGAGTTTCTAGACGGCATTGTATCAGGTATAAATAGGTGCGTACACATACCTGTGTAAATTGTGAGGCCATATATAATGTCAGTGTTGCGCAGCACAGTTCCTCTGAGCAGTATGTGACCACTGTCCAGTGGATAACATTGTCCCTGCCAGTGTAACTCGCCTCTGAAAGAGTACAGGCGACTGTTTGGCTCCTCACACCAAACAACCCCTAAAAAAGAGAGAAACTTGCTCTATAAATCAATTAACTTTTTTCATAGAACCAAAGTAAGTCAGAAGTCAAATTCCTGTTGTATGCAGATGACCTTGCCCTGCTGTCCCTCTTTGCTCGGGGTCTACAACACAACAGGACCTAGGACTGGCAGATGGTCTATGCAAATTTCTATCTCCCCTCATTACATCATGGGACATATTAACTTGTCCAACCACAGGTTTCTACACAGATGGAAAAAGGAGAAAAAAGAGGGGGCACTATTGGCTCATATTTTGTGTGTGTCTACATACTGGAGACCCATTTAAATATCAAAAATGATCAAAAAGTCAACTCAGTAGGTGACCTTCAAAAATAGTGGCCTGCACTCAAACTACTGTAAAGCCCTGCCATGTAAAGAGGCTTACAATGGCACGGATTTTTTTTTTATTCACTTTGGCAAAGTCTAATTTCTGTGAATATAAAGCTCATATCTGTACAATGGAAATTGGACAGTGTGATTACCAACACTGGTTGCACAAATATATGACAAATCCTCAGTTTAACTTTAAAGATACTGTATCTCAAAACTAGAGGAAACTAAAGTAATTTGAATGGTCATGACCATATGGTTAAGTTGGTCAACATGAAGATACAAAGAAATTAAACAGTAACAGCCAATGTTACAATGTTCTGTTAACTCTGCACACGCTCACGAATAGAAAGCAAACTTACTATATTAGCTAAGTATTTCTCACTGTAACAGTTAACTTGACAAAAAGAGGCATGAACTGCGAACAAAATGCGAGGTCAGGTGAGTTCTTGTAACGTGCAAGTGGTGTTGGTGAATGAATGTGTGTACAGTTCCCACAGACAGATGCATCTCTTCTACGTCTTATTATGTGTCAATTTTAAAAGACCGAGAACTTGCAGAATGTTGACAGGAAAAGACTGCAATGGGCCACCTCAGTCAGGATCATAATTTACAGACATTTTACCTTCTTTAAAACATTTCCACCCTTCAAATGTTTTACTCTGATTAAGAGTCTCATCATTATACTGTGTAAATGTCAATCGCTTTTATGGCCATTTTATGGCTTTTATGAAATTTCACCCCAAGTCCCAGTTTGACTTGAATGCCCCTTCATATTGACATGCACAAAAAAATTACCAACCACCCCAAACATTGCAGTGTATCAGGATCAGCCAACATGAAGAACAGTGCAAATAAAAGAAGGGTTAAACCTGAGTAAAATGCAGTAGTAGGTGTCCCTACTGTGACAGAATCCCTGAGAACTTTGACTAACAAGCCCAAACCACACTGACAGACTACAGTAAGTGCACATAGAAGCCTTATGGAGCACAGAGTGTGTATAGAGAGAGAAAAGCAAGGCAGACAAAGAAAAAGGACACTACAAGTTTTTTTTTGAATAATTAATTAGTTTTATAGAAGTATAATGACTGGTGGGCTGACCATCAAAACACTGGAGACGTTCCTCTATTGGACCACTTGTGAATTCTTCATGGGTTAGAATCAAAGCCTGGCGAAATTTCAAGTTGGTTTCTCTGCAAACAAAAATATTCAAATGTTAACAATACACTTGACTGTAAGTTAAACATGCAAGTTTTTGTTCACTCCTCCTAATCCACTAGGACAGTGTTTAACACCTAGATACCTTCTTATACATGTGCACACATACACATACATGTGCTGTGAAAAAATATTTGCCCTTTTCTGCTGAGTGAAATTTAACTCAGTTTTCCAAAACTTACATTTCATTCAAGATTTAGCAAAAGGTGTGTGTGGGACGGTTGAAACCTTGCCTCAAAGTCATGTTTTATGTAGTCCTGCCTGTTAACCAGCTGTTGAATGTCATTTCAAGAATGGACTAAACATGAACCTACTGTAACTTACAATCAACCAGCCCACATTCTTTGTTGGCAGTCTCTTAACTGTTGCCACAATCAAATGTTGGTGAACCAGCCACTGACATACAGCCCTATTGTCACATGATGGTGTTTACAGGACATGTGCAGCCCTTTTCAGCGGTCAAATTATAGGCCAATATCAAACCTCCCCTTTATCTCTAAGATTGTGGAAAAGGAAGTAATGCAGCAGCTATCAAGTCTCATTTATTTATATAGCCCTTTATGCTACTACGTAGACCAAAAGATAGAAAAAATAAAATAAAATAAAATACATAACATACATAACATACAAAAGCAAAGTCAAGAATTAAAAGCGACAGAGTACAAATACGTTTTAACACGAGATTTAAAAACCTCAACTGAGGAAGCAGATCTAACATCAGGGGGGAGCGC
>JAQQZS010000007.1:1934393-1954085 GCA_030068045.1 Platyallabes tihoni | reverse complement strand
TGCTTTGAGACAATGACCATTGTTATAAGCGCTATATAAATAAAATTGAATTGAATTGAATTGAATTGAATTGAATAAGATGAGACTATAAAGAGTATGTGGCAGAGTGAAACAGAAAGGTGACAATGAGGAACTGAAAACATTTTTGTCATTTAAGAGACATATGCAATCTATGTATAATCTTCATCTGAACTACTTTATTTTTAATACAAAATAACATTTTTAGCATACTTTCAGATGTCCTTCTGCGTATCGCTGGTTTGGCAGTTACTCTACACAGTAGAAATTACTGCTAAACCAATGATCAATGATCAAACCGGAAACCTGACCCCTTAAATAACTGTCAAAGAAACAGATACAGTATAACTCCAGGATGGGGAGTACTGTATAGAATACCAAAAAAAAGGACTTCAGCAAGTTCCTCAGTCCCTCACTATAACTTTTTATATTCAATTTAATTCAAAATATTATAACAAGGTAAGGTGACGTAGAATACATTAATTTCCTAATATTAATTGGCTATATTTGGCTAAATATATTGAGCTAGTGGTATTTTTGAGCAAACTTTTCTTTGAATGACCTTTTGAGGCAAAACTGGGAAACTGCTGAAGCATTCTTTTTAACTATCTCTCCAAGAAAATTCACCTCCCAGGATACATCATGTCCTCCTTTTTTATATGGCTATATTTAAACAGCTGTACTTTATGCATCTACTGTAAGTTGCATAACTCTCACACGCGCTATCCTGAACTGGATACCAATGACAATAAATGTTCTAGCAGGCTTACTCATTATGTACTGTACATTCATAATCATTCTGACTTATTAACTTCTTTTCAACAGTCAGTCAATAAACATTTTTGGCTAGTTGTAAACAAAATCATTAGATCATTTTTGTATAATTTGAGCCAATTCAATAATACAAAACATTGAAACAGGTTTTTTTTTTTTTTACTTTCTTTAACAGTATATGGCTAAAGGGGGGAAAATATGGCTTTAACTGGCCATGGGAGACCTGCATGTGGTTGCATGCAGCATGCCAATAAGTTCTGTAGGACATCAATCCAAATGTAAAAGAAAAATACTTTCCATATTTATTCTCAATAACGATTTGACTGAGCAGGGTAAGAACTGCTGCACTTGAATTGATCTCGGTATGATGACAGCTACCAGGAATAATATGCCTATGTAAGTCTCATAAAATCAGACTTACATAGGCATATCAGTCCTTTTGTCTGTCAGTCTTTTTTGGAAGCCAAGGTGGCAACCCTGCTGTCAAATAATGACAATTGAGGCTTTTACAGTTGTGGTAATTCCTCTTCGTACCACCAGAGGCCAGCCCCACCTGAGTTTTTAATGCCAGTTTACAGTTTGTCCACTCTTGGTCTAAAACGTTGGTGCTTAAGGTGCTGAAGCACTGCAGATAGATGAAACGAAAAAAACTCTGTGATCTTCAACATAGTGACGTACTGTTACACAAACGCCACAAGCTCATGCTTTTGTCTGAATGTCAGATAGCAGTAAGAGCACTCATCATAAATATTAAATATTCACTCATTAGATCATTAGATTAATACAATATGTTTACAGGTCCAATGATGATTAAAAGAACATGCAGGTCACACGTGGAAATGACAGTTCATCATCTTACAGCACCTCACCATTCTTTTTCTACTTTTGCGATAACCCTCTGGTTCAGCAGTATTCACCTTTAAAGTGTTTAAAGTTAAACCAGGGCCAATCATGTCAGATATTTTCACCCTTTGATATTATTTAGCATAATAGAAATGTAAAACAGGAAAGGAAAAAAAATGACCAATAATCTGGTTGCATAATGGTGAACACACCCTTTTGTTTGTATCACAGCACTTTTGGTAAGAGTCTACCAACTTATATTTAGTTAAAGCACATATTTTTAAATTCCACTCGAGGGAATACAAAAGGGCTCTCCTGTACACAGCTATATTCAAGTCATTCCAATGTTGTTGTTGTTTTAATAGGATTTAGTTCTGAGTTATTTAGAGATTGAAACTGTTTTAAAACCATTACTTCATTGACTCGGATTTGTTCTTTGGGTCTTTAAATTTTCTTCATCTTCACTTGCCTTCCTAAGGACATAACCTGGATGCAGAGGTGGAAGGTAACTAAATACATTTACTAAATTACTGTACTCAAGTACATTTTTTCATGTATACATGTATTCCATGTACTTCACTTGAGTAGTTTTATTAATAGATTTTTTTCCCCCTTTTAATCCACTATATCCTACAAGAAATTTCTGTACTTTCTACTTAAGTACTTTTTTTATGGCATTGTGTTACACAGTGCTGGGTTATGGACCGGACCAGCAGGGACAGTTCCTGGGGCCACATCCCCTTCTGAGGCCATTGAAGATTAGGGGCTCCCAGTCAAGATTTGAGATTTTCTGACTTCATAGTGTCTTGTCTGAGGCTTTCTGAAGCGACCCTCTTAAGTACCTGCCATTCCAACTCTCACAAAAAGCCTCAGGCACAGTCGGAGGTTCCATGCCCAAACACCTGCTCTGGGCCCCAGGCAGCCTGAAGTTCCAGGGTAAGTGACCCTTAGAGTAGTCTGCAGACCTACAGCCAGTGTCACTTTTGCATTGAAGTGACCCATGAAATGCTACATGAAACGACTAGAAAAACTCTCTTTTGTCCAGAGTTAAGAATGAATTGCAAACCAGTATGGGCCAGTTACGTCTTACCTCATGTCAATAGAGTCACAATTTTTTTAACAGACTTTGTTGGACTAACTTCATGACCTGCCTCCAAACATGAAATGCTCTAGGTCAGGGGTCAACAACCCGCGGCTCCAGAGCTCCATGTGGCTCTTTCATGCCTCTCTATGGCTTTGGAAAATAAATAATGAGTAGTCGATTTATATGTATTTTATTTTTATTTCCGTTTTCTAAATGTAATTCTGAATTTGAAGATTATGGTGATCTTGTAATGTTAAAATAAAACATGTCTAATTTTTTGTCACTCAGAATATGCGTCACAACCGCCAATGTGTAACACCCGATTTATTGAGCTTTTTGAACCCTGGTTTTATTCAGGGTGACAGCTGACTGCACGCTCCAGTCCACGCTATAGAAAGATGACGGTACACAGAAGCAGACAGCATTTTTGGTTTGCTGCAGGTTGGATAATTTAAGTTCGGCTTTTTATTTCATAAATACGAAGAGGTCTCAAACAGACATTGAGTATTTTATTTGAAAGTAACCTTCAACCCAGCATCTTTTTTTTTTCGGAGTTCAAAAGGTTTTTGTTGCTTACTATGGCTTAAACTCTGGTTAGCTAATACAAGCTAAGCATTTTTGATACCGAAGTAATATTGAAGATAAGTATTTTTTTTGCTGTTTCTCAAGCAGAAAATTTCTTAAGTCATTTTTTTTCTACATGAGATATCTCTACTTTTACTCAAGTAATGGATTTATGTATTTTGTTCACCACTGCTCAGATGCTTCATAAGCTTTTTGTGAAGCACGGTTTTAGCAGTCGGATCAAACTATCAAATAAAATTCAAGAACAGAAAGTTTAATATTTTTGCATGTGACAAAAAAAAAAAAACATTATTCACAAACCATACAATTATGTCTTCTTTTTTGCATTCCCAGTGATTTTCTGAGTATTTCTGACACCTATAATCCTCAAAGTCATGCATACAGTAGTGACAAGTATATTCTTCAGGACATTTAAGTCTAAAGACAAGCTAGCTATGCCACAATTAGCACATGCAATTTTATTTGTGGCTTGCTTAAATTGTATTAACACATTGCCCGCTCCACCTACTCTACTCTATGTGTATTAGTGTAAGTATTGCTTATAAATCACCTGTGACATCCCCACCCCAATACACAGCAGAAAGGACATAGGTTATCAAAATGCACACATATAAACTTTTTATTTGAGGTCTTATCAAGTCAGGGCATAAATATATTGCTGGTATGAGTTTTTATTTTTTTTTTTATTATTATTATTATTATTATTATAGTCACCATGTTGTGCTTTTTGTAGACAAACTGTATATAAAACATACAATTAAGAAAAAGATGGAATACAGAGAAAGCACATATTGCAAATACATCTTTTGTGCAGTACCCAGTTACACAGTCATACTGTATATTTAAGACACAGAGACATCTGATTTATATCATTTTCATGTTGAATTTTCGAGCTCCTCCTTGCCCCCCACTGGTTGCAGGGCCATCCACCTTTCTGAAGGAGTACTCCACTGAAAAGTTGTTTTTATGCTGTCCACGTCCCCGACTCCAGACAAACAAAAGCAAGAAGCAGAAGATGACTACACCCAAAAAGGTTATACAACCCATCGCTGTGGAGATCAAAATGGTCTTGAGGTCTAATGTGAACTTTAGGAAGACACGTGTGTCATTCAGATTAGTGTCATTGAGGTCACCAACATAGGAACGATTTGCTGACACTCCAGCATCCAGGGGTAGCCCACTGACAGTTAATGTGGCAAAGTAGGTGTCATTGCCACCTGCATTGCTGGCAATACATATGTAGGTTCCACTATCTGTTACTTGAACATATTGGATTTCTAAAGTGCCCTCTGGCAACACTGTAAGACGACCAGTGCTTCTAGTAGTGATGCGGCGGCGCTGAGGTGAAATCCAGAAGATAACGGGAGTCGGTTCTCCATCTGCTTGACAAAAAAAGGATACAACCTGGCCCTCACGTGCGGTTAGCTGTTGTAATTTTCGGTTGTGGATTTTTGGTCGTTGGCACGTGAAGTGGTCAAGGAGTGCTGAGTCCGAGAATGCGCTGAGAGCTTTACCTTGCACCTCAATGGGTCCTGCACAAACTGGAAACCTGCCATCAAAGTTAAGGGTCTTGCGGCGCTGCAAGATCCATAGCAGACGACAGTCACAGGAAAGAGGGTTACCATCAACCCGAAGCATTTCCAGAGTGTTTAAGGAGTGAAAAGAGCTTTCTTCTAGTGTTACTAATTCGTTGTTGGACAGGTTGAGTAAACGAATGTGTTGCAGGCCTCCAAAGCCATAAGGCTGCACGCATTTCAAGTTGGTACCCACAAGGTGTAAGTCCTTCAAATTGACCAGATCACGCAAAGCCCAAGATTCAAGAACAGAAATAGGGTTGTATGAGAGATTCAGACTGCATAAATGGACAAGGTTACGTAGGGCACCAGTAGGGACAGTAGTAATGTTGGTGTTGGTAATAAAAAGCCAGGATAAATTGAGGCCCTGGAAACTGTATGGGGAAATGTACTCCAAAAATGGCCAGTGGTCAATCTCTAGACCCCGCAGTCCACCCAGCTTATGAAAGTTCTGTTCCTCTAATGAGACAATATTGAGGTAGCGTAGCCGTAATGATACCAAGCCTCGAAGATAGGAAAGAGCCTGTCCTGATATAGAGGTCAGGTTGCACCTCTCAATAGTAAGTTCTCGTAGTCCAGTCAAGCCCAGGAATGCCTTGTTTGATATATACACCAAATCATTGTCACCCACTTCCAATTTTTGGAGCCTTCGCAGATCCTGGAAAGTAAAATCCACCAATACAACCAATTTATTTTCACTCAAGTCCAAGACTGTGAGATTGGCAAGATGTGAGAAGGCACCCATTGGCACCAGTTTTAACTGGTTGGCACGCAGGCATAACACACGTAGCTTCAGTAAGCTGGAAAAAGCATTGGGCTCAAGCACACTGATGAGATTCTCACTAAGATCCAAGTCCTCCAAGTGTGTGTAGACTTCCAAATCACGATGCTCCACCCAACGCAACTTATTTCTACTCAGGTCCAGCAACCTTGTGTCACTTGGAATTCCAGTTGGAAAAGAATTCAGGTGCTTGTTCTGACAATTGACAGATTTGCTCCGGGTAACACAGTCACATACTTGTGGGCAACCTTGACCATGGCAGATGGGAGCTGTGATCTGTAGCAGTAGAAGGCCCAGTAAGGCCAAGCCAGGACTGACCGCCATGGCCTTTTCCTTTACTCAGGTTGGATCAATGCACCAAATACCTAGACACAAAAATACAAAGTATATTAACACTGTTTTTCAATGAGTTCATCTAAAAAGCTTATCCAATGGCAACTTGTGAAACATGTAACATATTAAAATACTTTGTGTGTTAAATTCTGTACTATGATGTATGGAGAAGATAGCAAGTGTCCATATGAACATCTAAAGTATTTATTATATTAGCAATGTACCGTGGGTAAAGAAGTCTGAGATGGCTAGTAAAAATCCTCAGTTTGTTTTTCTTTTCAATTTACCACATTTTTTATTACAAATAATATTATGAGCAACAAATTGAGAAAAAAAAACAATTTTCCTAGTACAGTATTTAGAATACAATATCTTTACCGTAATTGGAACTTGTGGGATGTCCAACGAAATTAGATGCTTTACACATATTACACAAGATACACAAATTAAATTTTGGCACATTTAGCACGTCCCATTTTTGTTTTAATGGCAGTGTGCACTTGAGCTGACACACACTTCACATGGTTGTGTAATAACTTCTGACCCATGTCAGATCAAATCCCATTGGAGTGTCATCTGAGCACATACTTCAGTGGAAAGTGTACAAGCTTAACTCAAGCTCAATACAAATGACCTCATACAAGTGAGTAAACAAGCTTAATAACACAAATTAGCTTAAGTTTAAATCTTGGATATTTAAAAGATTTAATAATTTTGATTCTTTGTTTTGTCGTCACAGACATTTGGACTCCAATGTATATGTGAATAGTCCTAGTTCTAACAACTGTGTAATTCATTGCAAATGTGACTTTTTTTTAATGCTAATTACTCTACAGCTTATAGCACTTGATCCAGTATCTCTTATTTGCCCAATGAAGTAGCAGTACAATGAAACAAGCAGTAAAAGATATATTAAACAGAAAAAAAATATTCTGTTGCAGCAACCCTTTGCTTTGTGTCACATTCAATACTGCAGAACAAAGAGTCTGGGAACAAGAGAGTTGTGGCCTTTCCAAATCACCCTTAATACCAGTTAATAAAAAAATCTGCTAAACCAAGCTGTTTTGAAAAAAAAAAAAAAAGCCCCCTGGGGGGGTCTATTGAAAGTATAAGGGAGATCGGAGATGCTCAATGCCAAAGGCTTCTTTGGCTTCCAAGATGCTGCATGGGCACAATTCCACTTAGTGATACAGCAAGCAAACTATGAGGACATCAGAAGATTCTTTGAGTCCTTTGACGACAGAATACCTGCGTAAGCTGCTAATCAGATAGCTGTGTGTCAGAGAGCTGTGGTTCAGAGAGCTGTGGTTCAGTGTGCGTAGGAGGTGAAGGAAGAACAGGGGTCTGCACTAGGGCAGAATCACACATGCTGCATCATGCACCACTTTTCCACGAGTTAACCTTATTTCCTTCATTAAATCGATCATAAATCCTACATTTTAGCTGTATTTAATCTTCTTTTAATAAATCCAGCTATCAGACATTAACATTTGCCCAGGGCTTGAAAGAAAATAATGATCTATAATTTGTAAGGACAATTAGTAAAATAATTAACAACAAACAGATCACTACTGTTTTTAATATGACACAATAAGGGTAATGAGTTTTTAACTCACCTCTCTGCAAACTCATGTAAGGGGACCTGTCTCCACCTGAACTGAAACACCTGGACTCACAAACTTTCAACAGTTTCCTCCTCTTATGCTAGACCACTATTGAATTTATTGAGTTTTGAGAAATGAGGCTCCAGAGAGACCCCCTTTTCCAACTCTCCCCATCTTTGGTAAGACAAACACAAGACCAGCCTCTCATTTAACCCTGTATCAGATAACACCCAGGGCCTCTACTCAGCACAGGTCTCGTTGTGTTGTAACAAAGTGGTGGAGTGCAGGATTGTAATTGGACGGTAGTTGCAACACAATGGTTTGAACCAACCACCAGAAGAACAGGCCTCCTAAGTTTCACGGTGAGGTTTTTATGGCACGGAAATTAAATTACTCGTCAAAGTAATTTACACCCTGCTACCTTTCTTCAACCTCCTGGTCTTTGGAGCATATTAAAGACTTAAAGACTTTTCAGAACTCAGAGCTCACATGCATAATGCATAATCGCTGGTGAATAATGGTTTTCATTTACAGCTTCCTGACTAATTCTAATGTGGCCACTAAAGACATTTTTTGTCGTTTTTTTTTTTTTTTTTTGCACCAACCAACATTCAGTGTAAATTTTATTATCTATTTTATTAAAATAGACTGATGAGAAATGGTTGTCAGTAATAGAAGCCCTTGAAACTTCATTCATTAAGGAGGAGTTTAATAATTCATTACATCATTGTATTCAACATATGGGGCCCTTGGGTGAGTGACAGCACCTGCTATTCTCTACTGGGACCTGAAACTAGCCACCTAGCCGCCTGGCAGCCTTAAACACAAAAACAGTGGAGCGGAGAAAATTAAATAGTGATCACAGTAGTTTTATCTGTTTAGGAGCCAAAAAAATATATCAAGATTTACTGTAGATATTACTGTAGATTATTAGATGCATTATTATGGATACGGACCATAGACATTTGACAAGCTAGTCAAAGTGAAGCACACTTTTATACATTTACCACAAAGCACTACACTCACTCACTCGCTCATAATCTATACCGCTTCATCCTGTATACCGCTGAAGCCTATCCCAAGGGTTTTAGGGCACAACACAGGGTACACCTTGGACACACATATACACACACGTTCATTCATTACCATGAGCAATTTGGGAACGCCAGTTAGGCTACACTGCATGTCTTTGGACTGTGACAGGAAACCGAAGTACCCAGATGGAAACCCACCAAGCACGGGGAGAACATGCAAATTCCATGCACACAGACCTGACGTGGGAATCGAACCCGAAACATGGAGGTGCAAGGCGACAGTGATACTCACTAAGTCATTCTGCTGCCTCACAAATCACTAATGGCGAACAATTGTTTACAATTTTTTTTTATTGCTGATGGATTCTGCCATTTGAATCTGCAGAAGCAAATGAGAGTCAAAAGTCAAAAGAAGAAAAGTTCTCTTCAAGATGTCTAAAATCCAGGTGACACAATGTTAAATGCAAAAAGTTTTAATGGCAATTATTGGCTGCAACGGCAGCAATGTTGTGGATTGTTCTCAGCCGATCATCATGCACAAGATGCCAAATGATTTCAACCTTCATTGGAATTTAGCTTTATTGGAATTGAGCTCGTCGAAGAAGAATGTTCTTACATTTACATTTAGGCATTTGGCCGACGCTCTTATACAGAGCGACTAACATATTTATCTCATTATTCTGAGTAGTTGAGGTGAGGTTTTGCTCAAGGGCCAAACAGTGGTAACTTGGTGGTTGTGGGGTTTAAACCTGGGACCTTCAAACCATAGTCCAACGCATTAACCACTTAACCTCTCTTGAAGCGCAAGTGTCACTCAAAACACCTCGAATGATTCGTTGAAGCATTGGCGTAAACTTTTGGAATCATGACAAACGTCTCTGTGACAGATGTGCCCAGTTTCACATCGATCTTTGTTTTAACTTGCTGTCCATGGATGAATAGCAGCTCAGCTCAGAATTGCACGGCCGATATACATGGGACGATGTCTTTTGGCACACTGACTTATGAAGCTTTGTGTTCCCTGTGACTGTGCGTGCAGCCCTGTACTGCCATCTGTTGGCATGTTACGAAAACTAGGCTCAACATTTTAACATTCCCTCATATTTGATATTAAATGCTTAAGAGATCATAACTATAAATCAGTAGTAATTAAAATGTTGAGGTTTGTAAACAAGTTCTAATATTTGTCAGGTCCTGTGAGTGCAACCGAGCCAAATCTGGTACACCGTGTACATGTCCTAATGTACTGTTGGTGAATTTCTCATGAAGACTGCCTTACTTTAAAACAAGACCAACTTCAGTCAAGCAGCTTTCAGGCTCAATCTGATTTTTATCAATCTGAAGTTTGTTGTTGTTTTTCTATATAACCTGATGAGAACATACCATTTAGGGCCAGAGGTTATACATATTATCATTACTCCACTACATTCTACAGGAAATCTCTGTACTTTTTACTTCACTATATTTCTGAAAGGCTTGACTTCACATAACCACAGTGACGCATAGTGACATTATTACCACCTGCTGACTATAATGGGTAACTGCATGATTAGCCTCCCCCGCGTGAAACGAATAACAATGTAGCAGGTGTAACAGTACGTTCACAGTCTGGAATTTCACACATACTGTACACTGAGAGAGAGAAAGAGGAGCCTTATGGCATGCTACTGTAAGTGAGTCATGACAAGTGAGTACTTGTAAATGGGGGACTTGTACTTTTACTTGAGTAATATTTACCTAGGGTACTTTTACTTCACTTTTAAGTACACTTTGCCAATGTCTGCTCAGGTCACTATTTGGGTATTTGGAAGGTGCGCATAACCTATTGTGGTCATGTTTTAAAAATATAATGAAATATATATATATATATATTCTCATTTTTCTTTACAAAATTTTGTATTTTATTATGATAATGCATATTTTTTTCTATTTTCTTTTTAAGTGCTGATTCAATTTTCAAGTTCTGTTCTATACAGTAAATGTAATTTAATTGATTTTTCAGATTTCTTTTCTTCTTGGACAATTGCACGGATGTAATTTTGACTGGCGTAGTTCACTCTTTGCATCACCCAACTTGTCTGTGTTCACTATATAACATTTCAATTCTCAGAAAGACTTATTACACTCAAACCGGTGCTATACTTAGTCCCTGTCAATCAGTCTGTGTGTTACCATGACAACACTCATCTGTCTGTGTATGCTTTATTAAATATTGTCATTGATAAAGCAAAGAAAAATAATAAATAATCAAAATATTTGGCCATATTATGTCTGAATTTTTCTGAAATTAATTTATTGGTTATGAAACTATTATATAAAGTCAGCACTGCACTTGCATTCATGCTTCTGCACTCAGCAGTGAGTGTACGGACACTTAGTTTGGTGAGACATAAAGGGTATAACAGCACATTCTGGAGTGTGTAATTCCACTTGGATCACAGCAATTAGCCAATACTGTACCTACAGTACAGTGTATTCTTTATTAATGAACAACACATCATACCTTTTAATGGTTTAGCATTAGGCGTTCAAGTCTAATAGCGCAGTCCCTTTTGATAGCGCAGTCCCTTTATTTTTCTATATATACCCCTGCTACACTAATGCACTAGTGTTTCACTAGTGCTTGCACACCATCAAGGTTGAAAGTTTTCTCAGTACGCTGGAGCTATGGTCTTTTAAATTTCATCACAAGTCCTGGTTTGACATGAACACCCCTAAAATGGTAGTTTTAAAAGAACAGTTTGTACCAGTTATGACTTATAATAGGGTATTTCTGCAATCAGCCCCCTGCTTTTCTCTCTCTCTCTCTTTCTCTCTCACAATGATGGTTGCAAAGTGTCTTTGATAAATGTTAAATATGTCATCACTTTAATCAATAAAAGTTATCTTAAATTCTTTAAAAATACACATAAAAATTCCATTATTAGCCTTAGATCATGTGGTGTGTTCATACAGTATGTACAATCTATTACTGCAGCATCAATACCATGTCAGTTATGTTACCGTCTTTATTCGTCACATACAGTATGTATATACAGTATGGATACACCCTGTATACCTTACTGCACAGTGAAATTCTTTATTCTTTGCATATCCCAGCTTTCTTAGGTGTCTAGGGTCAGAGTGCATGGTCAGCCATTATACACTCAAGTAGATCCAACAGCGTCAACCTGGCAGACCTGGGGCTCGAACGCCCACCTTCCAATCAGTAACTCACTGAACTTAACACACTGAACTGCCACCACTTAATTAATCAGTTTCAAGCATTTGACCATTCTTTTGTATAAAAGCTTTAGGACAAATTATACCAAAACAATGAGCTAAATAATTAACAATACATGCTTTTAAACCAGGCCCCAGCAACCTAACTTGCTCTTTGCTTGACACAATAATGCCAAGATGATGTGTTACATAATGCCTTCATGCTTACAATTTTTCCCTGAAATCACTTTGTAATTAGATTGCATCCAGAGCTTACAACATTTCTGCATTCTCTTTTCCCCTTCTTGCTGTCTTCTATTTCTTCCCTGTCTTCCAGACAGGTACAGTATGCTCTCTTCACATGAACAGGAAGACAATTCAAAATAAACCTGCTGGTGAGATGGGCATAATGTTGGGCTCCTGGTATAATGTTGGGCATTGTACAATTGTTGCGCAATACTTTGCGATTTGACATTTTCAAGAGCGTTGGCCATTGGGGAACGCTGAGCAACTACCTGCCTTCTCTATCTTATACCTACTGTACACCTCTGACTGCCTGAAGAGGAGAAAGCTAAGTAAAAAGTATAACTAAATAAAGTCCTTGCACTCACACATAGGACCTGTAGGAAATGCAGTCAGTGTAAGACCATGTGGCAGTGTGGGAGGTGGTCGGGCGTCATCGGTGGATGGAGAGGAGGCGGCTGAATCCGCAGGTTACACGTAATATTTCTCACCTGGGTGAGATCACAGGATGTGTACTTACAGAGACGAGAGAGGACGCACATAAAACACGTGATGGAATGTGGGCTTGGAAAGTGATGACCTTGAGCAAGCCCTAAAGTAAAACGTCCTACATGGATGACCTTTGTTAAGCTCAAATAGGCATGATCAGAGGAAGAGCGTGTTCTGTACCTCTTCACCTTGATGTCCATGGCATGAGCAGCTGATGTACCAGGAATATAATGCTACAACAATTTGGTTGGACCCCAGAGGAATAGCAATGACAATTTCAGGTCCTGAACCTCACAGAGGTTGGCCGTACATACAGTGCATTAATCTTAATGCTGCAGCTCAAGGACTCCTGCCACCAGTGGATGTTGCCTGAGGAATAGGATGCCAAGGGAATTACAAGACTGGCAGTACTGAATCAGTTCACTGCACAGTTCCTGGGTTTTAGCACTACTGTAGTGTGTGTGTGTGTGTGTGTGTGTGTGTGTGTGTGTGAAGGTAGGTGGGAAGGAGGACTCAGTAGGCAGTTAGACTTTGACAGCGCTCGCTTCGGGCTCACATTATTATTATTATTATTATTATTATTATTTTATTTTTGAGCTAGCACTTTTCACTGCGCTATTCAGCACTTAATGATTTTCAGCACTATTCAAAAAAAACATGTACCCAGTATTTTAGGGCTTTTACCTTATTTAAGTTCAGCACCTTCAATGCTCCTATACCAGCGTTTGACCTCTGTTAGCTCTGTTCCTCTTTCTCTTCGGTTGTCAATGTTCTATTTATTTCTTGAAAGGGCAAACAAAGCACCCATATGCAACCTCAGGTGAGAATCATCACACGTTACAGACCTGCCGGTTCACCCGCCTGTTCTCTGACCACATCAACACTGCACTATAGCCAAAGGGATAGTTCAGATTTTTTTCAAATATGGCTTAAATCAAATTTGAGGTATATGTAAGTACAGTATGTTACAATAGGTCTTGGTCATTATAATTTTTTTCTACTCTGCACACAAACCGTGAAGTTTGTTACCCAGAACATAAATACAATGTAAGTAATCAGGGCCAAGTTTCACAACCCATGCGTTGTGCAAAAATTAATTCCAATGTTCAGCTAAGACTCATATGAAGCATTTGCAATCCCACTGAGTTAGTCTCTTTCAAAGTTATGGTGTACTAAGTACAAATTTGACTCTTCTCACTGGAAGTAGCTCTATGGCAAAAATTAAGGTGCCTGAAAGTACAGTATCATGGTTGGTGTAAAGCAGGAAAAGCCTAATTTATTTACTATATACTATTAAAAAAAATACTATATGGTCATTTTAAACGTCAAATCTTAAAATGACTAAGACATATAGTAATGTATTTACATGCACCTCAATTTTGATTTAAGGCAAATCTGAAAAAATTCAAACCATGCTGGATTTAATCATTTAACTATAGTGCAAAAACTGCATCAATTAAAAAAAAAAAAAGCTAAAATAATGTAGTAGAGGGTGGATAGCACCTTCCTCTGAGTGTGTACGTGTGCACAAATTCAATTCAATTAAATTTTTATTTGTATAACGCTTTTAACAATTGTCATTGTCGCAAAGCAGCTTTACACAATCAAAGGAATTGGAAGGTGGTTTTTGTAAGGTTGACTTGATGGTGCTCCGAAAATAACGTGGGCTTCATAGATAATTGGAAGACCTCTGAGAGCAAAGCTGGCCTGTTAGGGCGGGACGGTGTCCATCCCACTCGGGGGATAACCAGCCTCGGCTAACTGGTAGAGGAGGAGGCGTCGCAGTTATTTACAATGATAATCTGTCTATCGTACAAAAACACGGACACAAATTTAATGCATTTGAAGTTCTCTATAGGAACGTAACAAGTGTAGCTACAAATATTAAGTCTGCTCAGTCGATCCCGCTAATTATCATATCCACCTGGAGCTTCCCATTACCCATCAAGTCACGCTGTTTTTGTGCACTTTAACATAAATTGTATTTTCCAGCAGCCCATTACACAGTAACGTTGCTCATTGTCTCAGGTGATCCATCACAAGCCAGCCGTGCAGAAGGAAACGAGAGGCTGGGGTTTGATGGATAGCATAGGAGAGTGGCCATTATTTTAAAGATTTATTTTGAATGCTTTTTGGTAAACACCGAATTACAGCTCTTTCCTGAAATACAGCACACCACTTTAGATCTATATCTGTGTTCAGGCTAAACAGAGGACACAGAAGTCATGAAAATGATACGTAGCCAGTAGGTTCTTTAAATAGCCTGCATTATTTGTCTCACTTACAGTGCATTCAATAATGTTATTATTAGCTATCGATTTATAAAGAAATAATGTTATCTCAACTATAAGTTATTTTTCTTTATTTCAAAACCAAGCTGATGCATGCCTGAGAGCTACAGTAAAACTTCCTACAGTGCAAACCACACTGTGATCTACAGGGAAATCCAAACCTAGAATCCTGTAATGTCCTTCACAAACAGAGTCAGGAGTCAGGACTGTGCCATGCTTCTGCTTTACTGGTTTGCTGCTTTCTGCCTTACTGGTGTTTTTTCTTCTTTTGTCTGTTTTACCTTTTTTGTCCTTTTTGTACTGTAATAATGCCTTCAGTGATCATTAAGACAGTTTTACTCAGAGGATTGTAATCTAGTGTTCATGTATTTCTATTTTGGACCAGCATTCTCTGTAGCACAAACCACCTCAGGGCAAGCTGGCAAGCTCACCACATAATGCTTCAAGTGCCTCTTCTGCTTCACAGCAGCGTGTTGGAGGTGGTGGCTCAGTGCCATTTTAGGCATAGGGATTCTGAAGGGTATGATGTCATTGGGCAGTGATGAGACTATTAACTGTCTTGACATGATCACAGGCTTGTTACATCTGTAAGGGGTGAAAAAATTTTATTGTTACATAAGTAATTAATATTAGGGCCCATGCACTATGACATCAGCCCTAAGTTGTCAAAGTGTGTAAAGGGCCCTCTTGTTCTTCTAAGAACTTTTTTCCACCATCCAGGGCTTTTTGGGGGTCTTAAATGTCTAAAAAAAAATCATGAAAATGTTGGAATCTGCTGCCATTAGATGCCTGAAAGTCTGGGACCTTGGCGTGGCTCAGGGCCCTCACATGAGATTATGCTGCATAGCTTACACACTTGCACAATTGCACATTTAACCAGTTACACATTTAGATCACGCTGAGCTGAACAACTTTCACAATGCATGTCATCGGCCCAACTCAACAGGAAGTCGGTTATTTTGGGTTGTTTGCAAAACACACTCAATGGATTTTGATACGCTCCTCCTAGGGAGCATGGACTTGACATCCAATTCCCCCTTTTCCAAAATTATGTCATAATGGTATTGGTATGTCCCATTTAAATGCATGTGCCCACTGCTCATTGTCTTTCTGGTTTCCCAGGTGGTGATGGCACAGGGTGCCTGGGCCCGCTCATTGTTGCTTACAACTATTATTATTATTATTATTATTATTATTGTATCCATGCACCTAACTTGGTTCTAACCACTAAGCCATCATACACCCTTATGAAAATCCCACTCCTTGTTTAAATTAAAATCCAATTTTTGTTTTGGCTTATATCTTCAGATTTACATAGAGTACAGTAAAAGTATTTCCACCGATTTCTTGAGGCATCCTGTACATCATTTGGCAAAGTATTTTAATTATTTTTGGCTGATATTTTGGCTGGACCCTATACCAGGAGACCCATCGCAGGGCACACATATACACACTCTCTTTCACATACTATGGGCAATTTGGGAACACTGATTAGCCTAATCTACATGTCTTTGGGAGGAAACCGTAGTACCCAGTGGAAACCCACCAAGCACGGGGAGAACATGCAAACTCCATGCACACAGAGACAGGAATCAAACCTAGACCCTGGAGGTTCAAAGCAACAGTTCTAACCACTAAGCCACTGTGCTGCCCTGATATCCTGAAGTTCTCCTTCTGTATTTTGAAAGTAACATATGGAATTAAATATTTAAAAAAGACTGCAACTGCAGTCACACAATAGTTCAGTCCTGAAATTCCTACAAACGAGCAACAGTTTTGTACCTGAACCTCCATTGGTGAAACTAGACTCCATAATAACTTAAACACATCTCCTGTTATACTGAACTTCCAGCCTCCTAACACACAGTATGAATGCAGATCAATCCCAGTTATCCGTTATCACCCAGATGAGGATGGGTTCCCTGTTGGTTCCTCTCAAGGTTTCTTCCTATTGCCATCTCAGGTAGTTTTCCCCTTAGCGCTGTCGACCTCAGCTTGTTCATCAGGGACAATCTGATCATTTTGTTCTACACACATTTTTTTCACACATTTCATACTAATTTCTCTCATTTTTTATGCTACGGGTACTATATAAATAAAACTGAATCAAATCAGGCCAAAAAAATCAAGAGTCATATACACAGAATATAAATTTGGAATGTTTGGAAATATTGCATATTTTTTTATATAGTAACTTTTGCCCAGTACTGTATATATGTACAGTATATATCGACAAAAAAGAACGCTTCTCACAATAGGAACCACAAAAGAAGAGCTACAAATTTCCTGCTGTGTTTAATTTCATTTTCAAACACTCTGGTATTTCCTGTCTGCAGCACATTATGGCCAAGTCAAACGAATGGGATTAGATGCTTTCAGTGTTTACAGGATCTCACACACAGGATCTACTCCACCCATTTAATCAGGTCAGGATACCGCTGATTCAGAGTTAGTAGAATATTCTCTCTGAGTGCACTGACAGTGCCTGTGTTGCAGAAAATGTTTGGGACTGTTACTAAATTGCAGATGGAAAGAATTAGAGCATGTAATTAGCTCCACAGTAGCTCTGAAACACCTGTTCCAACACCTGCTGATTGGACATATTAAACTCAAATACATGATGACGATGTAATAAATTAATTTCATAATTATCATTTTTAGTCATTTCCTTTTTAATCAAACACAGTTGCTTAATGAGAGTGATAGTGATTTCAGGAGTGTCGCTCTAAAGCAAGTTTACATTATTTTTGTACACCTTTTGTGGATTATCCTAGTGCCCTAAGTAGTGCCCTTGAGCAGGGGTTTTGGATTCAACCTTATAATTTAAAAGGAATTACCAAGCCTAAACATTAATAACATAATGTTATCAGATGTGTGGAAGTGACCCGTTGTGAATGTGGGTTTAGGCAGGCAGCTGCTCTCTCCTCGGTACTGCGGACCGTACAGACCTACTCTCACCCATGCTGCGACCCACAGTTAGTGTAAACGTTGTTAGAACACCTGTGACAGGGAGTGGTATATACAGGGTGACACAAAAAAACGGGAACTTTTTTACAATCCAATAAAACTAGAAGTGATAAAAGAAAAAAAAATGTATTCATAGTAATTGAAACCTAAAACTTGCCATTTACGAAACATTGATAGAATTGATCATTTTTTTTAAATTACGTCCTTTAGATGGCTTCCTCCTGTACGAATAAATTCAAAAGTTCCCGTTATTCTGTGTCACCCTGTATATATTGTAGCTAAACATCCCAGTGCTGTTATGCTCTATATCGCCACTCATGGAATGCTTCTCATCCAATCAGATTACTCAGTTGGAATTAACTGTTGGATGATTAGATTTAAAGGACAGAGCAGAAATGCATGGATTTTATAAACGTATATAGACATTGGAAAGTCCATTGTTATGCATGTACTAGAATTCAGTAAGCCAGGCTTTTCTTACACCATCAACTACTACATTACTGAGGAAGACAATTCAGTCACTTTCACCCAGTTAGATTTAAGGACCGGTTAGCACATAGCTAGTGATACTTGTTCATCAGTTGCTTACATCTGAGAGGGAAGAAAACAACGACTCCATATTCTCTTTCAAACTTTAGCTCAGAGTATTGCACCCTGATGAGACAAAATGAATTATTTATATGGCCAGCTAAATTACCTTGTCTGCTGCTTTGCCAGTGTTTTTGGCCGGGAGTCAATGAGAAGGTCGTGGTGCTGCAATGTAAAATTAATGTATTAAAATGAACAGAAATGCTTAATTTGGTTTTAGGGTCATTAGTGTGTTAAGGGAAAGAGTCATATGGGATAAGGGTTGAAGTCAGGAGTCACCTGGGTGAACAAGGTCCAAAAGATTTTCAATGATTAGAACCAGTTTAAGACAACCAAAGCTTTAAAGAAAAAAAAAAAACTGTTAACAAAATCTATCTGTTTCTGTAAATAACTTGTTAATACGGTCTATTATTATGTGACCTATAGGTTTTGGCATGTCTGTGTCTACAAACCGCATGATCTTCATTACTTCTAGACAAGAACCATTCTCTTTTTAAAATCACATGATTACTAACGGAAACCATCTGTTTCACAACATCGCTTTAAATAAGCAACAAGCCTCTAAGAGTTACAGGTTTGCTCTAGTATTTCGCTTGAGGTGAGGCCTGCGCACGGCTGTCATTCAGGCTGCTCATGAAAGAGTGGTAAGTGCATGTTTCGGGACTGGTCTCAGGGGCCAATCAGGGGTTAATGCATATCCCCCCTGCAGCCGGTCCGGTGTGTGAGTCCGGGGCTGAATTTCATTCACGGTACACCACCCTGGGTGAGGCCATTCCCTCGAAGCCTGTATTCAGTCTGCTCTGCATCACATTTGCCTATTTAGATTTCTCTCTGGCTTTTTGCCCATCTCAGTCAAATCTTTCAAAGCAGACTGTCATTTCTATGCTTTAGAAAAGGTAATGACACTAAGGAAGGTTTACATTGATGACCCTAAACCAGGGTTCTCATTTATCGATGGTGTGGATAAGGTACAGAATTTTGTGTTTAAAGGATGCATATGCACAATTCTATACATTTATCAAATTATTCTTATGCACACTTCTGACCATGTGTATACAGGAATCAATAGTAATAGAAAAGAATGATCATGAGTCAAACGTATTGACAGAGTATTAATTGACTACTGAGCTCAAAGATGCAAAGCAAATCTTCTTCTTCTTCTTTGTCTTTCGGCTGTTCCCTTTCAGGGGTCGCCACAGCGAATCATCTGCCCCCATCTAACCCTATCCTCTGCATCCTCTTCTCTCACACCAACTAACTTCATGTCCTCTCTCACTGCATCC
>JAQQZS010000007.1:1875071-1895921 GCA_030068045.1 Platyallabes tihoni | reverse complement strand
CTTTTAGCTTTATGTTCAGTGTTTGGAGAATATTTCTTCTTTCCGCCATTTTGTCCTCTGCTATAGAAACTCTTAAGTCTCTTAAAAGTCCTCCTCTCTACTTAAGGGCTAAGATGTTTCATGAATAATTTTTCTCTTTACTAAGATTTAGTCCTAAATTTAACGGGAAATTCTAAGAAAATGTCATAATTCTAAGATTTTTTTTTAGAATTTCATCACTAGGAGCAACTTTTAGGCTTAAGAAGCTTTGTGAATACAGGCCCAGGAGGTCAGGAGTACAAACAGCAGTATTCAGGGCGTGCTCTCACTTCTGTCCATCACAACAACAAATCTCTGTGCTCCTGTTGCTCATATTTAATTAACATGATTAAAGGAAAAAAGCATTTTCAGTGTTTTTTTTGTGTGTAATCCCAATTTATATATAGTTTACTGATATTAAATATAGCCTTATGTAATGTGAGTTGTCTCTCAAGACATTCTCAATTTAACAAGTGAAATATGTCAGTCTTTTATCTTTTTATCTCAGCAGTTCAGTTTATTTTTGTTTAGCGCATTTGGTTAAAATGACTAGAATGAGTTCAGAAATTATTCTCGTCCTCATAAGTTGCTTGTAGTTTTACAGGTTCCTGTTTACACAGTTGCTCTTTTTGCATGTATAATATATGGTTATGTAAGAGAAAATACAGAGAAAACATGTATACACGCTTTAGGAAAGTAAAAATAGTATGATTTATATAATATCATGTATATCCATATATAATGTATGGAAATAAATGTAGTATTAAAATATTTACACTTATCCTTTATAACATCTATAAGTGGCATGATAAATACTATATTAATATAATAATATAATTAGTTATCCTGTCACTTGTATGTTTTTTCTTTTCCTGAAGTGTGTATAAAAAAATTTTTTTGGCTGACCGTGTATTTATGATTGTGCTTTCCGGTATCGGGCAGATAAGGAAAGGTTTCTTTCTTCATCATTGCGATAAACTGAAATTATATTTAAAATGATGTATTGTTACAGAGGAATACGCCGAGCCCCATGTCAAGTAGAGAGCAGGCAGCAGGGCAAAACAAGCCGCCTCTAACACCTAACTCGGGTACGTATGTTCTTTTGTTCTTCTTTCTATGACATTTTTGTCTGTCCTTTGTGTGAGGGTATGTATCTTGTCTTATCTTTCCGTCTGTTTTCAGGGTTGATGAACGGCTCCCACTCTGCGATGTGTGATCAAGACTGCAACTCCATGTCCCCTTCGCCCCACAGCAACCCTATGCTGGGTCTTCAGTCGCGTGGGTCCGGCTCCAGCCCTCTGCTGAGCACCGGAGGAGTGCTGCAGTACGCAGACAGACCGCCTCGTCTTCCGGATGAGGGGCACCAGCATCACGCCCTCGAATCCGATCCCGAGACCCTAGACAGCGAGGCTCGCCGCCACATGTTCTTCTCTTCCTCGTCCTCGACGTCGTCATCCTCCTCCTCCTCCGTTGGTGGCTCGCGTCCTCATCATGGATCATCCAAGCAGGGCAAGCATCACAGCAGCCACCACCATCATCACCACCACCACCATCATCATCACTCACCCGGCTCTCACGGCTCAGAGGGACGCAAGAGAGGTCGCCGGAAACGCAGCTCCTCCAGCCTGATTCCAGCAAGTGGATCTCCAAAAAAGAGATCGTTCCCTGGAATTAACTACTCCTCAGGATCCCCACTTAATATTAACACCATGGTGAGTAGACGGATCAAACGGGCACTATAATTAAAAAAATTTAATTCTTTTTTTTTAAACCCATGAATTGCATTGCAAGTTTCATCGTGAGATGATTAATTAAAGCTTTAATTGACTTCCAGGTAAACAACATCAATCAGCCTCTGGAAATCTCGGCCATATCGTCTCCGGAGCAGACAGGTGGCAGCCCGTGTGAGACGGACTTGGACCAGCCGCCAGTACTGAAGAGAGAGCGCCCTCTGGAGATCAATGGCTCCAACCGTGACTTATCCAATCCCAGCTCAGACGAGGAGGAGGCCGGATATCCAGCAGACAGCAGCTCCTTACGGTAAGATTTAACGATGTGCTGAGTATTTTTATTAATTTTTTTCTTAACAGTCTCGAAGTTAGATTTTCTTCACTGAACATATTTTTCCCTCATTGTTTTGTTTTTTTTGTTGTTGTTTTTTTTTTTTTTAGAATTGAAAGAAAAATTGCAACAATTTCTCTGGAGAGCCGAGATGGTGAGAGGGGTAAGGGGGCGCCTCTGATGTACTGTAAATAGTACACGCTAATACAGTCGACCCCCACGAAGTCGCGGTTCAGTGTCATAACTAATAATTGTTCGCGAAACCTGCAAATATCCTCTGCAAATTTTATTTAGCTTTTTTTTGTCGCGATATATAATTATTCATGCGTTTGAACACTAAACTTAAAAACAATATAATTTACTTATTTTGTAACGTAAATATTAACATAAATTCAGCTACATTTCCATATACAATATAATTCTGTATAATTTTTTTTTGTACTGTGGAGAGAACACAAAGCAACCGTAGAGGAAAATGCGCTTACATATAGTGAATTATTTCCATATTTACCCCACAGTACTGATACCAAATAAAAAACGGCCGCACATGCCAAAGAAAATTTTTAATGAAATCTGTTTGAAATCAAATTTTATTGTTTTGGCCAGTATATTTAGAGTTTAAACTTTAAAAATAGGCATTATTTATTTTGGCCACATCCAAAACTTGCACTTTTTCACAATTCGCAGGTGCTCCAGTAACGTAACCCCATCAATTTCGGGAGTCGGCTGTATTACACAACATTATTTTTGTGAAAGAAAAAAGAAAAGCTAATAGCTTGAAATAAATAAAATAGATTAATTTGTAGCAGTGGTGCTGTTTCATGCATTTAGATTTAAATCTTTTCGGGTTTATCTTCCGTGTTCATGAAACATCACCCTGCCTTGTCTACGATCTCCGTTTTCAGGGTCACAAGGCCGTAAATCGGGAGCCAGTAGCGTGAGCAGTGACGTCTCGTCTTCCTCCGGTAAATGGAAGTCGACCTTCTCGCCCATCTCTGACCCCAAGCCCACGCCTCCAGACCTCCGGCAGAGCAGCTCTCCTTTCTGTGGCCCAGACTCTGACTCTGAGCAGAAACCGCAGAGGAGAGCAGAGCGGGACCGAAGCGAGCATTACGGGAACCCTAAACCCTTCCTGGGTCTGGACAAATCCCGGGAATCATTTCCTAAACAAAAGGCACGGGAGTGGGAGCTGAAGGCCATCAGTAGTCTGTCCAGCCAGAACCTCTTCATCTCTGCTGCAGCAGGCGGAGGCCTCCTGTGTGGGAAAGCGGGTAGAGCCACTGCAGTTTCCTCTGCCTCCTCCGTGGGGCAGTATTTCCCTCTGGGCGGAACCTCGGTCTTGCAGTCTCTATTCGGAGCGCAGGTTCCTAACCCGGCCACCAGCGGACCTCCACGATTGGTCAACGGTCACTCTGTGCTGGGTGGCTTTTCTAGCGCTGGACTGGCAGGGGGCGCTGCAGGAGGTGAGCTGTTTTTTGTGTTTGGGTTTGATTTGTCCTAATAGTTTTGCAGGCGCGTAAAGGTGTTATGAGGTAAGTGAAAGACAAGCAGTACTGTTCTTTCCCCCCTTGCCCCTTTTGCTCTGTGTGCCATTGATCCATTAGCTCATTGTCTTGAACGTGACACCCTCAGAAAACCACGAAGAACATCACAGCAGATGTGTTAAACAGAACTGCTTTAAAAAAAAGCACCTTATAAGGAGGTAATTAAAATAATATAATGTTATAATGGTGTAATTAAAAGCTATTCAAGGTAAAGAAGCACTGGTTTAAAAATGGTTTGATTAATAATAAATAAATTTAAAAAGCGCACACACACTCCCTTCTTGTGAGTTCTGTATTTTCAGCTGACCTTGACTTTTCTTGGGGTGTTTATCATGTCTGCATGGCTTGTTTTGGTTTGAGACATTCCTCTGGCAGCCCAGCTCTCTAATTTATTGCCCTCAAAGGCACCTATTTTGAACCCAGGCCGTTTGGAGACTCCATGTTAAGAGTTGGGTCAACAGTGTTATGCCTCATTGCTTTGAGCGTGTTTTTTAACTTGCTTGCTGCTTATGCACAACCTGGCTGATTACCTGTCTCTGACCCCAACCCACTGCCCCCCCCCCCATCCCATCTCTCTCTCTCTCTCTCTCTCTCTCTCGCCCTCTCCCTGCCCCTCTACCTCATCCTCTGCTTCCATCATTTCTCTCCCTCTATGTCCTCTCGACACTCTGCCACAGGGATTTTTCACCACATGACGCCTTCAGTGTCCTCTCAACAGTCCGCGCCCCCCAGTTCGCAGCACAGCCACTCTTCCTCGCAGCAGAGGAATCTGGACTCCAAAGCCGGGGCCTTGTTCCTGGCCCAATATGGCCGCACGCAGACTGTCCTACATACTCCCTCCCCTCCCGCGCTTTCCCTACCTCCCCCTCCTCCCCTTCTCAACACTTCCTCCTCCTTTTCCTCCGCTCCTCTCCAGCCCTCCCCGCCATGCTCAGAAAGGAAGCAACCCGTTTCCCTCCAAACGCTACATGTGCCCGCTGCCTCCTCTTCATCCCCCTCACCTGCTCCTGTCACCTGTATCACGACCACTCCCGCTCTATCCTCTTTGTCTCGGCCCTTCACACTGCCCTACCTGCCTTCTTCAAGCGGAGGTGGAGGTGGCGGAGGAGGTAGCGGAGGAAGTAGTGGAGGAGGTAGCGGCAGTGGGTTGGTGACCTCCTGGAGGACTCTGGGTATGCAGGTGCCCTACACTGCTCGGCCCAGATAGCGGTGCTGTGAGCACACGGGGAGGGAGGGAGGGGTCAGAACTTTGGGGTAATTTATAATTAGGAGCTGCTGTATGGTACCTGCCAAGCTTTTGCCGCAGTCTGAACAAGGTATGTGCTTTGCTTTTGTGTGTCGAAGCTGCTCGTCAGATATTTGCATGTTCCTGTGGGTGTATGTGGTTTTTTTTTGTTGTTGTTTTGTTTGTTTGTTTTTTTACTGCCGTGTCGATTTATCGTTCACCTACTCAGGTGCCATTTGTCATTACAGGTAACTGAAGCTTATCTACCTCAACCCAATGCAAACCTATGCAATGGAGAAGGTGTAGACCAACGGACTCTCCATCACCGGTGCTCCGACGTTAGCTAAAGCCACCCGGAGGTGTCAGAGCATGGCACCAACGCATCTTACAGAAACACATGAGTGTACACACACACACACACACACACACACACACACACACACACACACACACACACACACACACACAAATAAACAAACAAACAAACAGGTCAGGACCACTCATAACCTTGTGCTATTGTCTAGTTCTGAAAGGGAGGCACTGACAAAAGTGATGAATCATCAGTTTAACAGTGTGTTTAAACAACGCCTTAGCGGATGGGGAGGTTAGATTTTCGTATTGTGTTGGGAATCTGTAAAAAAAAAAAAAAAAATGTTTTTTTCCAGAAAAATCAAAGCATCAGCTGAGCGTTTAAACTTATTGGACATTTTGCTCAGTGCTGAAGCTCAGCACTGTGTCTTAGCCTTTAAACGTTGCCTGGATTATTACAACTCACCTTCTTTTTAGAGGTAAATGTGGGAATATAGACTTGAACATGAAAATGTGATTATGAAAAAAGAAAAAATGGAAAACTGTAATAGCATCATGATTTAAACCATTTGAAGTTGCAGTATTTGCTGCATTATGTGCTTATATATTCCTTTACATTTACACTGGGTAGAAGACTGTTCACTACAAACAAGTGAGGAAACTCGTGCATTGTTTTGGGTTACATAGATTAGATTTTTTTTTGTTGTTGTTTTTTTTAAATATGAAAACTCATTAACAAAGTGGCAAAAGCACAAATGTATTTAACAAAACCTCAATAAGGCTTTTAAAGAGAAGTGTATTGATGTATAATAGAATAGGTTATCATTTAAGAAAACAAAAAAAAAAACAAATGATAAGATAATTTCATTGGTTTTAATCTGATATTTCTTAACGATGCCTAGACGTGTAAAGTTAGAGCTCAGAGTTGGACATGATTTAATCAAATCAGGTGTTTTTTTTTTTTTTTTTCTTTCTTTTTTTTTTCTTCTGAGACAAATAAAGATCCGTGGTGCTGAAAAACACTTTTGCTCAGAAAGGTGCTAGTATCTGCTTTTGGATGATGCACATCATTAATGTCGTGGTTCTCTCTGCAAGTAGGAAAACCACACATACACGCGCATAATGGGGAAAAAAAAATCTTCAAACACTGGTAAAAATGTAACATTGCAAAAACAAAAAAAAATCTACTGTGCAACTGCCGTATTTTTTAGCGTTTTGTACTGTGAATGGAAGTAACTCTCAATGTTTAATTGTATATAATTTCAAATATTTATCATTTCTGTTGTGATTGTTTTTGTTCATTTTGTGTTAACGTACTGCATAATTAGTTTAACTCGTTTGTGTGTGTGTGTGTGTGTGTGTACATGGCAAGAAAGATAAAAAAAAAAAAAACATGGTGCTACAATCTAACTCTGGACTGTGCCTATTTATATGATCAACATCGAATAAGAGACAGATTCTTGGGTGCTTCTGTTGACAGGGACCTCGCGTTATGTAGCACCAAGTGAAAAGCAATCAGACGCTGCATTGATCCGAAGCGTTTATTTATAATTTTTTTATTTTAAACAACTGAATTCTTACTTGAGCTGTAAAGTGGGGGTTGTGTCTCCACCGGTGCTGGCGTTTGTCCTCCTCACAGCCAAAGCCCATCTATCCACCCTGCTTCCAGCGTTTAGAGCTTTTTCACAGGGTGAAAGGTCATCTTTCATAGGCACAGTTTACAGCAGGGGTCGGCGATATGACAGAAATGTATCATGATTCTCAATAGCATTTCTTATACACACAGTAGGTGTTACAGGATGTACAGTGAGGGAACAAGCATTCAGACTCTTATTTAATATACCTCAAGTGCATATACACACTGTCTAGTCAAAAGAAAAAAAAATTGCCTTTTTTTGGAGGTTTTCAAATTACTGGTCTGCATACGCAAAGAAAGCAACTAAGGAGATATCTGAAATTAAAGGAAGGAAAGTAAAAAGTCATGAATGGAGATCATTTAAACTCTTGAAGTTGCATCATAACGTCCAGTAGAATCAGAGCTACTGTATGTTGAATAATGAAAGTAAGAGGATTTCCATGCTGATGCGAACTCAGCATTAGGACTAAACAGCTGTGTGTCCATAAAAATCAAACATGGGAGTCATGGATTTATGTCTTCACACACTAACAGTACACAGTTAACAAACATTGATATTACAGTAGCTATTACATCTCTCTACAGTAAGAAGTAATTAACTTTTTTGCAGCATGTTTCTTTTTTTTCTTTCTCAAATGTGTTTTCAGGTCCTCAAACTTGATGCTCTGATGGACTTGCATAAAATTTTCAGTATTCAAAGTCAGTGGCCTGATTAAGCCATGTAGGCCGTTCCTACGATGTTGTATATTGTTTCAGGTCATTGTCTTGTTCAAACCTCCATCATCTCCCCAGATTCGGTTTGATATCCGACGAGATTAAATCCTCACTAAGACTAAAGTCTCAGTACCGCCCTGCCCGCCCACTCCCACCACCGTGCTTCACTGTGGTTATGGCGTCCCTGAGATCACACAACGTACTTTTATTTTTCCCAACATGATGAGCTGAATAAATGCTGAAGAGTCGTCTATTTCGTTCTAAGAGATTTCTGATTAGTTCAAATGCTTGTGTGCAAATTTTAGAAGGTGGGAACTTTAGCTTATTCACTTGAACGTCCTGATCATTAATCGGAGAGTCTGCGCTTCAGGAAACATGGGAAACTGTGTGAATGCTTGTTTCCCCCTCACTGTGTATGAAATGGAAAAATATAATTATAAAATACACACGCAGGGAGGCCTGAAGGTCTGGATCTGTTGGCAGAAGTGTAAATTACAGCAAACTCTTTCAACTCTTTCCTCTGACTTCATGGGACTTGTTTATATCCAGAATGCAAGATTGTTTCTTAATGTATCAGGTCTGTATAGAGAATGTTCTGGGTTCTTTCTGACAATTCAGTTTTATTTATATAGCGCTTTTAACGATGGTCCTTGTCGCAGAGCAGCTTCACAGACTTAAAATGAAAATTTTGGGAAATGAATTCGAAATATGTGAGGAAAATGTGTATGAAGCAAAAAATAAAAATAAAAAAAGATTGTCCCAGATTGTCAGACAGACAATCTGACTTCCGGTTCTCACAAAGTATCTGAAACCCTGAACAGTGCTTGGTCTGTTTCTGTCCCTTCTTCAATCAAAGCCATCCTTTTTATGAGATTAAGAGAAAAAAGTTATCATTTTATGTAAGGAATCATGCCTATGGATCCAGACGTCTGTGTCTCTCTGCGTATATAAAAAGTTTTTTTTTTTTTTTTATGTCCGTCTGTTAAATTTTAATCAGCAGCTTCTTGTTGGTTTGTAAAGAAAAAAAGAATCAAGTTCTTCTAACAGTTTATTGAGATCAGTGCTATATGATCGTATCGCCCATCCCTGCTCATGTGCAGCGGTTGTAACTGGTGTCGTGGGATCACTCAAATACAACTTTGTTTGTGAATCTGTTTCAGTTTTAGTCCATAAGAAAAAAAATGAACACCTAATCCAGGACTCTGTAACCACTCTCCTGACATTCCCGAGTGTGAGCCTGTAATCCGGAGTGAGGAAGATCTCACAAATGAGATCGTGGTGTGTATATATTTATAGGCTAACGTTTCTAACGAATGAGAGCCGGGTCTTTACTCCTCTCTTTGTGTTATCCTCACAGCGATGTTGAATAGAGTACAGAGTGTTATAAATTACAGATGTTAAGTTCTCCGTGAAAGTCAGGACGTCGTGTAGAACAGCCAGAGCTTACGGTTAGGATCTTACCAGCACTGTCTATATATTATGTAGTCATTGTTCAGGTTAGCTGTACCAGTTTGTGTTTTGATTGATATCGTTCTTTTAATTAGAATTTTAAGCTCCTGATAGTTTGAATAGACTTTAGACCAGTGAATAATGGTGCTCTCCTACACTTTAAACAAGGTGAAGTGCAGCTAAACATTTACATACAGACAAGATTTAATCAACTCCCATACAAGGTTTGCTCGTTGTGCTTTGTGTGTTGTTTCTTTCTTATTTACAGCTTTCGAGGGTGAAAACGAAACCGGACTTCTCTAAAGCTTCATGCGTGGAAGTGCTCATGTAATTCTTCTTAACATGACAGTAGATTAGGGTAGTGTATGTGTATTTACTCAGGTACATGCAAGATTAGACTTGTACGTTTCGAGGCAACTTCGGTCTGTAATGTCGGTATAAAAATGTAAAGATGCGTTTAGATCTGTAGTCTCAGGAAGATGCCTTACTGGTTCGACCTCACAGGTTGTCTCTAATATAAAGGGAAAGATTATAAACATCGCGCATGAGTGGGTTTTGAGAAACAATGTTCTTTTCTTGCATTCTTTGTAGATGATAAGGATTTTCTCCCCTTTTGTAATGTCTCCCATCTTTCTCCAGCCACGTTTGTGTGACCTCTCTACCTGTACTTTCACTTCACACTAAGTTATAAAAGAATGATCGTAGTTCTATGTCAGAGAAAAGTAACTCTGTTGCATTGCTTTCATGTTGAACGACCAAACTTCCACTCTCCACATAGAACAGTATAGGATGATGGTGCAATAAGTCTTCACCAATGTTCTAATTGCTGTTGTTGGTGCTGGTTCTATTGCTTAATGAAGTGTTTCTAATTAAAATAAAATAAAGTAAGAAATAATACGATGCCTTGATGTGTTTGTCTTAATTCATCATAGTGTTTTATATTCCATGATCTTTATTACACGTGTCCTGTCCTAGCTTAAAGATCACATTCAAATGAACTGCCTCCAAAACACCAATTTGAGGAGGTACATTTTTC
The DNA here is from genome assembly GCA_030068045.1 of Platyallabes tihoni. NCBI lineage: Eukaryota > Metazoa > Chordata > Actinopteri > Siluriformes > Clariidae > Platyallabes > Platyallabes tihoni. Next base: position 1,885,929 of record JAQQZS010000007.1, on the reverse strand, counting down.
CAGAAACGTCCATGTTCAGGATCTTATCAATCATTTCTCAGCTGCATTTATGGCAAACAAAGTACAGTAGAACGTACATGCAAGAATTTTAATTAACTACGACATTCTGAATATATAGCAATATTAAAACATTTAAATACAACTAAGATCTGAAGAAGGCCAGTTTAGCCTTTCTTAAAAGGCTAAAGATCTATAGGTGGCAGTAATGCAGCATACTGGATGCCAATTGCTGTAAAGCTGGAAAGTCCTGGCCAAAACAAAAATAAAAGGAAATAACAAAAAGGTTAGGTTAGCACTAACATCTGAATGTCTTTAAAATCACTGAAAACTAAATTTTGCATGATGGGTCCCCTTTAATATGACGACCCATCTGCACAAAATGCGACCGTGTGAGTACTGACGATATGAAGAGATGCCAAAAATGGGCCAAACCCTTAAAACTGAAGCAGCACAGACTCGTGTCGGCAGCGGAGCATGGGGCACCGACGATAAAAAAAAGAAAATCACCCCTCACCTTCTTTGATCTGAAATATTGGTAGACAGATTAATATATATTGTTGAATTGTGTGCTTCTCTGTAATTGGCCCACAAGTACCGCACACATAGTAGCCCTTAAAACTTAGAGCATTATTTGTTTTTATTTATTTTTTTAATAAACATATATAGCGAACATGATTGTGTGTGACATTCTTTTTTTTTCCCCGCCCACCCCATCAACTATACAAACATGACTGAACAAAAAACTTGGTCAAAGAAATAGCACAAATACACAATCTATGATCTAATTGTTTTTTTTTTGTTTGTTTTTTTGTTTGTTTCTAAGACCAAATAATAAAAATAATAATATGCTTATTTGGAGAGTTCTACGTTTTTGTGATGTTGCCGACACGGGCCTGTGCCGCTTGAATTTTAAGGCTTTTAAGCTATAATGGCATGAACTAAACAGGCCACGGGTGTTTTTTAAATGTCAGTTTCTACATACTAGTATTCTATATACTGTACAGACATGTCCAATTCTTTAACCCTTTTAATTCAGTTAAAGCTCACTTTCTTATTTTAGAAATAAATAACGTGTCCTGAGTGTTTTTCCCCCCTTTAGGGTCTTTGCCTCATTATTTTAAGCTTGCCAGAACAAAGACCTTGAACCGTTCCAAAAATATTCGCAGCTGTGTGTGTTCTGCAGTCTGTTGACTGGTCGTACAGAGACATACCTAGTCTCGAAGTCGCCCTGTTGACACCTGGGGCAAAGTGTGCTTCATAACTGGACTAAATCTGATTTACATACAATTAGTCTATTGTTATGAAGTCATCATTATTGTTGTTATTGTTATTAACTGGCTGAGCCATTTCATTTTATTTATGGTGCAGGTTTAACTTCAAGGAAATACCGAAGAACTGACAATTTCATTAAATTCTGTCCAGACAGTTTTGTGTGATTCTGTGACAGAGTCTAGCTGGACAGACAGATTTTTTTTTTCTGAGTCTGGTTTCTGGTTCTCCAGTGTATGAAACATTAAGGTATCATTGAAAGAGTGAGTTATATAATATTTTTAGGATTTTCCTATTTTTATTACTTTTTAATAGCAGTTTTGTCAAAACATCACAAAAATTTAATCTTAGCATTTCGCCACCTGCTTAAACTTTCTTTTTGGGTGTTTGTGCTGAACATCTTTTGTCCATAATTTGTCCTGAGATGATGACAACCAGGACATGAGGATAAATGTCAGAAATCATGTGATGCATTCAGACCAAACTTGTGAACTTCGGAGCGGATTTTAATTCTTAAATAAACATATATGTGATTTTTCTTATGAGAGGTCAGGCAAAAGTTTAAAAAATAATAATAATAATTCACTTCTTCTCTTCAAAATAAAGGACACTTCATCAATAACACAAGTAGCCCCATGACCTGGTGGTAACCAGCAAGCTTTGCGTTTTTTTGGAAAGGAAACTAAAAACGAGAAGTGAGAAACTGACTATCTCAGCAACAGCTTAATGCATTGCCATCAAATTTAGGAAGGAGTAACCAGCCCCACAATTGTTGATGCTCTTATTTTTACTATTATTATTATTATTATTGTTTATTACCTTCTATACCTGTACAGGGCCACGGGTTGCCTGGATCTCCTATCCCAGGTACTCCTACTACTCCTTTGGGAATGATTCGGGTATACACAAACACACACACACTACAGGCAATTTGGGAATGCCCAATCTGCATGTCTTAGATCTGTGGGAGGAAACTGTACCCAGAGGAAACTCACCAAGCAGGGGAGAACATGCAAACTCCATGAACACAGACCCAGGGTGGGAAATAAGCCTGGTCTCTGGAGGTGCAAGATGATGGTGCAAACACTGAGCCACTGTGCCACCTTATTGTTATTATCATTATTATTATTATGATTGACTTGCTCGTGCATTTATTTTCTAAAAGCATGAGACAGTGAACGAACAATGGAATCAAGTTTGTTTTCTGTTATGTGAGAAATGATATGAACGGACGGATCTAATGCATCTGTAGAGAAAAAAGGCCTGTTGTTTTTACTTGATTGCTTTTTGGAATGTCTACTCCGTGTTGTCAACTTCTGAGTTAACACACCCGGTGTCGGCACAGTAAATCTTTGTCTGTCTGACTTGTTTTATCGGAGGCCTCTATAGTGTCTCTCAACATTCACACGCCTGCTTCAACCCCCTTAATAAAACAAAAGGCACACATTAAAATCCCTCCATTCAAGGACACGGTACTGAAGCTATTTTGGCAGCGTGTTTCCTTCAGGAATGCAGAAGTTGTCTATAAAACTCGTTTCCATTGTCGTACCTTTCCCAAACACGGACTGGACACGGTTGTGACTACGAGGAAATGGGTGTGATGATGTGCTTTTGGCTGGTGCTGCTTCTGCCTGTAACGGTATTCACGGGGCCTCTGGGAAATGCAGAGATGGAGCTTAACACCAGCGAGGACTTTGTACCGGTCCAGTCACACTCAGGTCAGTCACATGCACAATGCTCATGCCTTCTGCTTTTATTTAGATTACTACAGATGAAGTCTAACATTTAGGCTGAACTGCTGTGGGACAATTTTTAATAAATGATCTGTTCAGTATCTCCTGCAGTCTCACTATTACATTGTGCACCTCTTTACAGCACAAAGCAGAGATGAAACGGAAAAGCGTGTGTCCTCTGGAGGACCTGCCAGCCTTACACCTTCCCCATCGCACCCTCTTTTGCAGGGCGTGCCACGCGTTGAGGAGAAGCAGCGTCTCCCTGATGCACCGTGTGAGGACTTCCTCACTTTGCAAAATGTCTGGAGAAAGGACGGAGATCTGGTGAAGCAGGAATTAGCACAGTTTGGATTTTGTACACACGATGATGAACAGGTTTCAATACTAACAATGCAGATGGAGCAGAAAGAGAATGGCCCAGAATGTTTGCACAGCAAATCAGGTAACAGTGCTGTAATTTAATCCTACTGTATTGAATATATTAGTAAAACATCAAGGACATTGCTATGGGATTGTCTTTTTATTCTTTATATTATTATTATTATTATTATTATTAAAGAACATTGGGGTGTTGACGAGGATGGGACTTTTACACTGACCCTACATTTTGCAAAGCCTGGGACGTACGAACAAACCACACTGGCTTCCATGATGCTCCTGTTTTTCATTGAATCCTACAACACCGATGAGTTGAAGATCACATTCAGCAGTCATGTCCTTCAGCCAAACAACCAGGTAATTATCATCATCGTCATAACAATATGGTCATGATGTTCTGTTTTGACACTTGCTTCTCTGTTTTTTTCCATTTACTACCAGATGGCGTGTATTTCTCAGGCAACACGCTTCCTGGTTCTTAGAGGAGTTCAGCCCGAGAGCTCCAGTCATGAGAATATACAACTGAGGATGGAAGTTCAGCATGACAGTGGTGATGATATTTTTTTCTGTGCATAATTATTGTAATTCATTCTACTCATTCAGGGCTACTGTAGTCAATGTTAGTAAATGTGTGCCCTGTTTTTAGGGAAGAAAATAGGTTTGTCTGAATTTCAGACCATTATGAATAAGAGGAACAACAGATCCAAGAGACCAGTAATTCTTTTGTTTCCCAAGAAATCTGACAACCATTCAAATGGGTATGTTCAAGAGAAATATCTCATAACATGTCGCAGCTATAAATTGTTCTTACATGCATTTCTTTGGTTCAAGTGTTTCATCACCAGACGTTGTCCTGTGCCCTTTTCCAGAACGTTCCTCTTTTTGTGTGAACTACAGAAGTTCTTAAATGAAGTATCACCTCAAGGAAATCCACTACTTGCACAAGATGAAGTCAGGGTGATCAGCCCCAGTGTTCTTCACTCTCTTCCTCCTTTATCTCTTGGGGGGTCTTCAAGCGAGTCTCTTCTTCATGAGCTGGTCAATTCGTCAAGCACAGTTCTGTTCCACTTTCCTGACCAAAGCTTGGAACTGAGGAGCCACCGAGTGGAGCTGGATCTAAAGCCATCATTGCTGTCTGTGCTGAAATTAAAACTAGATGAGGCTTTAGCAAAAGTGCAGATGGAGGACGTTGGACGTGGTGCGATGGATATACTGCAGACTCTTAGTGTTCTCAGTGCACTTCCTGATGATGGAGCAGAGCCAGGTACAGGTGCTTGGTTTATTCTTATTCTTGTTTTTTAAGGGTTATAAACTGTTCAGTTACCTTTGTGGCTAGATATATTAAGACAGAACTTTATTTCTTTTCTGTTTAGGTTTGGAGAACCAACGTGAGGTCCAGTACAGAGCCCTGTTACTTCTGAAGGGTTTACAGGCTGTGCTTAATGCTTGGGCTGTAGAAAGAGCTCAGAGGGCGGCCCGTGCCGGGCAGCAGGTACCAGCAAGGATTAATCATTGTCACCTGGAGAGCTTCACGGTGTCTCTGGAGAAGTACCTGTTCGAACCTGCCACAGCCAATATCAACAACTGTGAAGGAGCATGTGGTTTCCCTCTGTTCAGCGGTAACAACCATGCCATCCTGCTGAACAGCCACTTGCAGAGCGGACAGCCTCTGAATCGGCCCCTCTGCTGTGTGCCCGTGGCATACGAGGACCTGTGCGTGATTGAGGTCCACCAAGACTCCACCCTGGTGTCTTACAAGACCAACACGGTAGCCAAGGAGTGTGGATGTCGCTAATGATAATATTAACACTGACATACACAGTTATGCTACAGTATATAATAAACAAGTCTCACAGTCTTACCTTATATTTCATTTATTTTTGCAAGTGCACAGATGTTTTTCAAAAATACAAAATGCAGAAACTACTGCTACAGTGTTTGACATGCAGATCCGATGTTCAATCTGTCAATCGGGACAACATGTCAGCTGTGCAAAACCAAGAGTGCTGACATATACCTCTTTCTGAATGTAAAATATCATGTGTGTATGGATTTGTAATGCAAAGACTTTCCGCTTTCTGAGGTGTACAATAATATAAAGAATCTTACAAGAGCTATATCGTTGTGTAATTTTTCCAATGCAGTAACTCAATGTATTCATTAGACTTTAAGCTAAGCCATTTAAGCATGTACAATAAGTCAACAAACCATAATAGCGCAACAACTATCCAAAGCTATCCCTTAATAAATATGTTGACACTTTTTTTTCCAAATAATGAATGTTTGATTTAGTCATGAGTGCTTGTGCGTTCTACTTTTGAGTATATATAATAAACTGTACCAAGATAACATGTATCTAAATGTCTCATTTGTTATTTATTGGTTTTGTATATTTGAAGAAATCAGCAATTAACAAAAATATTATTATTCAAGTCATGATGATTACTTATTTATCTTTCCTGTTCCCTTCCAGTTCACTCTGATGTTTTATTACTATTAAGACATTTAATTCCTTTCTTTTAGGAGTTTCCCAGGTATTTCTTTCTTTCGGACTCCTTTGGGCACAGGCCTTTCTCCAGGTTTATAATGCTGATCATTTTCATTGTCTTCTTCTCCTCCCCAGTTCCAAAATGCAAGACTATCCCACCAAGATTCTTCTAACTAAAAATTAAAAGAACACAAAAAAGAGAGAATTTATTCCAGTGAACATTTAAATTTAGTTGATTGTAAAGTTAGGAGAGTTTTGTATTACCTCATCCTGGACATCTGACTCTTCTGACACTTCAAACAAAGGCTCCAGTGTCTCTAAAAACATGGAAAGAAAAAGAAAGGAAATAATTAAATCATTCACTCTTATAGCCTGGCAGACCTGAAGAAAATGTCTTGAACAGCACATTTAATAATTACTCACCTTGAACTAGTTCAGCCGCAGAGCTGAGCACCAAAACGGCCACGGCCACCAGTATGCAGCGGTTCAGACTGATTCCCTTCCATGGGTTTTCCACCTCACTCAAAGACTTAACAGGTAGAATCCGGTGATATTTCTCTATAAGGAAAACTTATTTTCCATTTCATTGGAAAACACTGAACCACAGTTCTCAGTCAATCAGTCGACATCAAATTTCAGAATGGGGAAAACTTGACATCAGTCATTTTGAATATAGCATGGCTGTTGACTATTTTATTACTTGCTGAACATCCACACAGGAGAGTCAAAGATTTTTTGGGGGGGAAAAAGGGCAACAAATGTTTACCTACGTAAACTATCCAATTTAAGTGAGCATTTGTAAACTGTAAACCATTTGCCTCAGGGTTTCAGTTCTTGACTGACAAGAGAGGAACACGGTGTGGTCTTCTGCGGGTGTAACCTATTCACCTCATGTTTTGGAGTGTTTTGCGTTCTGAGATGCTTTACAGTTCTCCATGAGGTGTTTTAAGTTATTCCTGTCCACAGAACTGACTTTGTTTTCTTTGTACCATTTCTTGTAAAATGTCGTGTGTGAGAATCCCAAGAGATGAGCAATTTCAGGAATACTTAAACCAGCCTGTCTGACACCAACAACTATGTCACACAAATGACTTTTTCCCCAATTCCAATGTTGAAGATTAATCAAAGCTCTTGCCCTGAACCTGCATGGGACTATACACTGTGCTGCTGCTGCCACCTGATTGGCTGAATGGATAACTGCATTAATACACAACAGTACAGGTGTTCCTGTTGAAGTGGCCAGTTAGTGTAGAAGCAGGAAAAAACACCACTTTTACCCATAACGCTTATGTTCATAGATAGCTATATAATCCTCAGAATAATTGTTTTGTTTTAGTTCAGTTAATTAACTGTTCAACTGAGTTGGAGAACAAGTCTGCTTAAGCTATCTGTAGTGTTAATTTTACAATATTGCAACTTTTACTGCTCATATTCATTATTATGGTGCAATATAGTAAAATCACAAGTAAGTAAAAAATTAACATCAGGAGAGCATATTAATAAATAATTTCAATGCTAAGATTTTGAAGCTAATCCTGGAAGATAAATGTTAGCATAACACACAAGATTGAGCTCATCGTAACTAATTTCCATGATCAATTGATTTACGTACATTAAAAAAATGAATATTCAACTGCACGTCTGGATATCGTAACCTTTCAGCAGTTAAAACTAGTGATATAGGACCTATAATACTTTCAACATGGCTTAAAATAGACTTTAGGCTGAACCACAGAGAGCTAAAAGAACTTCCAAATACATGCATGCAGAAATCTGCATCTGTATAGTTACAAATCATCTGAAGTACTAATCACTGTGATATAGAATGAGTCATTACTAACCTGCCATGGTCTTGAAAAGGGTGGATATTGCAAACTTGGACTGTCAGTGGCTCATGTTATGCATCAGAAATGGGTCCTTTGATTGACAGGAGCAGCTGAGAGTAGATTATAAAAACAATCAAAGGCGGCAGGTCACAGTAATGTGTGGCTTGGCTGGGCAGAAATGGTTTCACGTTATTAATGAGATTTAGGTTTGTCCCATGTGATCTTTTCCTCTCTATATAAATATTGGATGTAGTAATTCTAAATTCTATTTCCAGTATGTGCTTTCTACAAATCCTTATCTTCTTATATAAAATAAAATCTATAAACAAAACATATTATCTGGCAGATATTAGAATTGAAAATTGTCCCACAAACACATTTTGAGCTACACTATTAATCTATGTGTGTGTTATAATTTATTTAATTACTTCATTACTCTGTTGTTTTGTTTGCCTATTTAAAGGGGACCTATTATGCAAAATTCCCTTTGTAGTCACATTTATACATTAAAACATGAAGGAAAAAATCCTGCATTTGTCCTTTTTCAAAAAAATTTTTTGTTTGCTAATGTGACCTCATGTAAGAGGAGTCCCTTCACCAGCTTGTTGTTTGAGGGTGGGGCATGGTTCAGCAGTAGCTCATCTACATAGACACTGAATTGTTAATTTTGAAGGAGGAACTTGTGCTATGAAAATCTGAGGGGTATTTCTCAGATGTAAGAGGATGTAAATCTGCATTATCTGAGGGGTATTTCAGCTGGAGTATTAACACACTTTAGCAGACACACCTTGTTAACTTGTGTAAAAATAATATAATATGGGACCTTGAAAGGTAAATTCATCACTATTACTTTAGCAATTAAGGTGATGGAGTCCAATATTATTTGATTCTTATAATCCATGAGCCAACTTGTTTTACTTGTTTTATTGTATGTGTTTTTAAATAAGTAAGGGTCATTAGCCAATGTGACACCTGAATAGACAACTGTCCTCATTCAGGGACTTTACTATAATCAGGAGTGTTTGCGAGAGGTGGAGCCCCTCTGCAGATCAAAGCAGATCTTCTACACAATGCTATCGATGAGGAAAATGTGGCTTGTAAGGTTCCTTAAAACAGAATAAACACATTTTTGTTTTACTCCTGTTTAACAACATTCTAGAACAAAACATAAACAAAATGTTTGTGTAAAAAATATTTCTATAGTATTATATTTATGGAAGTATGTGTATTCTATGTACAAGAAAATAATATGCTGATTTCAGTAAAAAGTCACAACTGTTATATTTATTATAACTGTGAAATGAAGTCACTATTAACAAACACTTGCAAAATCACACAATTATGATATGAATTAATATATCTCAATTATACCAATGTAATTGTGAGATAAAAGGTTGTGAATATTTACTAGCTGTGGCATGAAATGTCCAAATCTGTAACTCGTGATTGCAAGATTTTTTTAATGCAATGCTGTGATAAATCGCAACTGCGAGTCTTGCAATAACAAAGCAAAAGGTTACAATTGTGTGTAATGTATGTAAAGTGAAAAAAAATCACAGTTGAGTGATATTCCGCAAATGCAAGATACAATTGGTTGCTCTTTAGGTAATTCTTTACGTAAAATTCCTAACTATGCAAAAATTTTATAAAACCATAAGGTAAAATTTATAACTATGTTGCTACTGTCACACAACTGTGAGGTAACATGAATACCTGTGTCATATTGTCTCACAACCGAAATGTAGAAATTATAGCTATGTGATTATGTTTCACAACTGTGAGGTAAAATTTGTAGCTATATAATTTTTTAGGTAACATTTAGAGCTATGTGGCATTATCACAACTTTGAGGTAAAAAATATTATAGCTGTGTGGATACTGTCACAAAACTGTGAAGTAAAATTGATAGAATTCAACAGAAAACTGTCAAACATTGTGTCACACAAAATCTATAAAATCTACCTCACAGTTGTAAGATACAACTGTGAGGTAGATTTTATAGACGTGTGATACTGTCACAAAACCGTGAGATAAAATGTATACTGTGTATTACTGTCGCACAATTGTACGAGAAAGTTCGGAGCTGTGTGATACTGTGACAAAATTTTTAACTGAAATTTATAGCTGTGTAATACAATCACACAGCTGTGAGGTAAAAGTTTAGTGGTGATACAAGGGGGTATCAAAAAGTTTCGAGATTAGCTTACAAGTTCTGTTTTTTCACCGTATTATCCTACCTCAGATCTCTTATAACCTGGCAGTCAATTTGCTCTGGTCACTGGGGACAACTTCTCAATGCCGTGATTGTTGAAAAACATGACGAGCATGCACTTGGTTGTACTGCGGACCTGCCTCGCCCTTTTTTGGTCATGGAGATGATTGGCTGTTCCACTGGGAAGACTATTGCTGAAGACTCTCAGGGTAGTACCCATTAACCAAAGTTTTGTCATCTGTAATGATCCTCGACATGAAGGACCTGTCATCCTCACGCCAACAGAATTCTAGGCAGACTTTAACGCAATGTTCCTTCTGCTTCTTGCCAAGATTCACAAAGATTTTTTTTTATGTTCGGTCTTTGTTCTAACTTGCTGTCCATGATGAAATAGCAGACGTGGTAAGACACATGGTCAGAATGGCACCAGTTGCACAGCTCTTAATGTACAAAGGACAATGTGCTGCCATCGGTGGGCGTGTTACAAAACTAGTCTCAAAAGTTTTTGATACCACCCTGTATTTTCTTTCAACTCTGAAGTAAAATCAATAGATGTGTGATATTGTCACACAATTTTAAGGCAGAATTTATAGCTCTGTGATATTGTCACACAACTGTGAGTTAAAACGTATAGCTTTCAAAAATACTGTCGCACAACCGTGAGGTAAAATTTATAGCTGTGTGATACTGTCACACAACCGTGGGGTAATATTTATAGTGGTGATATTTTCTCACAAATCTGAGGTAAACTTTTAGCTATGTGATACTGTCAAACAATTTTGAGGTAAAATTTATAGCTGTGTGATATGGTCACACAACTGTAAAGTAAATTTATATTTGTGTGATTAAATATTAAATATAAATATATCACAAATTAGTGTGTGTGTGTATGTGCCCTGCGATGGATTGGCACCCTGTCCAGGGTGTACCCTGCCTTGTGCCCGAAGCCTCCT
>JAQQZS010000007.1:1756857-1775436 GCA_030068045.1 Platyallabes tihoni | reverse complement strand
TGGACTGTGGGAGGAAACCGGAGTACCCGGAGGAAACCCACCAAGCACGGGGAGAACATGCAAACTCCATGCACACTGGCCAGGAATCGAACCCGGACCCTGGAGGTGCAAGGCGACAACCACTACACCACCGTGCTGCCTGATTCGAAAAATTTGATTTGGCAAATGTTTTACATTGGATGCCCTTCCTGCCACAACCCTCTGCATTTATCCAGACTTGGGCCTGGCACAAGAAGACGCTGGATTGTGCCCCCCTGTGGTTGCATTCATTGTAATCTGTTGTTCAGACAATTTACGTAATCCGTGAGCCAGACAGCAGTCATTCCCAATCCGTTTGTGTGTTGTGTGAAAGTCGTCCTACAAGCCCCGCCCCGATACCCCCCCACCCCTCTGTTGTTCCTGCTGTTATACCCCTATCTCATCTACGTGGTTTGACTATGCGAGGACTGACATGCTGAGAGATGGAAACCTAATCACAGCGCCAAAACTTGCGGTGAATCATGATGCACCGATCTTACGGCCACCGCGCGAAACCGCGTAGGTGAGATAGGGGTATTAGTAGTTATCAGATTATGGGCCAAACTTCGCTGAGTGATGATGGTAGAATAATTATAAAGGTCTTGACTAAAACAACATGCATGAGGAATCACAAAGGAATTTTCATTTTCTGCAATGGAAAAGTACTCGAACTAGTTACTTTTATCAGAAAATAACACTGTAATGTAACTGATTACTTTTTAAAGACAGTAATTTTGTAATGTAATTAGTTACTATAAAAAGTAAGTTTCTAGATGGATTATGTGAAACAAACCATTTGACTGTGATGAATAGTTGAATCTTATCTTTTGTTAAATATTAAAAAGAATCATATCTTTTTAAATATTGTTTAAAATATTGTATATATAATAGTATTTGGTGCTTGATGCAGGATAAACATTTGATTCTTCTGAAATAGTGACTGTTTTGTTTTGTATTAATTTGGCCAGGACACAGGTGTGTGTGTGTGTGTGTGTGTGTGTGTGTGTGTGTAAACTCTGAAAGCTTTATATTTTCTTTTAATTGTGTCAAACTGCTTTGCGAAAATGTTGTGAATGATGGTTAGGTTTTTATTATTATTATTATTATTATTATTTATTTCTTCCTTCACCCAGCCACCCCTGAGCGGAGACGCGGCTCGTGCGTGATGATGCTGTGCGTGATGATGCTGCGCGTGACGCCAGAGCGCGTGCCCGCTGCGGTCTGGGCGGAGGGTTTTCATCCAGGTCTGTCTCGGAGTGGATCAGGGACGCGGCCCAGTGCGCTGTGAGGGACCGGGGCAGTGAGACAATGGCTCGGGTGTGTGGCGCCGTGTGTCCGCTGCTGTTCGTGGCCGTGTCGATGGCAGCATCCGACCTGTTCGACAACCAGCTGGGGGACATCAGCTACTGCAGGAACCAGTGTCAGGTCACCATCAGGAACAAGAAGGCTGCCAGAGTAAGTGCTGCAGTCAGGACATGCTGTGATGATGATGATGATGATGATGATAATGAAGTCAGATTTATTTTGGACACGCATGTCCTGAAGGCACGCGCTCTCCTCCCGCGCGGCCGGAGCGCACTCTCAGCACTTTTACCTCTCAGTGACGACACACTGCGCAAAAACCTGCCTCCACCTGGCTGACTGAGGGCTCATCAGGGCTGCTCGGGATGAGTTAAGGCTTTGTGCATGTTGGATGTGTGTGTGTGTGTGTGTGTTCACCCCATGTGCACCCTGTATCATGATCAGACTGTAATTACTCACCCGCTGTAATAACGGTGCTGGCCTGCGGCGCGAGCGCGTGGGTGATTCCTGGGGTGACAAGATTCACAAAGATGTAGCAGATGATTTATTAATGATTTGATCTTAACCAGGTCGTGCGTGCTATGTCGCATTTACTGTATATCTCCATTACAAAAAGGCCTTCATCATCATCATCATCATCATCATGAGGCTCATGCGCATCTATATATGTATAGTCTGAGCCATACATCTCCAGGATGAGGTTATTAAACAGTAATGACACAAACGGACTGCGCTGTGGACAAATAAAAAGCGCAATTTGTCATGCTCCTGCTGTTCTCCTGTCGTCCAGAGGTCGGCGCTCTTCGCCATATTAAAATGCTGACATCATAAAGCAGAAGGCTGTATCTTGCCTGTTTTCTTGGAAATTGATTTAGGCCAAGGAGACAAAGAGATCAGGCCTATATCCAGAACATTCCCAGTGCTTGTGGAACCCCATCAGTGCCGTGTCCTCTACAGACGTGCCAAGCGTTCCACGGTGTTCCACTGTGTTCTATGGTGCCTTTTTCTAACGTGATTAAGGAAAATAAGGTTCAATTTGGAATACTGTAGTACACCTATCGATAGAGAGCCATGTTTCTGTGGTCTGTTTAAATGATTAGACCTGCCACTTTGCGCTCTTTTAAACATTATCAAGCTTATTGTGTTTTACATATTATCTTGTTTTTTTAGTTATAATATTAGAGCCAAGTTGTGTTTAGTTGAATTTTCCTATTAAAGTCTAATTTTGAAATGCATTTTTAATGTGTATTATATTGTTTGTTGGGCAGCACGGTGGTGTAGTTGTTAGCACTGTCGCCTCACCCCCCCAGGGTTCAGGTTCGATTCCCAGGTCTGTGTGCATGGAGTTTGCATGTTCTCCTCGTGCCTGGTGTATTTTATTTGAATACTCGGGTTTCTTCCTACAGTCCAAAGCCATGCAGTTTAGGCTAATTGGAGTTCCCAAATTGCCTGTAGAGTGTGAGAGTGTGTATGTGTGTGTGTCCTGCGATGGATCGGCACACCATCCAGGGTGTACCTCGTGCCCTAAGTCTCCTGGGATAGGCTCCAGCCCGCCCGTGACCCTGAATACAGGATAAAACAGTATAGACAGTGAGTGAGTGAGTATTATTGTTTTCCATTCATTTAGATTTTAAATATCCATTGTTCCTCTATAGCCTTGATAGGAGGAGGTAAGTACCTACAACAGTCTGCATCTGAATAATCTCAAAATTATTAGATAATAGTTTTTTATAAGGTTATTAAATGTAATTATATATTCATTGTAATCATATGGTGGTCTGTTCTGCTTGTTCAGGTCACCAGGTTATGGATTAACTGCTGTTAGGGTAAAAAGGCTTCCTTAAACACTAGGAATTTGATCCATGATCTCATGTTCAGGCCACACAGTTTAGCTGATTCTCTTCATTTTTCCAGATTAAATGTTAAATGCGTTTTTCTTAACGAACTCTTTGAGAGCATCTTACAAAATGCACCACCAGAACCTCAGCAGATGTTGTTAGAACTACAACTCCAGTTGTGTGTGTGTGTGTGTGTGTGTGTGTTGTCACCAGATCACACCTTTGCTCATGCTAGGATGTTTGGCACCAAACTGTGGATGCTATAGTAAATGCACCTGAAATTCTACTGTAAAATATGGTGTTGGATCACTGATGGGAAAAGAAACTCCATAGATGTGATAATCTGTTTAATCCCAATCCTCTAAGTTCTTCTCACACATGTCTTCCACGAAGTTCAGCACTCCTTAGTTGTTTTCTTTTCTTGCAGCCCAGTAAAATGACTTTGTTAAAATGGTGACTTTTTCTTGATCAGGCGGTGTATGATGTAATACAGTTAGTTATACAGTTAAAAGAAAAAAAAATGTCCTTCTGTTTCTAAAATTGATCCCATACGAAAATCTTTGAATTCTCAATTGTAGATAAAAGTAATCATCATCATCATCATCATCCTCATCATCTAATTAAGAATATTTAAATGCTGCAAGAATAAATAATAATTGGGCAAATTAACACACACACGCACACACACGTAACTCAGTGGTTAAAACACTGGTCTATTGGTCAGAAGTTTATGATTTCAAATCCCCCAGTCACTCATATCCCTTTATTCCTCCACTGCTCAGTTTTCATAAATGAGATAAATGTAAGTCATGTTAGAGGAGAGTGTCTACCAAGTGCCATAAAATATAATGTACACACACACACGCACACTTGGCAGATTGGAAGCTGCATTTTGTGGTTCAGGTTCTTAGTGCTCCACTGTCTTAATGGTGTTTTTCCATCTTTTAACAGTCGCAGTAAACAGAAAAGTAATGGAACGTCCCTTTTTAGAGTTTTTCTCTCTTTTCTTTATTTTAAAGGTACAATAATCAACTTTTGGAATGTATTTTTGTGTTTTGATGCACTTACTGTCCATCACTTTAAATACACTCTGCAGGACAAATTAGATTTCGAGTTGGAGTTTTCAGGCATTAAAGCTGATCTCTAGAGACATAATCTTTAAAAAAAAAAAAAAAAGACTAATCTTACTTAATGCATCTACCAGTCTTTAGAAAATGGAGCTCTATAGACAAGGTGCTTTGGATGGTTATCAAATTAATACGAAAAGACAAGGACGGTTAAAGTTAAAGCAGATTTTATTACATAATAATAATAATAATAATAATAATAATATTAATAACATCAGATTATTTTTAGATTTAAACTCTGTCTACAAAACTCTGTTCTCATCAATGACATGTCCTTGCGCTAGTTGTTAATATGAGAGACGATGAATTATAAGTACAATGTTTAAACCACTTGTTAGGTTTGTATAAAACATACTTTAATGAAAATGAATCTTGCGTAACTAACGGTGATGTATATGTTGTTGTTGTCGTATATCTCACGAAGCGGATGTGCTTGCAGGACTCCATCATGAACGCATGCTACCGCGGCTGTCGGCTCTATTCGATCTGCCAGTTTGTGAACGGGAACACCGGCTTCAACAACAGCAGGGAGGAGTGTCATGGAGGTGAGGCCCGCTGCCCGGGTGTAGCGTATCAGATGGTTATATAGAGTGTTTTTAAAGAGCATACTGTTGAACAGTGAAGTGGAACACTCTGACACGTTCCATCTGTGTGTGTGTGTGTGTGTGTGTGTGTGTGTGTACAGCCTGCCAGGAAGCGTACAGTAAGTTACTGGAGCAGGAAGCTTGCAGCACAGGCTGCACCAGCCAACCAGCCGAGCCTGAAATCCAGCGGAGGAAGGTACGACTCTAAGTGTTTTCAGTCAGCATTTAAAGATTCCTGGCAGTTCTATCTTCTCAGCCTGCAAATCAAACATCTATCTCGCTCGCTCCCTCTGCAGCTCAAGGCCCTGACCAACCGGCCCAAACCGGTTTCGGTGATGGACGCTTTGTTTGGTTGGTGTAACGATATTGTCAGCTCTGCTCAAAGCTTCATGTCCTCCACCTGGACGTTCTACCTGCAGGCTGATGACGGCAAGGTGGTTGTGTTCCAGGTGTGTTCTTGTTCAGAAAGACTATTTCAGATTAAAAATATGCATTTTCGTTGGACATCCTGCAGTTTATGTTATAAAAATGTTGTGGCTTGTTGTTTTTCCTTCACATGGTGAAATTGTGACTGTAGGTCTGTATTGTATATGAACAGTTTGACAACAAAATGAGATAAAAGCCATTTTCAGACTTTCAGAGTAGCAAAGTCCAGCTAAGATAAGTAGTAGAGAGCGTGGTATAGTATAATACTGACGGAGCGCCATTCTACCAGTAACCACTCTGTCACATGGAAAAGTTTTGTTTTAGTTTGAGTCTTTCATAAACGTCTGATCTGCTGGGATTTTCACACACATTATTATTTTTTTGTAGTTTCTACCGAATGATGTGGGGAAAAAAAGCCTTTGGTTCTGTTGGTGGAAATGCCTTGTTTATAAGAGATGTTACGCGCAAAATTGGTTCATACTGCCAGGAAGGATGTAGTAACTCAGTGTGTTCAGCAGAAAAGCATCTCAGCGTGCACAAACCATCAGCTGTTGAGGTGAAGGGATGCAACAGCATCTTAGACTATCATGAGCACACACTCACCTGAACTGGACAGAAACAAAACGTACTTTTTCTATTTTTCAGCGATCCAGTTCTGTGTCCATGAAAAACGACTCCTAAATTGGTCTTAAATGTTTGTTCCTTGTTTCAGAGTGAGCCAGAGATTGAGTACTATGTCCCTGAGTTGCAAGCTGCACACTCCACTGTCGCAAACAAACCCTGGCCTGAAGGAAATCCTCAGACACAGAAGCTCCAACCTGGTGAGATACGGCACCATTAGTTCAAACGACTGTTAAAATGGACTTTTCCATTATAAAAATCAATGCTGGTACAAACACATATCTTCTGGCTTGACTGTAATTTGAAAGACACCATAAATTCTGTTGTTTCTTGGCGGTCTTCCGCCATCTAGGAGAACGAGTGCACGGAGAGAAAAATGCACCTAAAGCTGTGAGTAAGGGAAAGCACAGCTCTCAGCACGTTGAGGACACAGTTGGCGAGCACGACTTCCTGGGCTGCATGTCACGGTTAGAGGAGCCTGACTCACTCACATTCAGATATTATAAACAGATCGAGTTTAGATACAAGAGTGATTTTGTTCTTTCTCTCTTGCAGGCGTTCAGGGCTGCCACGCTGGATCTTAGCCACATGTCTCATGTTATCTATCATGGTGATGCTGTGGCTGAGCTGCGCCAGTCTGGTGACGGCACCTGAGCAACACGTGAAGACCCAGGTGTCTGCTCCTACAAACAAATCTGATATTCTCACAAGAGTCTCATCTTAAGTTTAACGCTTATAAATGCTGCCTGGTCAAAAAAAGTTGCAGTAATTAATGCTAAATATTATAATTAATCTGTTTCAGCTACCCATAATACTTTAACCCTAACTGATGCAGTGAGTAGCTTCTCGGTTCTTACACAGTAGTGTCGGATGGTGTAGAAAAGTTACTGCGTTTCAGAAGAGTCAAATTATTGGACACCAAAGAGAACAACCAGTGAGAGTGGAATTGGGTTAAGAACTGTCCACCACATTATTAAAACATGGGCTTGAGCCTCACCAAGACCAGCAAAGAAGCCACGTCTCTCCAGGAAAAACATCAGGACCAGACTGATATTCTGCCAAAGGTACAGGGATTAGACTGCTGAGACCTGGGGTAAAGTCATTTTCTCTGGTAAATCCCCTTTATAATTGTTTAGGGAATTGTTTAGGGAAAAACGTCTGTTGGGAGAAGAAAACGTAAGCACTACCATCAGTCCTGTGTCATGTCAACAGTAAAACATCCTGAGACCATTCATGTGTGGGGTCACATCCCAGCCAGGTATCACTCACAGTTTTGCCTAAGAAAACAGCCATGGATAAAGAACAGTACAATAACATCCTCAGAGTGGTTTGGTGACTAACGATGCCTTTTCCAGCATGATGAAGCTCCTCACCATAAGGCAAAAGTGAGGGCTAAGTGGCTCAGTGAACAAAGCATCAAATTTTTATGGGTCCATGGCCGGGAAACAGAAACATATATCTTAGAATGTTGTTTGAACCTGTTGAAAAAATTCCATGGTGAATGCACATTGAAAGCTAAATTTGGTCCAACAAAATATCAGAGATGTTGTTAGTCATCTGGCTGCTCCCGTTGAGGGGTCGCCACAGCGGACCATCTGATCCGCACAACAACTTGGCACAGGTTTTACACTGGTTGCCCTTCCTGAAGCACCTCTCCCATTTTATCTGGGGTTGGGACCGGTACGGCAACCAGTGGCTGGAGCATTGGGTGGGAATTGAACCCGGGGCTTCCACATGCCAGGTGAGAAACCTACCACTGAGCCACCAATGCCCCAACGAAATGTTAGAGTGTGGGACTTTTTTTGGCCAGGTAGTGAATAAAACACTGTTATTTGGACATTTTATTCTCGTGGTTCTGACTGTTGATTTGTTTTGTAGTGAAATACTTTTCATTTCTTTGTGTAATGTACTTTTTAGATAACTCCAGACCAGAGAAAACATTTTAGACAAGGTGTTGGTGTGTTACGGTCACATAACTGATTTTTTTTAGTGCAGCAAACTTGACATTAGTGTGTGTTTAATGTGGTCTAGAACAAATCATCTGGAGAGCACGTATCTGAGATTTACAGATTTACATCTGTGTACTTTTCCTGGCTTGGAAATTCGCTAAGTCTCTTTTCATTGGTCTATTTTCTCCTGCAGTTGAGCATTAATGGAGACAAGGAGTTCCTGGACTACATGCCAAAAGTTAACCATCTGACTTCCGTGATCGCCGTAGCAGTCGGTCATCAGGATGAAGGGAAAGAGGCAGCACCTCTGCCGGTCAAAGTCGACCTGACCAAAACCTCACTTTAAAATCATTATAGCGTGTGTAATCTGTTCGTGTTTCTGTCCCTCGATTAGAGGAAGGAATCATAACATTGCATTTTATAAATAAAGGTGCATGGTGTATATACAGTATATATAAGGAACAGGTCACACACACAACAAAGCCATTCAGTAATACTGATTTATATGTTTATTGTTCACTAGACAACGCTGCTTTCAAAACCCGTGTTACACCCAGGTACTCCCAGGGACACTCCACTGAGCGAAATATAAACACCGAACATCATTAATTGTATTAGTTATCCCTGAATAGGAGGAGATTTTCACCCTTGATTTATCCAGTTTGTACCCAACATGAACCAAACCCTGCTTATGGAATAATGGGAGCGTAATCACATGTACATACATGTAGTTATTTATTTATCTCTATCACTAATGTATATCACTTACTGTATACAGTCTTATTGTATTTTATCTCTCATTTTAATGCTAATAGATAAGACTCTGTGATTAAGTCGTATATACAGTGAGCTTCTATAAGGATTACGAGTGATGCCTGGGTAAAGTAAGACTAGAAACTTCTCTTTTATTTGTGAGATGATTCTCTTTCTTCTGTTCAGTGCTGAGTTCATGACAAATCGCTCATTTTATCCCATAACGCTCTAATCACAGTGCATGCTAGTATGTTTTAAGACTCACTTATGACAATAGACTATTATACGCTAATAATATTTGTGTTTATCGCTTAATGTTGATCGCCACAATTATATAATACAGATGGGTTAAGAAGGACAAATAATAATAAATATTTTAAAAAATGTTTTGCTTTTTTATAGTTACATGATTGTTGCATGACCTTTTTCATAATACATAATATATAATTTTTTTCCAACTAATAATTAATTAGCTGTTAGATTTTATTTACATTTTGCTCTACCCGATTTAGTTCAGAACTCATTAGTAATTTATTATTAATATTGATTTTCTCCTTGTCTGGATGCCTTGCAGTAAAGAACATAACGAGAGAGACTATTGTCTACTGGTTTCCATGGCGTCCATATAAAGAGTGATAACTCTTACAATGAAATTACAGCATCTATGCTTTTGTACTCACTGCTGAGGAGAAAAAGGCTTCGTATGACTTTTATAGCAAGTGTAAAAACCTAGGACAGCACACAGTGGCTTAGTGGTTAGCACTGTCACTTTGCACCTCAAGGGTCCGGGTTCGATTCCCACCTCAGAGTCTGTGTGCATGGGGTTTGCATGTTCTCCTGTGCTTGGTGGATTTCCTCCCACAGTCCAGAGACATGCAGATTAGAATAAGTGTGTGAGCCCTGTGATGGATTGGCACCCTGCCTCGTGCCCTAGGGCTCCTGGGATAGGCTCCAGCACGCTGTATCACGCGGTATAGATGTGTAAAAGCCCAGTTTATACATCAATTGGCTGTTAATAAATCCAAGCTTTTTTTGCAAGTTTCTGGTTAATATCAGTACAAGAAATTGTTTTAAGAGTAATTTTAGCCTGTGTGGATTTTTTATTATCGATGTTGAAGCCTTCGCAGTAAAACCAAATCCACTGAGAAGAGGACGAGGACATTGAATATTTCATACAGTAGTTGTTTATAAATGTAATAAACTGTAGGTTTGGCAATAATCTGTGACTTAACATCCATGCCGGTGTGTGACGCAGCACTAGTGGAGATGAGGAGTCTGTAGCCCTTCACCAACTCAGCACTGCTGGTAACCTGAGCATCATGTAATCACAGCATATAACCTGTTCTGTGTCCGTATTAAACCTTCCCTTTCCCAAATAACATCGCCTCTATGTAAATGTTAGTACCAAAAGTCCACATGTTAGTACATTAGTTGACATGTTTCAACACAATACATTAATAACCAGTAATGAAGATTAATGTAAAAACTTTAAAAGTGCAAGTATTAAATACAATTTACAAATCCATAACCACATGGTGGAGTTGGACTTTATAGCGCAGGACACATTCATGAGGAAGTTATAATCACGTGGTTGTGGCAAATCCTGCAGCAGTGCTAAAAATATAATGTGTGTGTGTGTGTGTGTTTATAAAGGTTAGCACTGCTGTCTCACACCTCCATTGTTGGAGGTCTGAATGTTCTCCTCATGTTTATTTGGGTTTCCTACTACAGTCCAAAGACATGCGGTGCAGACTGATTGGCATGTGTGATTAGGTGTGTGTGATTAGGTGTGTGTGTGGGTGCTTGTGCACTGTAAGTGTTGGTCACCTTATTACCTGAGACGTGTTCCAGGCGACCTGCTACGCTGCACAGGATAATGAATTAATATGGAAAATTAATGAATGTGTGTGTGTGTGTGTGTGTGTGTGTGTGTGTGTGTGTGTGTGTGTGTGTAGTTTGAGGTTCCCCAGGTGATCCGGTCCACCATTTCCAGTAACTTCTGCATCTTGTTATTCTCCACAATCACACAGCTACATTAAACTCTGACAGATGAAACTATTTAACCTCACCGTCTCTCTGAAGACTTTGTTTTGCTTCATTGTTCGAGTTGTTTGTGAACTGTGTGATCATTTCTAGACTATATGTCCTTTCCCTTTGGTTTTAGTTTATTAGGAGTTCTAGTTATTAGTTTGTGGTTGTTATTTGTATATATGTTTTTGTATACAGTATAATAAACTGGTTTTAAACCTCATAGCTCCAGGGTTCGATCCTGAGCTCAGGCTACTTCTCTGTGCTGTTTTACATGTTCTCTAGCTGTTTCCATTGACTTCCACTGTTACTATTTAAACGGAATAAAGTAATCTATAAATACAACAATACAACACACAGTGAAGTATCCATGTTTTGCTGGACGATCTTTTTCCCACTCCTTCAGGGTCCTGGAGTCACGCATTGCTCCAAAGTCCACCAGATGGTGATGGGAGCGGATGTTCCGGAGTGATCATGGTGCTGATGAAGCAGAAAGATGCCACAATCCGCCCCGTCTCATACAGCACTCCCACAATGGGAACAGCTCCCCCTAGTAGGCTAAACATAGCACAGAACCCATAAAAACATGCTATACCTCTGAATTCGAGCCATTAACCTTCTCACCAGCTTAAGCTTAATGTCCAGATATCTCCCCAGAGGAGGTTGAACAAGTGAAGTCCTTCAGAAGGACATCCAGCCCAATAAGGCGATATGTGAAGGACAAGCCCCACCCTTGGGGACTGAAAATTTGGGGCTGCTGCTTCTTCCTCAGGAACCCTGTGTGGTTTTTATTTTGGTCTATGAAGGTGGTACTGTATTATATTATTACTATATTTCTGCTCTGTCATTAGACTCAGCTGGAGAGAACACACACTGGTGTGCATAAAATGAGTCAGGACCAAGTGCTGTCCTGTAGATCTACTCCTCTACTCCACACCAAGGACCTGGACTGAGATCAGTCAAATGCTGCATTAAATCCCTCTATACTCTGTAATAAATCTGCATATCTGGTGATCTGAAGAGGAGTCGGCAGTATGCAGGTACAGTGAGCTTTCAGATCTCCTCTTGTACCTCTGATAACTAGACGCTGGATCTCCCATGTACTGTTTCCTAGCTTATGCTAATGCTTTTTGCTGCAGTTCCTAGCCACTGTTTCTGTGTTTTGTTTTGGGTCTGTACATACGGATCAGAATATACTGTAGCTTCACCTGGAGTTACGCCAGATCGCAAGCCTGTCGTAGGGATGTAGTGGGCAACCGCAGGAAAGGCTGCCATTCTTCTCCATTGGCTCCAGTATGCTAGTATTTATATCTCCAGTACTCTTGATGGCATGACGTTACACTCCAGTGTAGTAGGTGGCAGCACATTTTACATAACATTAGTAATCTGCATGTTGTTGAGAAGAAATGAAGAAGTGGTAGCCTAGTTAAATTCAGATTAATAGCACAGATAAATTAAAATGTCAGCAACGTACAGGTAGGTGTAGATCTGATTTAATGTTAATCTGCTTTCACAGTGCCGGTGAACTTTAATATTAAGTTTTTCCTTAATAGTGCTCTATGATATCAAAATCTGTGATTCTGAACCATTATTATTATTATTATTATTATTATTATAATACACAACAACACTCACTCACTCATTGTCTGGAGCCTATCCCAGGAAACGTAGGGTACAGGGCATGTTACACCTTGGACAGGGTGCAAATCTATCACAAAGCACATACTCACACACTCATTCACACACCACGGACAATTTGGTTATCTTAATTTGCTTGTCTTTGGATTGTGGGAGGAAACCGGAGTACCCGGAGGAAACCCACCAAGCACAGGGAGAACATGGTGGAAATCGGTGGGAATCGAACCCGGACCCTGGACATGCAGGGCGGCAGTGCTAACCAATGCTAACCACTCACTCATAACCACTCACTCATCATCTATACCGCCATCTTCTATTCAGGGTTGTGGGGGCCTATAGCCTACCCCAGGAGACTTGGCATGAGACGGGGTACACCCCGGACCGGGTGCCACTCCATTACAGGGCATTCACACACACTCACACACTATGGGCAATTTGGGAATGGCAGTTAGCCTAATAAGCATGTCTTTGGACTGTGGGAGGAAACCTGAGTACCTGGAGAAAAGTACAGGGAGAACATGCAAACTCCATACAGACAGAGACAAAGGAATTGAGCCTGGCCGGGAATTGAACCCAGACCCTGGAGGTGCAACGCGACAGTGCTAACCATTAAGCCTACACAACAGATAACATTAAATTGGTAATTAATACTTTTACTGGCCGCATATTCTATTTTTTGTTTTCTTTTTTTTTTTTTTAATGGTGAGAAATTCAGAGTACTTACTAGTAATACTATTAAATTCAATTCAATTAAATTTTATTTGAATAGTCATTGACATTGTCGCAAAGCAGCTCTACACAATCAAACGAATTATTTAAGTTTGTATGAATTGTGAATGTGTATGAGTTAAAATGATAAGACTGTCCCTAATGAGCAAGCCGAGGACGACAGAGACAGTGGCAAGGAAAAGCTCCCTGAGATAGGAAGAACAGAAGAAACCTTGAGAGGAACCAGACTCAACAGGGAACCCATCCTCATCTGGGTGATAACGGATAGCAGGGATTGACTGTGTGTTAGGAGGCTGGAAGTTCAGTATAACAGGAGATGTGTTTAAGTTAATATGGAGTCCAGTTCATTATTGGAGGCTCAGGTAGACTGAAGTCACAAGTCCTCGTCTTCGTGGAAAAGTGGAACCGTCCCCAGTCACCACACGCATCCCAGGCAGACCACACGGGGCATCCGTGTGACGAGATCTCCAACCAGAAGAGAGACACCAGGACGAGTCAGACAGGTCCAGGGGGCAGAAGGGGTCTGGATCACTGGCAGCTCAGGAGCGACATGTATAGTGAGAGAGAGAGGGAAAGAGAGAGAGGCGGAGAGAGGAGGGGAGAGCAGAAGAGAAGGAGAGAAGGAGAGATGGCAGTTAGGTATGGTCACAGTCACACAATGTATAAAGTGAAGGTATATTTAGTGCAGAGTACTGCTGTTGGTTGTTAACCAAAATATATTTAATATATTTATATATTGATATAAAAATAAATAAAAAGAATAAATTAAACATATACCCTGCCTCGTGCCCGAAAGTCTCCTGGGATAGGCTCCAGGTCCCCCGCGACCCTGATCAAGGATGAAGCGGTATAGAAGATGAATGAATGAATGAATTAAACATATAAATAGCAAGAGACTCTACATGTTACATTCTCATTAGGAGCTGATCTTAGAATCGCGTCTGGTCCCCTGGAAAAAATAACATACTGAGCCCCGAAGCTTTTTAATTACTATAACATTTTAAAGGCCCCCTGTCTGTCAGGGGCCACTGGAATTATACATACTTACCCTGGACCCTCAAACCCACACCGCTTTACATCACCTGTGGAACTACAGCAAGCCTCCCGACACTCCTGTTTGTTCTGGCCCATTAAACTGTAAGGCAGTTGGCTGTAGCCGGAGAGTCGTCAGGAGCAGCAGAGTGTGAGGCAGACAGTCTGGCCCACCGCACTATACAGGGGCAGGATGAGGCTCTGCACCAGGGGTACAATGTTTTAAATGCAAAAGACCAAATTATACTTATATGCATTATTTTTACATTTGGAAACTTTTTATTTTAAGAATGTGTGTTAACACACACACACACACACACACACATGCACAGCCTCTGTGTGAGCAGCATCTGTGTGTGCGCAACATCACTGAAGCTCGAGAGGGGTTGTGTGGTCACGTGACAGTGAGCTCCTGTTTCAGCATCACAGCGCTGAAAGTTTGAAACGTGCCTCGAGCGGCGTGAAGAACAATTACAGCTCTACATTAGTGCTTTACACGTGAGTAGGGTTTGCTTTTATTCCCTCTCTTATCTCTCATACTGTATGTGCTTTAGACGTGAATGTGAGTTGACTTAATGTTTTACCCTGAATGAGCTCACCTGTCTGATGTGTTACAGCCGGTGTATAAGGTAAGGACATCCATGTGTGTCTGAGGCAGTAACTTCTGAATAAATACACTCAATGCAGATTTAAAAACATTTAGTGAGGGTTTTAAACTTTCTCACTGGGCAGTGAACACATCACTAAATGATATCTGATTGCTTGGTTTAGACTTTACACCGTCTCCCAAATAATGAAGACTTTAAAAGCCAAGTTCAGGAAGACGGAGGTAAGAGAGCACGACACGACTTCACACCCCTGCAGCTTTTCCCTCATTCTGTGTCCTTACACCATAAACCCACTTCTGTTTGATCGTTATGTTTATTTCTGTCACTCTGAGACATCCTCCATGATGGAAGTTTCATTCACTGTTACTATTGTGTGACTGTAGTACAGATGGCCTTCTGCAGGCGTAACCTGAGATATCAGCCAGCGTTCAATTATTTAATGCACATGTTCACACAGAAATGCGCACATACACTGACAGGCCAGTTTATTAGGTATACCTCCTATATATATATATATATGCTTTACATTTCTGTAAACTAGTGTAAAAGAAGCCGACTTGATGCTGACATTGTACTATTAGTTGCGTTGGTCTCCAGTGTTTGAATGAATTCACTCTGGGTTTTAGGGGTAAAGACTTCAGCGTTGCATTTCAAAGAATTGTTGAAAATGACTATTGGTGTAAAATGTGTCATGTAAACACAGCTCTACAGAGCAGATTGTTTTACTTGGAAAGTCTGAATTTCTCCACTTACAGACAAAACATGTTATTGGTGCTAAAAAGTGTCTTATCTAGTTGAAAAAGTGAATTTTCAGAGAGGATCATATAACACCATTTTTCATAATACTTAATGTTTCTTATCTCCCAATTCATTTTTTGTAAATATATATTTTTATTAGATAAAAAGTAACACATTTTCTAAATACAATTTCATGACCTTTATGTCTGTAGTGTCCGTAACTTTGCTGAATTCAAATCTTTCAATGATCTTAACTGCCGATCAGATGAAACTTGGCCAGCTTAGATTTCACATGAAAAGACACAAACCTGACAAAGTGTATTATTCTAAAATGCAAAATTGTTAAGATATTGCAACATGAATTTGACATGGTTACGGACACTACAGATTTTTTTTTGTTTTTTTTAGGTTTTTACCAAAAAACTGTTTAAGCAACAATTTTTACAGATCATATACCTCTAGAAGCTTACACCAATTTTAGTATCAAAACTCATAAAGAAATATTAATAATTCGTATTTTAAATGATTAGCGTTTAACACTGAAAAATGGCATCTCTCTGAAACGGTTGAAGTTAAACATTTTTGAGAAGCGAGATTGGTCACTTCTATGTTGCTTCCTTGGCGCACACATTTTCTGTATTATATGTATAACAAACATTTGAAATCAGCACCAATACTGTGTTTGTTAATGATAGCAATCAATATAAGAAAAGAAGAGAGTCTTCATGTCTTTGTGGTATCTGCTGTCTCTATTTTGACCAGACTTGTATTCAGTGCTACGGTGGGACACTCGTCACTTCTCAGACAGTGTAGACCTGTCCCTCTGGTCTATCTGTTTGTTTATAATAGTTTTAAATAAAACAGGTATTTTCGTCACACTTGTATATTTGTGATAAAGTCTACAGTCGGATTTGCATGTTTTCTTACATCTGAACTTCATCCTGAGCTTCTGCAGACACAAACAGTAACGTGTTACACTGGGAGTGTAATAATGGACCTGGACATGCAGAAGCAGGACAGACACTGTGTCTGGGGACGTTTCTGTGGGAGATTAGTTGCTGATGCAGGCTGGGTCGGGACGTCCCCTGTCTCTGTCTTCAGAGTGGAGCTGTGCGTCGCTAATGAGCTTATTGCTAACACTTAATGCGAGCTTCAGGTTTCTGAAATGAAATGAATCCAGTAAATAATTAATAGAGAGGCTTTCGGCCCTGACTTTCACTTGATTAAAATAATAGTAATTAAAATAACAGTATCCAGACAGTGTGTAGAGACGGAACAGGACACGACTACTCAAACCACTCGCATGTTTAACCATCATCTTTAACCTTTTACTTTTAATATGTCCTGTTTTCCTTTATTTACGTTTAATACATCCATAAACAAAAAAAAATCACCCATAATTGTCCATAATTCATCAGTGCAGATGTCCAGAAGTTCACAAACATGTTAGGAAATGTTAACTGCTCGCTGTAACTCTGTTGGAGAGGTCAGTAGCAAATTCGGCTCAGTGGTTAGAACTGCTGCCTTGCACCTCCAGGGTCAGGGTTTGATTCCTGTGTCTGTTCTGCATGGAGTTTGGATGTTCTCACCCTGCTTGGTGGGTTTCGTTCGGTGCTCCGGATTCCTCTTACGGTACAAAAACATGCAGATTGGATTAATTGGCTGTTTAATTGCAAATTGACTGTAGTGAGTGTGTGTGTGTGTGTTGACTGGAGATTCTACCACGGTTGTACAAACTGGGAATAAATACAACGGTCACCACTGGCCTTCACAGTCCACGGTCGGACTACAGGAGTTCCTGATGGATGAATGAATTAGACTATATATGGATTCAGGGTGTGTATTTGTGTATTATTTACTGATTGGTTATGTTTGTATCTATGTGTATATATACTGTGTGTGTGTGTGTGTGTGTGTGTCTTCAAATACAGACTCCCAGTGCACAAAAAGAACAGGTTAGGAGGTATGTTACGCACAATATTTTATTCTCATACTGTAATGAATGATTAGAACTATACAACCTATTAATTAATGATGTTTAGAAAGTTTAAATTTAAATGTCTTTATTTAGTCCTTTGCCCCCTACAACCCCAACCCTGCCCGGCGGTACCACATCTCACAAGAGAAAAGCACCTCCTCCTCCAAAGTCTCCTCGACAGGTAGTATCTCTTATACATTAACTCGATGTTTGATGTTCAGACTTTTCATTGTGAGAGATTAATATACAGTATGTGCTTTGGGATGGAACAGAGCACACAGTGTTCCCCAGAGCTACATCCAGCTCCTACCCAGCGCTTAGTGCCAGACAGCTCTCCGTCTCCGTCTCCGTCTCCAGCCCCCAGAACTCAACACTCTTTTCCAGACAACCTTGTGAGTAGATGCTGCTAACGCCGTGACAGAGTCATTCATTTTTGTTTCCAGGTCCAGTGGACTCTCTCCTTAAACAGGGTAAAGTGGTGTTACTGCTAAAGATCTGCAGGGCTTTTAATCACCATGAGTTTAAACTATTCACTGTATTGCTTTGTCTAAACTGTTGGTATGCAGTCTATTAAACATGTTCCTGTTGCGTTCTTGGGGTTTTTACGGAGCGAGGCAGAGGACGAGGAGGTTTTTGAGGAGATTCGCAGGCTTCGGCTAGAAAGAGGACATCTACTGCAGAAGATTAAAGCTCTCGAGCAGCAACAGAGCAGCAGCACCTCTGCACTGGAGGAGGTACAGTAGTGTACTGGTGCATTCACTATGAGCATGCTGTTAGTCCTGGTTGCTGGCTATAGAGATAATTTAACATCCCAACCATATTAGAAAGAGAAAATTATATTAGAAAATTACATCTATATAAATAAGAGAAAGGTTTTGTCTGTACCTTCGTCTAAACTCGCTCTGAAATATCTTTACATTTCATAACCTGGAGGACCTGACGACTGTCTGTCTGTCTGTCTGTATGTCTGTATGTCTGTCCAGCCAGATTTTGTCGCAGCATCACATAAAACTGTCTGGATAGAATTTAATGAGACTTCTGCAGGACGTAGATCACTGTCTGAAGTTTAACCTGCACCATCAGTGAAATCAAAATGTTGAGTAAAAGTGACGTTATGAACAGTTATTTTTAACAATAATCTACTTTAAAATAATCTACTAATGCGCTACTGTCTCAATGTAAACAAACACCTGCACCAATAGATATTAAT
>JAQQZS010000007.1:1723730-1734447 GCA_030068045.1 Platyallabes tihoni | reverse complement strand
GAGAGTTAAACCTGTGTGTGAGTTAAACCTGTGTGTGTATGTGTGTGTGTGAGTTAAACCTGTATGAGAGTTAAACCCATGTGTGTGTTAAACTTATGTGTGAGTTAAACCTGTGTGAGAGTTAAAACTGTGTGATAGTTAAACCTGTGTGAGTTAAACCCCTGCGTGAGAGTTAAACCTGTGTGAGAGTTAAACTTGTGTGTGAGTTAAACTGTGTGTGAGAGTTAAACCGTGTGTGAGTTAAACCTGTGAGAGTTAAACCTGTGTGTGTTAAACCCATGTGTGTAGGTGTAAGTTTCAACATGTTATTGCATCAGTATTTCATGATGTTAATCCGTGACACAGCAGGCAGTAACAGTGCTACCTGAAAGCCAGAGGACAATGACAGGCCATCTATTCATTCCCAGGTCAAAACAGGAGGTGATGGAAATGTGAGCTGTGTGTATTCAGTTTCCATCAATTCCACAGCTGGAGAGTGGAGATGATCTCAGAGCTCGAACATTAGAGGACGTGTATGATATTGTTTAGTAACATGGTTAGTGTTGTGTGTGTGTGTGTGTGTGTGTGTGTGTGTGTGTGTGTGTGTATTATTCTATCCTTGTGAATCCTTGTAACTGTTTAAAACACAATTCTACTGTGTATGTTTTAATGCTAATATTGCCTTTACTTAAGTGTACTTAAACATGAGGTAAATGTTCCCCTTGGGTCTAAAAACAGATCTGCTCATTCTCTATGAACAGAACAATAGTGTCAGGAAGGTTGCCTGTTACAATTAGCAGTAATGAGAGAACTAGTTACTCCAGACTATTCACCTGTCCAGACTGGGCGTGGCTTTGGGTGGGCTGTGCAGGTACTGTTTGAACTGCAGCTCGAAGGCTTGTCCGATCGTACTGATAATGCTCTGGGCCAGGTTTGCACAGCACTCCAGAATATGACACGCTGGAAATATAAGACACAAGCATGTTTATAAAGGTCCAGCGTATCTCAGAACTATAACTAATAACTGTTGATCCTGAGATACACTCACAGGAAGCTGTATGATATGGGATAATTATTAAAGTAGTTAGTAACACTGGAGTACATACAGAGGATATAAAAAGTCTACACACCCCTGTTAAAATAACATGTCTTTGTCTCCACCTTTAATGTGTACGAAATGTGACCTTAGTGTGAGCTGAAGATGCTGCGGTTTGCTTTGGGAGTGACAAGAATTAGTAAGGATTAGGAGGACATGCGGGAGGTTGGAGTTCAACTGAAGAACAAACTGAAAAAGTTATAGGTAGAAAATAAAAAGGTAACCTCAATTATAGCTTTTTAATTATAGGTAAATTAAAAAGCTTATAATAACCTGGCTGCATAAATTTCGTGCCACATAGATCTTTTGTAATTAATGACTAAAAATATTTAATAATTACTCTATCAGACCATAACACACATTTCCACATGGTTTTGGGAGACTTTATGTATGTTTTTGCAAAATGTATCAGGGTTTGGATGTTTTCCTTCGTAAAGCCCCACAGCACAGACGTGGGAAGAATAAGGGAGATGATGTCACATGTAGTAAACAACCAGTGCTTGCCAGAAGCTGCTGCTCCTCCTTTGATGTTGCTGTACGCCTCCTGGCAGTAGAGATGTCGGTCGAGAACCAGACGGCTCTATGAGTCAGTTTCTTTTACATGAATGATGAGAGGCGGCTCCCATCTGAGAGCAGATTTCTTTATTGTTGTTGTTGTTGTTGTTGTTAATACACCACGGAGTGATCGTTTCACCACACTGGTCGGCTGCAGGCACTTTGTGTACTGACTGAATGTTCTCTATTGAGTGCCATTTCTTTTAAATGGTTTGTGTTTGGATAGTTTATTTGTCTTATATATATATTGATATGATATGGGCACCTTAATAATGTTTAGAGTTTATAGGAAAATGCTCATTTTGATAGTTCAGTATAAATAAAACATTCGTTACACATGGATAGTGTTGGATGTTTGTATGGTGTAATGATTTTACACCGAATGTAATGTAATATAATATAATGGTAATCTAAGGTTTAGTATAATCACACTGAATGATGAATGTGATAAAGGTGCAGACCTACCAATCACAGGTCAAAATATCGCTTAATTTGTCTGAATGCTAAAAGTCAGAAGTAAATACTAAATGAAGAGTCATTTCTCCCATCGTCTCTCTGAGAAGAGCCTTACTTCCTCCTCACTCCTCATCAGCCTCCCTGATCAGGTTTCTTCTTGTCATTTCAGCTGTCGTCCAGGGACGTCCAGTAATGTCACTGTCCTGTCATATCTTCTCCACTTATTGATTCTTCACTTCCAGGGTATATTTAATCCCTTGGAAATTATTTTATCCCCTTCTCCTGACTGATACCTTTCAATGATCCCCTTTGATGCTTTGTAAACTCTTTGAAGAACATGGTGTTTGCTGTAAGATAACTGAGTACATCTGGAACATCTGAATGTTCTTTTGTGTTATCAAAGTCACTTTTAAGTGTCCAGACAACTATTTAACATCAGTCTGAATATGATTGGTTAACTCTAAACACAGTCACAAATAGTTTTTTCATTTTTATTCCCCCCACTAAAATATTTCAGATTTTTTATTTATCTGGTGAATTTTAAACCAAAGGCGAAAAAAGTTCTGAAACTATTTACCTTTGGTCTCTTTTTTCCATCACAAAAACCGGTCATTTTAACAGGGGTGTGTAAACTTTTATATTCACTGTAAAGAATTAAAAAACTAACTTGTATAAGCATTCTGAAATGAACAACTAACCTCTTTGATTCACAGGATCTTTGGCCACATATGCAACATAATCAGGCGTATCCTGAGGAATAAAATGAGTTTTGTTACATTCAGTACCACAAGCATATCAACATTCATTTATCCGTTTATTCTAATTAATAAGCACTCTGTCCTGATCACACACGTGATGAGATATCAAACAAAAGCAATTTGTACGAATAGGTGGAAGTTAAATAAACGTGTCTTTCGCATGCATGGTTTTCCTAAACTCTGGGTGTCACACATTTACTTTGTCTATCATAAAGAAACTCAATTTCCCAGACTGCCATGTGGCCTGGATCTACAGCTTCGCTCATGGTCGATGAATGGCTCTAGCATAGCGCGCAAGTATGTGAGAAAATCCACAGACGCCAAGAACTAATGGCACAACTGTCACGTGTCATAGGGCTACAAACATGGAAGGGCTGGACTACAACTCCCAAAAACATGTTGTTTTTTTTTCAGACAGCATCTGTTTAAAGAGACTCTGCTCATTAGTTCATTGTGAATATTTCAATCCTAGTCCACATTACCACGCTGTTGTTTTGCTGTTCATATTTTGTCTCTGATTATGACTCTGATTATTAATATTTTGTTTGTGCCTTGTCCGATCCCTGTGTGTTTTTGACCTTGATTCAGCCTCACTTTTTTTTTATTCAGCCTTTACGATTGTCTCTTATTAAAAATAATTAAATCATTGCTGATCTGCTCTGTCTGCATTTTCTGCATTTGTCTACATACATCACATTTATGACAGAGGGCAAAAAGACTGGTAAAGGGTTTTTTTGTTTTTAGTAAGCCCTGATTTTTAACATTAAAATTATTTTCTAAAGCTACAAAATATCTTATGTGTGTTATAACACGAAGAAAATAATTGGCCCTAAAAAATGAAACTCTCAGCCCTCAGAGCATTTTAGTCCTTATTTGCTTTGCTGGTTTTTTTTTTTGTAATAAACATATACAGGGCTCAGGATTGTGCAGTATAGAGTGATGTATCCTTTATTCAGCACAAAATATGGATATATTTGATCTATAATGATAAAATATGATGAACTGAATTTTACTAAATTTTAACTAACTATAGAAACATGACTGAGCAAAAACAAAATTTTAATGGGTCACACATGATTGTGTTTTTATTGTTTTTGGTTGTTTCTATGACCAAAAATTAATAATAATATGCTCATTATGAGAGTTCTATCTTTTTTTCTTTAGTAATACAGTTCTACAATAGTGCTGTTTGAGTTTTTTTTTGTTTTTCTGGATTTTTCCCAGATTTTCTCCCTAATTTAGTCGTGTCCAATTCCTCCCCATCACTAGGGGGCTCCACATTAAGGCTACTACTACCACTCAGTCGGGAGGGCCGAAGACTATCATGTGTTTATCCACGTGAGCCACGTGACGCCAGTCGACAACATCTTTTCGAACTGCTTGCTTACACACCGTTGGGGGCGGCATAATACACTCGGAGGACAGCGCTATCCGCTCCTTCTGCTTGTGTGAGCTCACAGACGCCCCTGATTAGCTGTAGAGCCGTGATTGATGTGGGAGCACTAAGTACCTCTCATCCCTCCCCCCTGAGAGAGCTCGGCCAATCAGCTCTCTCTAGACCTCCGGCTGCAAGAGGTTTCAGAATCACCTGGGAATCGAACTTTAAGTTTAGAGTTTTAAGGTTAAAGACACACTATATGTCTTAACTGATAGTTTTAGGCCTTACCATGTCTCCTCCAGAAGCAAAGGAGATAGACTGCATAGGGTGATGTGCTATCACCTAAGAGAGAAACAGAAAGAGAGACAGACAGACAGACAGAGTACTTCCAAATCAATATAATGATAAACAGCTGAAGCTAATTCCCATAAAAGGCTGGACTGATCTATGACTTGAGCGTTGCATTATTTACTGATACTGATACAGATATTGTCTTTGACCCCACATTTCCACATCTCATCACATCTGTCTTGTAATATGCTCAGGAGACGTGGAGCTGTGGAGGACTCTAACCTGTCTCGTGGTGGGGTCAAGCAAGTTCAGCCCCTCTACTGAGATGTTGACGGCAATACGCATGCCAGCAAAATGCAGGTTACTCTTTCCCATGACTGAATGAAGGGCCTTGTTGGGAGCCTGCAACAGACGAAATCACAATCCCTTTACATTAAAGCTTCATTATGTATCTTACATACACTGAATGTCCATGTTATAACAACATTAATACCATCACCAGTGCTCACCTTCTTCCTCCACACACTTTTCCCTCCTGGAACGATTTCACACAGCCTGTTGATGGCCTCCCTGGACACACACTTAGATTATTAGGTTACATTTTTAATAAATATATACAGTCTATTCTGGGTGGGTTTCCGCCCACAGTCCAAGGACGTGCAGGTTGGATTAATTGGCGTTCGAAAAAATTGCCTGTTGTGTGTGAATGTGCATGTGAAACTTCACATGCACATTCACACACTACAGGCAATTTGGGAACGCCAATTAATTTCACACAGCCTGGGGGTGTAACCACAGCCATAAAATGGGAATAAATACAATGGTGATCACCAATGGCCTCCACAGTCTCTAGTTGAACTACAGAGGTTCTTGGATGGATGGGTGGATGGATGGATAAAGTCTATTCTATAGGATATACTTATATTATAGCAAATTACTCATTGTTTTTTTTTTTTCTAAAGCTCTACAGTCTGTGGTCATCAATACTAATATAATTTGGTCTAAATGAGATCCAGCATATTCTCATGATTTTTTTTCCTGTAGTAAGATGATCACCATTACATACTCACAGATACCCACAAGAGATAATCATTACTACCCACTAGACTGTATCTCAAACATTTCAGCGCTGTTTGTTTAGCAATCGAATCTAATTTTTTTAGCTAGTTTCGGGAATGCCGGAGCAACTGTATTCTCCAAACACAACGTTCTTCCATTTAGAGACTAGATCACTCTTACTACACCACTTTATCATAATCCATAAGTGCTAATCCGTCTCAAACACATTCCGCTTCCTAACACACCAATCCACCCGAGCCTCCTTTGTTTTCAGAGCTCTTCATGGCCCAGCTCATTGCAGCTCTCCAGTCATTAGGCAGCAGCATCAATAATACATGTCTATCTGCATTTGCCTGGCTCTGGCAGCACTTAAGTCCAGTGTGGGCTTTGGGGATTAGGTTACTGCTGATCAATAGCCAGGAGGAGAGAGGAGGCTGCACCATTCCCACAGGAACACCAGCTCTGTGAGCAGCACAATGTTACTGCGCTACACTGAACTCAACACTCACCGGCTCTGAAACCAATATAATTGAACTCAGTAGAGTGGCATAAACCACAAATGATTAGTGCCGGTAAAAGACCAAAGCGAGCAGCTTACCTTGTGACCTGTGTTCTTGTAGTGAAGTCCAGGGATCGCATTGATTTCAGCACCTCGATGCAGCCTAAATACTGTAACCATATAAACAGAAGAGGAAAAAACACTCAAACAAACAAACAAACAAACAAAGTTATGTTAATCGGTTCTACATCGCATTGATGTGAAACAGCACCATGAACAGGAGCAAAATATATTCCTCATCCTCTTAGCATTTAAGAGACAGTGTAATGGGTATGTTGTAGACTCCTCTTACAGTGAGGTGGAAGATGGGTGGACACACACACACACACACACACACACTGCACACCGGAAGGTATAATTAAAATTAGATTTAGTAACTTGGTGTTAGTTTGTCACCATGAGATTCTTTTGACCAAAGAGTAAAGCTCCGTGCACGATCCTCAAAGGTAATGCGATAGAGATCAGGAGAATCGATTCAGTTATAGCACAGTTCCTTAGTGTGGCATTTCATGCGTTGACACATTGACTGCAAAATCTTTTTTGTTTTTTTAATTATTATTATTATTATTAAAAAATGTATTTACGTATGCAGTTGAGGTGGTAAAATGTTGCAGTTCCTCTATAATCCTGCAGGGTTTTACAAACTACTCTCATGTGAGGCAGCACAGTGTCCTGCACGGAAGGAGCAAATTACTTGCTTAGTTTGTTAAGAATTGTAACAGAATGTAAAACAGTTACATTAAATGTTTGTAAAATCGTGATCCTAACAGAATCGCAATACTAACCCGAACCAGCACCTACAGTAGATATCATGATAATATTGTATCTCTCAGGTTGGCTCTACCTGTTGAGTAACTACATCATAACCAACATTTTTTTTAGAAAAAAATTACGGAATTTAATTTGAGGCCAATATTTAAAAATGATAAATTTGACAAGGAGCGCGATTGGACAGCATCTCCATTTCGATCAGAAGTGGCGCGATATTTTTAGGTTCTATGTTAATTAAGTTAGCTTTAAGTTAACCAAAGTTAATTGAGCTAATTCAGTTTACATAAGATGTAAGCTGGGTCGGTTTATCATTTAAATTTGATTTACTGAAAGGGCACCGTCACAGAAGAAAGCTAACTGAATAGATGATAAGATACTTTATCTTCCCTGAACACCTTGCAAGTTCATGACCTCAGTTCTCTCCTGCGCATGAGTAATTATCTCCTCCAAGAAAAACTAAATCAATTGCAAAGTAATACGATGTGTTAGGGCTACTTTATTAGCTGTTGTACAATAAGGGAGGAAGTGCATACACTCTTTCTCTCTGTTTATCCCACGTAGGGTTGCAGTGGGTTGGAGCCTGAGTACACTCGGGAGGGAACACTGTGGACTGAAATATATTCACCTTCTATTAGATCACGGGATTCTTTCCCTTTATCATGCTGTTTATGGACATCTGACCATCACAACATCACATACCTTCCTGTTACTCGGCTGTGTGTATGTTCCCATTCTACTCACCTAACACACCCTCCACCCTACAGATACCCTACAAGGCGTATTTAGAAACACTGAGGTTACATGTTAGGCAGATCGTCAGCTCAGACAGACTTATAATGGAAAGTCCTTCATATCTTGTGGCTCATCTTATCTCACTCTAGTTATACTGTGATGCTTATATAATCCTGGGCCCTCTGGAAAACATGTGATACAAATTACTGTGGTTAAAAGTAATTGAATAGAGAAATGTGCCTGAGTAATGCAATAAGGCATGCTCAGACTGGACACTCTCTGTCTCTCTTCAGCGTTAGGACAAATAAAGACAGAGACAGGAAACAGAACTGGGGGAAATAAAGACAATAAGTCTGTCAACTCTGGAAAATGTTCATAGAGTATAGATATGGTATAGTAAATGTTAGCAATATAATATTATTATAACGATGTTGTTCAGCATGTTCTGTGTGGTGAGGATACACAATTTGAAACATGATTATAAAATATAACAAGACTTATGACTGGTCGTAAAAAAAAAAACTAATAAAATGCTTAGAAGTGTGTTTTGAGTATTTTCCCCCCACATTCAGTCACCGAATTTAATTATACACTTTGCTTATACACATAAACAGGACATCTCAGACACACACACACACACACACACACACACACAGACACACTACATACCAAGAGATTTTCACATCACGCCAAATGTAAAAGTGCAGCTTTTCAAATTTGTGAACATAGTGTATAACATAAAGCAGAATAAATGATGAATTATGAATAAACAATTTCCCATCCCAATTGTAAAAATCTGCAAAACACTCTTAAGGAGAAAGCAACGCCTCGTCCTCAATCATCATTAGTTTATCTCACCTTGACAATGTAGGAGGCCCCTGAGCTGCTTATTTTGTTGTCTGGATGCAGCCAGCCATGCGAGGGCTTGTGGATGAAATTGCCTTTGTGGTTGAGGTCTTCTCCACCAAGCCATATGCCCTCCACTCTGGTCCTGCGGTTCGAGCCTGTGCGATGGCTCCCAGCACCGCCTGGAGTCCCCACCGATGTCTCCGCACCCCCAAAGCCACTGGGACTGGCTGAGCCTGTAACGATCCTCTGCCCTCTCACAGACTGCAGGGAACAGGGACCCATACAGACAGGGTCACAAGAGTTAAGTGCAGCAGCGAGGCTTGTCATGGGACCACTGGAGGCTGCAGCTGTATTCGTGGAGGCTGGGGATGCCTTAGCCATGGAGGTTTTGCTCGAATCCTTACTGGAGCTGGAACTGGCGCTGCTGGAAGGGCTACAGCTCAGCAGCGAGTTGGAGAACTTCCACTGGGGCATCCTGGGGATGAGCATGCAGAAGGTGGTGGCACTGTCCTGCTCGCCATCCAGGCCGGGAGAATCGGCCAACGCCGGGACTAAAGGGGGGTTGAGGATGGTGGGCTCCAAGGATGGCGCTGGTGAGTTTGGTACTGAAGAAGGAGCCACTGACGTGGCTACCACCTTCCCGCTCATGGCTAAGCTCTGGATCAGGTCGTCTGAGGAGGTCACAGAGTCGTTGCGAAAGCGGCCATACTTGGGCTTAAGTAGCATGCCCGGAAGAACAGCCTAGTGCAGGGAGGGCAGTGATGAGTGGGTATCGATGCCAGTGGGTAGTGGTGGAAAAAGGAAGGAAAAATGGATAGATGTAATGGAAGAGAAATGCAATTCTTCCCAAATCCTCAGTGATGAGAACCTCCTCTGGGGTTGGCGCAATGCTGTAGTCTGTTCTATACATACACTCTCTCTCTCTCTCTCTCTCTCTCCTCCACTGTGAGGGCCGGCCCTCTCCCTGAGTGTGTCTCAGTTACTCCCCTGCTTGCGTATTCTCTCTATGAGGTCATGATGTTATTGTTCATCTATCAGCCCCGCCCAGATGCATTCAACCCCATTAGCTAACACAGCCTGAGTACCCCCTCCCAGCATTACATCACACACACACACACACACACACACACACACTGAACAGTGCCAGCACCAGCAGAGCACTCTCTAGAGAGAAACAAAGAGTGATGTTCACCTCATGCACTATGTCGTATATTTCAG
Organism: Platyallabes tihoni; assembly: GCA_030068045.1. Taxonomy (NCBI): domain Eukaryota; kingdom Metazoa; phylum Chordata; class Actinopteri; order Siluriformes; family Clariidae; genus Platyallabes; species Platyallabes tihoni. The sequence continues at coordinate 1,724,746 of JAQQZS010000007.1, read as the reverse complement.
AATCATTTTTAAACCTCTAGGGCTCGACTCATAACATTTCACATAGAAACACAGCATAAGGTAAAAATCCTTAGTCTCTAATTTACCTGCTGTACATGACACAACATGACAATTTAATATTGGTATTTTTTGGCCAATCAATCAAATAATTAGTGGCAATTTCTACAGACGATGCGGTGGGATTTAGGAGATGAGGGAGTCCTGACTATCTTATTACCTTTACATTATGTAAATATGAAATATGTTTTTCTGTGATAAACACTTCATTTAATTAACATCATCTGGGTGACGATACTCATCTGTTAGTATTTATACTAAATTTTTGTTTTAATTTTTTAAAACAAAAAAATACAGATTATCTTTAATTATTTTAATTTTTGTAATTCATTTTAATTAACTAATAATCATTCTGGCAAGAATACACAGTCTATTATCAGCTTTTTATGTTTAATGTTTATTTTGCTTTGTCAAAGCCTAAAAAATATAATACTTTATAGGCTTCAAAAAGCAAAAGAAACACTTAATTAAATGTTTAACATCAGTGAAGACTTCACTAAAATATCAATTTAAATTCATATAAATAAATGTATATATATAACTTTAATGGCTTTTATTAAGCATTAGAAAAACAGTAGACAGTGATTTCCACATTGTTCCACATTATGGCCATTATTACTGTCTACACATGCTTAAGATGAACAAACACTACCATAAGATATAACAAAATAATTCAATTCAATTCAATTTTATTTACATAGCGCTTTTAACAATGGTCATTGTCTTAAAGCAGCTTCACAAAAATGAAAGAAAACTTTTTAAGAAAAGAAAATATTTGGAAGTGTGTATGTGTGAGAAAAATGTGTCTAGATCATAATGAGATGAATGAATGATGAATGAAATGTCTCTGATGAGCAAGCCAAGGGTGACGGCAACGGTGGGAAGGAAAAACTCCCTGAGATGGCAACAGGAAGAAACCTTGAGAGGAACCAGACTCAACAGGGAACCCATCCTCATCT
>JAQQZS010000007.1:1678082-1692511 GCA_030068045.1 Platyallabes tihoni | reverse complement strand
CCTAAGGGATAGGCTCCACCCCCGCGACCCTGAATGCAGGATAAAGCGATATAGATGACACACACACACACACACACACAGACCACTTTAACTAGATCACCTGTACACATTAAGTGTCTCTGATGTGTGAATGTGCTCTGTACACATATGACACTCTGTCATATCTTAGTAAGTGAAAATATCTTGACTCGAGTCAAATGTCTATAAAATTCCTAAATAATAATTCTAAGGTTATTTTTAAGCATAAATTCCCAGTTCTATTGTTGGTTTCTTTCAGGAAATAAATGCTTAAAACTATCACAGTAGAACATCACTGACACTAAAGATTAGTCATGTTTGTCTAGAATCAGGTTAAATAATCTTATATTTTGTTCATTTTAATATTTTATTAAGTAAATCAGCGTAAACTTGACTGGATTCAGGATATTTTCACTCATCAGGTTTTGCAGTGTAGGTGTTCCTAATAAAGTGGACAGTGAGTGTGTATTTATAATAAAGGAGCATCGTGCTGACCCTGTGTTACAGATACAGTACTTTACTGCACACACACACACACACTTACATGTCAGGTTTTATCAGATCAAGGCGAGTCCAGTGAGAGCCACATGATCTCGGTGTGTCGTGTCGTGTCGATGCCGCTGTGTGTGTGTGTGTGTGTGTGTGTGTGAGAGTGATGAGGGCTGATGATGTAAGTTACAGCCATGTTTCTGTCTTGCACTTTTAAGGTTTTTACTTGACTCGCCGTGTGTACAGATTTTATACGTGAAATCGGTTCATTTGTACCACAAAGTGTTTCATTTGATGCAGAACTGCAACAACAAAGTGATGTTTTCATATTTTACTTTCATTGAGATTTTCTTTTGCCAAAACATGATGTTTAAATGTCATCCAGTTGCTAGAGAAACTTTAGTCTGTATAGATTTTAATGTTTTATTTCTTTACTTACTTTCCCTTAGCTTTCTCCAGTGATGATGATGATGATGATGATTATATTACGCTGCTGAAACATAAAGAATAAAAATAATTTCAGTGTCACATTAACAGTTTGATGCCCTGTGACTTGATGTTAACTTTTATATCTGAGTTCTAATAGTAAATGTGATGAATCTATACAACACCATGCAAAATGTTTGTTTGTTTGTTTGTTTGTTTGTTTTTGTCGAATCGAGGTTGTGAGTCGGAGCCGGACATCTTAAGTGCTTTTGCCTTAATCCTGTTTGAAGTGTATTTGGATGATTTATTATCAGATGAGATTTGATTTGTGATTAAACACCAGTAATTATGAAACCGAATATTGAAACTCTGCAATAAATTGTGAAATTTCTCATTTCATTAAAATTACATCCGATTCCTTTGCCGACTCTGTGGACGTCAGACCTTTTGCTGACTGCTTTTGCATGAGCCAGCACTCACACACTCTCAGTAATATCAATAATATTAACACCCCGACACACTCCGACAAAGACTGTGAAGTTCTGAACATGTGTGTGTATGAAGTTGACGCTACGTCTCCGTCAGGTTCTCAACACGTCTCTCATGTTGCCACTAATTCCCTCTCCTGCTTTAGTGATGTTAAAGAAAATAATAAATGCTTTTTAATGTTTTATTTTTTAATAAAATTATGGTTTCTGCATAATGTGCTTTGCAGTTCTATTTTAACCTTCAGATTTGGAGTCAAGGTCACGGCGGTCTCGTTTGGGTTTAATCTTTCTGCTACACACTTTAGCCACTTGTTCATTTTGGTTTTCAAATGTTCCGTGATTTATTACTCTCTCTCTCTCTCTCTGCACTCGACTTACTCTCGTCTCCTCCCACAGTCCAGTCCTGCGGTGTTTATGCTTCATAATGACCCGTAGTGTGTGTGTGTGTGTGTGTGTGTGTGTGTGTGTGCTTGTGCACTGTGATGGTTTGGTACGCCATGCAGAGGGCTCGGCTCCAGTCCCCTCATCACCCTACACAGGATAAGTGATACAGTGGAGGGAAATGTTGAGGATGTTAGAGACGGAGCTGCCAGGCAGGAGGAGGAGAGCGAGGAGCGAGAGGAGGTTTATAGATAAAGAGTGGACATTCGGGAGGGAGGATGTGATAGACGGAGTTAGATGGTGACAAATGGTCAGCTGTGGCGAATCCTAACAGGAGCAGCTGAAAGAAGAAGAAGACGGCGGCAGTGGCTGGAAATTTTGGAGTTACAGTAGCAGATGCTTTAAAAGGCACCAAACGGGAAATAAATCATTTATTATTTATTATTTGGTTAAAACACAGTATTGGTGCTTATTTAGTTTTTTTATACATGATACAGAAAATGTGTGCCAATGAAGCCACTTCTGAAGTTTATGCAACATGGAAGTGAATCTCACTTCCCTAAAAATTTCAAGTTGCTAACTTTAGCTGTTTTGGAGAGATGATTTTATTATATGTGCCCCAAAAATGGCAATTGTACAGCGTTGTACGGTCTCGCTTCACATAATAATTTAAAACGCAAATTATTCATATTTCTTTTAAGTATTGATAAAAATTGGTGTTAAGCTTCTCGAAACATATGACCTGTAAAAATCTTTGCTTAAATTGTTTTAGTAAAAGCTTAAAAAGCAAATAATCTGTAGTGTCCGTAACCATGTTAACCCTTTCAGGCTCAAATTAAGTTTTAGTAACAGGAAAAATCTGATATTTGGGGAAAGTACTTCTGAGTAAAAAAAACTCATAAAATATGTATCTGGGGTAATAAGGTAGTTAGTTTTTAACTGTTGCAAATCAACAACGACTGCCTTGAGAGGGTTAATGCCCTTAAAGGGTTAAGTTGAAATTTAGCATTTTAGAATAAAACACTTTTTCAGGTTTATGTTTTTTCATGTGAAAAATTAATTGGTGAGTGTTATATAAACAACAATTAAGATCACTGAAAGATTTGAATTTTAAAAAGTAAAATTATAAAATTATAATTTTTGGGCTTGAAATTATATTTAGCAAATGTTTTTCTTTTTATCCGATAAAAATATAAATGTGTATACATGTTTACAAAAAAAAATTAAGCATGGATAATAGGCATTAAGTATTATTTTAAAAAATGGTGTTACATGATCCTCTCTGAAAATTCACTTTTTCCACCTAGATGAGACACATTTTAGCACCGATACCAGGTTTTGGCCGACGGTGTGTAAGGTTTGGGTCGCTGGTGTTGACTGCAAAAAGAAAAATTACAAAGTATTGAAATACAAAGCAGATTTTTTTTTGGAGATTTCAAGAAAAGCTTCTGTAAAAGTGAATGTGGTTAAACTTCCACTTTCACACTGATTGTACAACACAGCAAGTATTTACCAGGTCAGTCATTACAACATCCAGAAACAGTTAGATATAGTAAAGTTAATATATTGGAATAAAATACTAAAGAAACACGAGTCATGAGATTTGAGACAAGAGTGCACTCACTTTATTAGGAACACCGGCTGATCTATGCAGTTATCCAATCAGCCAATCATGTGACAGCAGCACAATAGAGAAACACATCCAGGTACAGGTCAAGAGCTTCAGTTAGAGTTTTAGCTGCAGATGATCTGTGTGATGTCTCGGTCTTTAACCGTGACATGGATTGGTACTAGACAGGCTGGTTAAGTACCACACAGGGGACAATCTGATCCTCAGCAACTTGGCAAGGGGTTTTACTCCATATGCCCTTCCTGACGCAACATTCACATTTTATCCAGGATTTTATTGGGATCGGCACTGCACCCAGAGGCTGGGGTTTGAGCGTTGGCTGGGAATTGAACCCGGGTTAAACCTCCACCTTCACACTGATTGTACAGTATGATTTACCGGGTCGACCATAACACCATACAGCAATAGTTAGGAAAGAAATACTAATGAGACATGAGACAGAGGTTCAGTGTTAAAGAGTGCACTCACTGTCCACTGGTGAGTGAGAAACCTACTGGACCACCGGACCACCAATGCCCTGAACAGGGTGGGGTTGGGGGGCTATGAGTGATTGACAGTTCTGTGGAAAAAAACTGCTTTGTTTCCTAGCTGCTAGGAAGAATAGTGACATATAATATAGAGTGACCCTTAAACATGCTGAGCAGAAAATCATCTCAGCGTGGCCAAAAAACTGAACCTCAAAATTTCTACCTGATTAAAAGAGCAAAAGACCACGTCAGGTTCCACTCTGAGGATCATCAACCCTGGATCGCTAGACATCAGAAAGTCTTTGGCTTCTGAGGTTACTTATGATAAAATAGTGTGTTAGTGTGAGACAGTGTTTATATTAATACACTCTTATTGCATCATCTTTCTTTACTCTTCTCATGTCTTAGTCATGTCGCTCTAATATTGTTTACTCTCTCAGCGCTAACCGCTCAGCGTTTCACTACGCACTCGTGCCATTAGAAATGCAAACGTGACAAACCTTTGAATCATCGCATCCTAAATGTGCTTTACTTGCTTATTTATTTGTAAAAAATTTTGATAACATTTTGTATGCATAAAATTTGCTCCAGAAATTTTCTTAATAAAAAAACTACTGAAAAACTTAATTTTAAATACCTGAAACAATTATTTACAAATTAGAAAATAATTATTGTATTTTCTTTGGAAAAAAAAGTCCATATTCTTTATTTAAAAGTAAATACAGAAAAAAGGACCTAACAAACAGGAGCAGTTTAGTTAATATACACTGTACATCACCATCGCCTCCTCGTTAGTCTTATCAGGGAGAGTGTTTGCAGAGTAAGAGTGTGTACTGAATCTGATCTGTGTATGATTCTACACAATAAAGAGTGTGTGTGTGTGTTAGAAGTCCAGAGGAGCCATAAGTAGCAGCAGTTCTCTGAAAGTACTGCCGTGTCGACCGACTTGATCTGCGCGGTCCTTCACTATGTTTCTGAGGTTCTTCAGCTGCTTATAGCATGCCTTACACTTCTGAAGCCTGGACGTCAGGGAACACACACACAACACGTTTGTACAGAGTATGGTGGAGTAAATCATGGATATATAAAGTGACACTGGACTGGTACAAACCTCTCTTCACGTGTAATATCCACTCCGACAGAAGGGGGCGCAGTCAGTGTATCTGAGATCAGTGGCCAAAAGCGCTTCAAAATTAACTTCAAAGACATGCATCCAGTCTGCACATAACTAGAGGAGAGAAAAGGGGCGGATTATGAAACAGCTACTGCAGTACAATCAGCCAAGACTCACCAGGGCGGAGCTACTCTCACAGGCCAGTTTATTAGGAATACCTGTTCATTTACGTGGTTATTTAAGCAGCCAATCAGCTGGCAGCAGCACAATACATAAACTCAACTAGAGTTTCAGAAAATCTTCACATCAAAAATCTAAATTGGGGGGGAAAGTGTGATCTCAGTGACTTTAACCATGTATAAAACAGAGTTTATACAGAGTGGTGCGAAGAACAAAAATCCTCCAGAAGGCACCAGTTCAGTGGGGAGAAACAGCGTGCTGATTGGCTGAATAGATACAGGTATGTGTGGGTCGGGAGTGTATTCACAAATATTAAACATCCTTCCATCGTGAGGCCATTATTTTCTCTCAATCCTCAAGCGGCACATAAAATCAGATCGGAAAAAAAAACTACCTGTTAATTCAAATCAAGCTAAAGACTCTAATAAAAACACTTCCTTCATTAGAGATAAATTTAACCTGAGGGTAAAACATGAACCTCGACCAATACGAGCTCAAGCGGCAGCGTTTTGACTCCTTCAGTGAGAGCACGGAGCTCCTGTGGAAATGTGATTGTATTAATACGATCACACATTAAATTAACCAACATGAATTACATTTACACACGTGTGCACACATTACAGGCTTCATATGTGTGTTTGTCTGTGTGTACAAGCTGACACTCACCTTTCATATTTACTCTGTAGAAGCTCTTCAATCTGAGGCAGGATGGACAGGCAGGTGTCGAGTTTCCACAGAGGCCTAAAGGTATTCAGATTCCAGCTGATCTGTTAATTCTGCCTCTTATTAATTATTATTACTATTAGTAGCAGTAACAGTAGATATTGTAATACTAGCAGTCCAGAAATATAGGCACTTTCGTAGATGGGGAAAAATGTGATTTAGTCTCCGAGTACTTAATGTAAAGAACATATGTCATATATCCAACATTCATGTAACCTGAGAAACCTGAGTAAATCAGAGCCACGCTCCATGTGAGAGGGCTTTTACCATACTGTAACGGGTTCGTTTCATGGCTGTCAAAGGAACAGTTCTATATATTTACCCTGATCCTAAATCAGAAAAACATAACCACAAATGCTAGGCAGTTGTCATATATGGCCGTTTCTCCTCAAAGACTTCCAAGAAGATCCAACTGGGTCATGTTTGGGCCGTATAGAGGAGCAACAGCCCGGGAGAATCAGAAATGACTCATTATTAAAATTGTGTCACGCCGCCCCAACAGTGCGTGAGTGAGCAGTTTGAAACGATGCGGTCGGTGGCGTCATGTGGTTTGGAGGAAACACGGGATAGTCTTTGGCCCTCCAGAAGTAGTAGGATTAATGTGCGAGTGCCCTAGTGAGGGGTGGGAACTGGGTATGACTAAATTAGAGAGAAAATGAGGAATAAATTATTAATCTCAGAATCCATATTCTATATTCTCTAATCACATCACACATAAGAGGAGAAGACAAAATAAAATTACTGAATGCCGATGTGTCTAGTATAAATAACTGGAGATGTACACACTTACCAGCACTGCCTCTCTTTACCATACTGGAGACTGTGATGGTTGTGTAAAGATTTTAATGCCTGGGGAACATCTAATAGTGGGACGCCAGCATTGACTTTTATATTTTTTGCCAAAATAGCACAACAAAGTCCTCTCTGTTACATTTAAAAGTGGTTTGCTGAGTGACACAAATCTTTTAAACACCCTCGTGATTCATAGAAAACATCCATAAGATAGTTTCTATTAGTTTAAAAAAAACAAAAGAAAACCCGTTGTTCACAAAACCAACAATGGATTTATCTCATTTTGATGTGAAACGGTTCATATGATTCAGCTAACGAGCCACTATATTTTGAGATAATTTAATTTTTTACTATGGGTGCCAATAATTCTGAAGTTGATAATAATATGAACCTAAAGATAATGAATGTTAAGTTTGAGTTCTGAAATGAAGTTAATCAGTGCGAGGTTGTAGGTGTATGCTTACGGTTTGAGGTTGATTATATTGAGGATGTCCACCACAATGGACAAATCGTTCATGGACACGGCGGAATCCAGCGATTTCTGAAACGTGACGCAGTGTTTAAGAGCGAATCACAGTCCGGTGTAAATTCTCTTGCGTATACGAGACTTGTTAAACACCTACCTTGACGTCACCACCGGCCCAGAATCCCCGCACCGTGTCGAGGTTTTTGTGTCTGCTAGTCAACATTACACACATGGTGCCGTGGCCTTTCCTGATCTGACCCAACGCTTCTTCATCTGTTGTGACACTGGGCTTTCCGCTCGGTCGAGACTCATGTACACAAACACACACACACAAATAACTTACAAAACTTTAATGTGTCTGACTTTGAAACACTGAGGAACATAAAGTGCTGCTCACTTGTAAAATGTCCCCAAAAATACGGTTGAGTGGCTCAATCTGCGCGGAGGGGCTAACGGCTGATCCGGGTTTGTGCTTGGACGTGGTAACAACGTGCCTTGAGACTGAGGGTGTTACCGTGGCAACGGGCTGCGACGGAGCTGTAGTCACTACTGTGGAGGACGAACTGGGATCCTTCAGCTGTACAGACAAATATAAATGAGATTCTGTAACACCACAGAGCTGTGAAATACACTCCTGTATGAGTCTGAGAAGCTTCAGGGACGTACTGGATCAGGCAACGTAGTGACGATGTCTTCCGGCAGGTGGGGCTTCACCGGGAAACCCTCTGAAATAATTACAGAACATCTTCTAACTGTTAGGAACAGCAGGAGCTCCATCGTAAAAACACACACAACTGGCCCTCAATATAAAGTACAAAGAGACTCACCGTCTACCAGCGGTGCAGGGAAGGGTTCACCCACTTTGGGAGGTGTTCGAGCTGGACAGAAAATACCAGAGAGTGTGAGAGAGACAGTCAGAGAGACGGAGCGGAGATACTGATGTACAGTGTAAAGTAAAACACATGAGGACGAAGATGTCTCACAGATCACATTGTGCGGCTGAAAGATCTCTTTATAATCATCTGGGTTTGTGATTTCTGCTTTGCTCTCGTCATCGCGCTCATCCTCACTGCTGGGGCTCCGCCTCTCACCCTCACCACATCTGTCTGCATCTGCATTCTGCTTCATTCTGCAAACAGAAACGTAGCTTCACACACTGCAATTAAGGTTAACAGGATAAATCGTTCAATTTTGGATATACACAAGTGTTATAATAAAGTTATATAAATCTATTAACAAGTGAATACCTACTCGTTTTCTTGTAATTAACATCAGAATTTTAAAATCAAATTTAAATAAAGAAATTACACAGCTATATAAGGATCATTAAGCTATATAATTATGATGTGACAATGTTTTTAATCACAACAGAGTATTGAGACGAACTTCTGTCTGCTGCAGGACGTGGTGGGACGCTCGTAGTTACGCCGTAGTGACGCTCCTATAGGAATGGGCGTGGCACGTGTCTTCGCACCCGGAATTTGATCTTGGACAGGTCCGGATTTCTTTACTCGGTCCAGATCCACCACATACAAGCTCACATTCATCTGACTGCACGACACTCCGATCTAACAATGAGTTGGGACGGAGAGTTTATTTTTTTAGCACATTTAAACACACTTTTTTATGAAATTGCATCAGAATAAAAATGACAGTAATTCTAGAGCTGTGTTTAATAGTGACAGTAAGTGCATTTCCATACACACAGTGTGGTGAGAACTCCCTGGATTGGGACTAAACAGCTGTGTGTCCATAAGAAAACCACTTGTTAGTGAGACTCGTGAGAAAAAAAACGTTTAAAGCATAAAGACTGGACTTTGAAGCGATTGAAAAAAGTTCATGTGACCAGACTGACCCTATTCCAGAGTGATGGGCGTGTCAGGGTAAAAAGGGAAGCGCATGAAGCAATGCACCCCATCATGCATAGTGTCCACTGTACAAGACCTCTGGAGACAGATATGGTTCATCCCCTAATCTCAAACCTGATTGGGGTAAAATTGTGAAGCTATTTTGCAACTTAAAACAATCTTGTCTCCTAATAGGCTCTGTGGTCCTACAGGAAATTGTAAAAAATAAACCGACAACTGTACAATAAAGTGTTTTCTCTTCAGTGATCTTTACAAAACTGAGACTCAGGACAAACAGGGTGGAAAAAGAATGAATGAATGAGCTTTAGCAGATAATCTGTTTCCACATTTTTAAATATTTACATGAATTTTTTTAAAATATACTCAGTGTGTGTGTGTGTGTATGTGTGTGTCCGTCATCTCTGGGATTTCTAAACACACACATGTAAACTTTCTCTTTAACAGGTTTACAGAGACATCATAAATCAGAGAGTTACTGACCATTTGACTGTTACAGATTGCAAAGTCTGCCACTTTGCCCCAGCCTACAGGCACCACATCGAAACAGCTGTCTGGCTCCCAGCCATACACACGCAAAGTGTCATCTGAGCCACTGTATAAACAGCTACCATCAGGGCTGAACAACACACACCTTATAAAGATACGAGAGAGAGAGAGAGAGAGAGAGAGAGAGAGAGAATGTTACGTCGGTGTTTTTTCTTTAAATGCATTAGAAAATCGTGACATGATTTAGACAATCACCTTCCAGATGTTTCACCCTCTGATGAGCCAATCAGCTTGAATTTCTCCAGATCCCATAACTTTATGGTTCTGCAAAAAATAAATAAATTAAAAATTAAAAACCTTCAGTTAAAAATCTAAAATGTTCAGAAGCCCTGCGAATTGAGAAAAAGCTGACATGTTTCCATCAATAAAGTTTGTATTTATGTTTGTGTAAAATGACATTGTGTTCATCAGTAAACTGCATATCTGTGCAGGGAACAAAATATTTAAGATAATTCTACTGTAAATGTTAAAACTGCATTCCATCTGCTCCAGTGTATCGACAGGTTCAACAGAAACACCTTTTTCTCTAGACAAGTGTTAATCAGAAGTCCTTCTCATCCTGAATATTAGCACTAAACTAATTAAATATCAGCGAGGAAACACGGCTTCTCTGGCCTCCACAGTGCAGTCCTGTGAAGACGGAGCAGAGCTGCTGGAACTGAACCTGAGGTACAGAAGGATTCACTTCGTCTGGGACTCAAATTAATAAACCTCTTAATATTCCGGTCATTTAAAACTTAATGAAAAGAAGGGCCATAATCCTGCTCACCAATAAGGAAAAAAACACTACTGAAAGTACTTTAGTAAAATGACCACTAAACATTCGCAAAAATACTACAGGGTACTACTCTCATCTTTCAGATCTTTGCTCTCATTTCGGGCCTGAAACATGGACACTGCTGAAAAAAATGTAAATAACCTTGAAGTGTTCCATATGCAGCGCCTGTGGTTCAATTTCAATTCAACTCAATTAAATTTTATTTGTAGTGTATAGTGCTTTTAACAATTGTCAATGTCGCAAAGCAGCTTTACACAATCAAAAGAAAATGATGGAAATGTGAATGAAATGTGAATGTGTGTGAATCATAATGATCAGATTGTTCCTGATGAATGAGTCGAGGACGACGGTGCTGAGGGTAAAACTCCCCGAGATGGCAATAGGAGGAAACCTTGAGAGGAACCAGACTTAACACGGAACCCATCCTCATCTGGGTGATAATGGATAGCAGGGATTGATCTGCACTCATACTGGAAGGAGGCTGGAAGTCTAGGCGTCTCCCTACACATATCGTCCGGAGGAGCGGAAATCAACCGTCATCAGTCTGAGAGTGATGGCCAAATAGAGATGATCACCTGAGGGACATGGTGGACCAGCTTGTGTCCTGGTGCAGCTGAAATAAAGAGTGCAACCACTGTCCTCTGCAGGAGCTCAGATGGAGCGTTTCAGATCCCTGACCTCAGGTGGAACCCTCACAACGCCACCATCAGCAGCTGAGGAAATTCAACCTACCACAACCCCTGAGAGTTCGACACTTCTTCACTGCCCTCCTCCATCACTGAGTGGTTTCACTCTACCAAACTATAAAAACGTTGCCTGAGGTTGTTTCCTCAGAGCTCTAATCGCTTACAATCTTCACCAACACACAGATTGCCGAATTATTGTGTATTGTGACCTCACAGTAAAGAAATACACAACATAATGTAAACGATACACTACTCAGAATTCTGTATACCTTACACGTCCCGATCTCCACACACAATACATCAATATAAATCACACCATTCATGGTACAAACATACATTTTTTGTGTCTGTACATGGTTAAGTTTAATTTTTGTAAAGTTGAATTAAGTGAAGTTAATTTCCTTCTGATTCTAATCAACTGGGCTTTTTGTCAGCAGTTCTTTGTTTTTGTTCTCAGTTCTTTGCAGTTCTGTGCCTGAGGAGGAAATGATGCCAGCTGCATCCCATTCTTTAATTCAGTAGTTAATATTTAATGATAAAGGTGTTGAGCAGCGTTCTTTTATGTTTCCAGTTACAGTCACTACCTGTCAGCACTTCCTGAGGCCAGAAGGTACTCGTTCGGGTGGAACTGAACAACAGAAACAGCTGATGTGTGTGCTGTGAACTCTGTGATCATCTTCCCAGCTGTTAAATCCCAAAGCTACAGGAGGAAAAATAAAAGCATACATAATACAGAATTATAATAATAATAATAATAATAATAACAATAATAGTACATGTAAATGAGACCTGGGTCAGGTCTGCATGTTGAATAAAAGCATTAGAGTTAAATCAGACGGCAGGTCTCGCCTTGATGGTGCTGTCGTCACTGGCCGAAGCGAGCCACTTTCCATCAGGACTAAAAGCCAGACAACGCACCGCCTGAGTGTGACCCTGTGTGAAAAGCACAAAGATACTCAGTTTAATACTGATAGAGAAAGAGAAAAAAAAACCAACCTGGATTCAGAAGTAGGTGTATTACTTTAATCACAATCACGCTACTACTGCCTTATAGTCGACTTATTGTTCTACTCAACATAAATATATAAATTCATTCTCAAAGACTTCTTCCCATCGCTCTGTGATTGTTCAGGCCTGTCGTACACGCAGGCGTCTACAAACGCAGACTTGGTTGTAAGAGGCACACGGACGAGGTCATGAGCACATCTTCCACAATCTGTGTGCATCAGACAATTACTGAGTGTTTGATTAGTAACGTCTATCCATTAATACTGGAGCTAGAGCCTTATTTACATAAGGAAGGTGACGTTATGAAACGATACAGGGAAATAAAGGGAGAAAAAAAAACCTTAAGACAAGTTTTAGTTATAGTAAAGTATTAGTTGTTGACTTCAGGGCAATTAGAGGCAAATTTCAGGAAATACATTCTCAAACTATCCTTATCTACAGTCATGGGCATCGTTTAATCCTTGGGGGGGGGCAAATAATTACACAATAATTATATTTATTACACTTATTTATTTTTGTCGCTTTTGTTTTCCTCTGACCCTTACCCGAGGTCAAATAAAACAAACCAGCACAAAGTTCAACGTGACCGGTTCATGACCCGAGTGCTCATGGGTTCTCTCACAGCCCAAGTGTGTGTAAATGTACATTTGTGTAGATTAGACTGGGTTTAATGGAACAGAAGAAAACACTCCAGCACTATAATCACAATGATCATTTAAGTGCTTTTTAAAAATATTTCTGTAGAAAAACAAAAACACACTATTCCCAGACTACTACTTACATTTGATCGTCTCAGCTGCTCACCCCCCCACCCCCCCACCCCCACACACACACACACACACACACACACACACTCTAGGTGATAATATAATGATGTACTCACCTTATACCTGAACACACACCCTTTCCTCCTCACGTCCCATAACTACAAGAAAAATATTATGGTTTAAGATACAACACACAAACATTTCTATTATTTTGGAGGTTCTATAAAACTTTACAGGTCAGAGAACCGTGTGTGTATCGCTGTGTCACCTTAATGTTAGTATCCATGGACCCAGATGCCAAGTATTCTCCAAACGGGTGAAAGTCGACACTGTAGATGTTGGCCTTGTGACCCATCAGTGTCCGAAATACTGAAAACAAAACATAGCACGTTTACAAACACACATTTCTCCAACCCTCACACACACTCTTGACCTGATCTACAGTACATGTTCACGATGAAAACGTGATCTCTGTGACTTTCAGCTCAGCACGGATGCGAGTACAGATGAGCTAGTTTTATCAGTACATTTCATAAAACTGTAAAGTGGGCGTGTCTGTACATTGAAGATATTTGTGAAATAATCATGAGTAACAGAATCAATCTGAAGTAACAGAACACATCAAGATGTTTTTTTGGAATAGAAATGTCTGTTTGCCCACAATCGGCCCACGGGGAAGAGAGAAGATATACTACTTTGAAATTTAAAAAAGAAAACGCCATCATATCATAAAAATTTCAACCTTTAAAAAAAAAAAAAAAAAAAATTAGATGGCGCTGCATATTTTTTTAATACGTGCTTATGAGTGTGCAATTGAAATCTTATTAAACGCGATCTCACACCTTCATTCCGCGCACTTCACATGTAAAATTCACAGGTAACGTAAAATTCTTTAGCTAATTCCAAAATTCAACAGACATGTCGTACATTTTTTTATATGCACTTTATGATCACGCAATTAAACACAACGCTAACAAAGTCATGGGCACGTCTAGTTTTTTCATAAACTGATCTCCTGAGAACCCCGCCTAGTGCCCGAAGTCTCCTGGGATAGGCTCCAGGTCCCCCGCGACCCTGATCATAGGATTAAGCGGTATAGAAAATGAATGAATGAATGATCTCCTGAGCTTTTACACATAACACCCTCTAGTGTTTAGACAGAACAGGGAAAAAAAAACATTTACAAAAAAAACAAAACAAAGGAAAACATTAAATGAGTGAGCGTTGTGTCCCTTGGCTGAGGACGGAGGTCGGGGGAAATGTCACGATTTCTTTGTGTGTCCAGGAATTATGAAACTCATAATCACTCTTTACAACCGCGGTATGCAAAAAAGCATCTCAGCACTAACCTTTGAGGTAATGTAGATAAAAGAACAAAAGATCATTGCATGAATGTGCAATGATACAGGTGTTTCTAATAAAGTGGACAGTGAGGGTTAGGGCTGCAACTAACGATTATTTTGATAATCGATTAGTTGGGCGATTATTTTTTCGATTAATCGGACAAAAGCTAACCACTTCTTTGATTTGATGTTTTGCTTATAATTATATATAAAACAATACCAACATTTGTTTTTTTTTAACAATAATTGCAGATGGCAA
>JAQQZS010000007.1:1622727-1635889 GCA_030068045.1 Platyallabes tihoni | reverse complement strand
GGGGGGGGGGGGGGGTGGGGGGGGGGGGGGGGGGGGGGGGGGGGGGGTGGGGGGGTGTGTGGGTGTGGGTGTGGGTGTGTGTGGGTGTGTGCGGGTGTGTGTTTTTGGCAGGAACTGCATTAGAACAGATCTGAAGCTGTTCAAGTTTTTAATTTCATATGAATAAAAAAAGATATTATGCAAGGGGTGTTCAAGTCAAAGTGAGACTTTTGAAATATTCTGCAGAATAACAGAATTCAGTTCTGAGAATAAAAGCTCAATTTATTTCTCTCTATATATATAAAATATCCTGCTGCACTAATGCACTTAGAGTTATCTGTCGAGTTTCAAGGATCAGACGTGCTGAACGTTCACAGGTACGACTGCAGTGGGCTCCGAGTCTCCTCAGCCGGGACGTCTGACTCACAGACGTCTGACCTTCTTTTAAAACGTCTGCACCATTCAAATATTTTACTGTGGCTAATAAAACATTTATTCACTAGAAATGTCATAAAAAATCCCAGTTTGACTTGAACGTGTGTGTGTGTCTTCAGTGTTCTTTCTTAATCTTTGTCATTTTCAAAAATCTTCATTAATACTAAGACATCTAAACTATGAAAGAACAAATATGGAATTATGTAGTAAAGTAAAAATGAAACAAGCCAGAATATGTTTTATATTGTAGTTTGTCCAAAGTACCTACATTTAGCTTCATCTGCTGCAGAGGAGAAGTTTATTGGAGTGACCAGCCTCAGACACCTGAGGTTAGAGATCAAGACGTATTTCAACATCCACTGTTCAGACGAGACTGTGAGTCCATTACCATTAATTCACAAGAACAAACAGTAGACCTGCTTTGGCCAAGAAACACAAGGAATAGAAAACTCTCCGTATGGTCTGACATAGAAAGGGGTGAACAGACGGCTCCTGATTGTGTGTCTCTCTCTGGGAAGCATGGAGGCGGGGGGAGGGGGGGGTTACTGGTGGTGACTTGGTCAAAATTGAGAGCAGACTTAACCAGCATCGCTCCTGCAGCATTTTGCAGTGACACGCCATCCTATCAGTTTAACACTTTAGTGGGAGCATCATTTATTATCCAACAGGACAACGACCCCAAACACACCTGTAGGTTTATGTGAGAGACATTTGTCTTCATCAGACGACCCGGCCTACTGGCAAAAGGTGGCTAGTTTACGGAAATTAAAAATATAAATCATATTCTGGGTTACTTAACATATTTTTGTTAACTACATAATCCTATATTTGTTATATAATCAAAACTGTCATAATTTTAATGTGTTCAGTATTAATTTACAAAGTTGAACAGTAAAAATAAATACAAACAATTAAATGAGAAGGTTTGCCCAAACCTTTAATTGGTACTCTCTCTCTCTTTCTGTGTGTGTGTGTGTGTGTGTGTGTGTGTGTGTGTGTGTGTATGAAAGGACAGAGAGAGAGAGAATAGTCAAAGAATGTAAAGTTAAAGAAAGCATTTATTCCTTTCGTTGTTTGTCCTCCTTCTTGTTGTCTCTGAATGTGTTTTTTGTTTTCAGGACTCTTTTAGCTATCAGTGCCCCTCTGCTGATGAGGTACAGACCTGGGCATGGAGCATTTAAAAGCCATTTCAGCTTTGCAGCTTCACTATTAATGCACCTCACACATTCCCACACAATAACATTGTACACTGCAGTGTGTATTTCTACCAGATTTACACTACATGCTGTTAATTAACTAATAAATAATGAATGTGGTATGTTGAACTTAATCACTTAGTTGTGGTGAGTTACTGTATTAATGTTTATAAGCCACTAATCTATTTTAGGGTCCTCTGGATTTGCATGCTGGTGTATATTTCTCGTTTTTATTCAGTGGATGCAAAATCGATAAGTTCGAAGTGTAACGTCACAGCACAAAGAATGCTTTATTCCCCTAGTATTCTCTACATGCTTGGCAGATATAGCAGACATACACAGCTAAAACTGTCTGTTTTGGTACCATGCTCTCATACCTTCTCCTTCACTAAATAAAACTAGTCTCATCTTAGACCGCTGTTCTAATCATCCTCTTCGATTTTGCAACTCGGTTGTGAACGCGGTTCTCAGAGCTCAGAGCGCTGTTACAGCATGACATTCCCCTAATAATGTGACCATCTCATTACGATCCTCTCCCTTCTCACAGACCACCTCTAAAAGCCACAGCTTCTGCTCTCAACATCTATAAAATCACTCGATACCTGTCTGTTGTGTTCCGCAGACATTTGTAGATAACTTCCAGGAAGCCAAGAAGGCGATAAGCATCGCCACGGCGCAGGCAGCGGAGAAAGCAGCGGCCAGTGTGAAGGACTTCGCTCTGAAGAGTTTCAGACTGTCGATGGACATCAGACTGAAGGCCCCGCTTATCATCATCCCTCAGTCGTCCACGTCTCACAACGCGTTTATGGTGGATCTGGGTCTCATCACTATGAGCAACACCTTCTCTCTGACCCCGGCTGAAGGCTTTCCTCTCCCAGCTGTAGTGGAGACTATGGACATTAAACTCACACACCTCAAATTATTAAGGTACTGTTGAGGAAATGTACTGATTGTTTTGTATGTTTTAGGAAGTGAATTAACTTAAAGAATAGGTTGTGTTTTTCAGTGGCAGTTCATTACAGCGGTACCTCAGCATGCGAACGTCCCGCCTTAAGAATGTTCGCCTTAAGGACTGGAATTTTGCAAGAAATTATCCTCGGCATACGAAGCACTTTAGTCAAACCGTTAAACCTTGGAAAAAACACTCGTATATCAGAGTTAATTTCCCTCATAAGAAATAATGGAAACTCAGACGATTCGTCCAAAAACCCTAAATTATTCATATAAAAA
Source organism: Platyallabes tihoni (assembly GCA_030068045.1). Classification (NCBI taxonomy): domain Eukaryota; kingdom Metazoa; phylum Chordata; class Actinopteri; order Siluriformes; family Clariidae; genus Platyallabes; species Platyallabes tihoni. The sequence goes on along the minus strand of JAQQZS010000007.1, from coordinate 1,633,049 downwards.
TATATACAAAATATAAAGTAAAACCTTTTACCTTTGAATAGAATGGTGGCTGTAGTGATTGAGACCAGAGAGAGGAGAGGAGGAGGAGGGGGGCTACTGCGTAGGACGACTTTCTCCCTCACACACATTACTATGTGTTTATTACTATAAACAGTATACTGTATGTGTGCCGGATGTTGACTATATGAGTAACGCACAGGCACTGAGACGATTACCCACAACACTGCTCGTATTTAGAATCCTGGCTCATTTACAGAGTTAAAATTTATTTTAAATTTTTGCTTGTCTTGAAAAACACTGGCAGACCAAAATACTCTCAGACCTGGGTTCAACTGTACGAGCAACCTAACTGAGCCAAACCGAACACCGGCTAAGTTGACTTTGTTTTGCATTTTGTGGAACAAGGTTTACATATTTTACTTCATTTACGGCTTTTTTGATTATTTGATTATTTTTATATGCAAAAGTATGATTAGAGTGTTGGACCTTGGTAATATTGAAAATGTATCTGGAACAGATTAAATTCATATGCCTAGGTACCGCTGTATGTGATTTAAAACAAACACCAGTGTTGTTAAAACCACATTGGTAATCTAAGTAATAATATGCTCTTTGTTATTTTAAATGTTAAAAGATTTTTATTATGCCAAAGTACTGCGTAACTAAGTAATTATGCAAGTGTACGCCATGAAAGGCTCAACACCTTCAAAGAGCTCATTTAACTTGTAAGGAAATCAACACGTGGCTAGACACGACTCAATCATCTGCAAATGAACAAAAGCCAGTTAACAGGGCAGTTAGTTAGTATTTATAAATTTAACTCCAAATCATGTGCCAGTTACTTTAATTAATTTTTTTTTTATTAAAGCACAAAACAAATTTATAGTTTTGTAAAATATTATGAACCTTCATGTCTTAGACATATTGTCTAAAAATCTCAGTTAAGTATATTTTAATTATACATGTGAAAAAGTTCAAAAGCAATAATTATTTAAGCAAGTCAGCATAACTAGGGTTAAGTTGAACAGGCAGCCACTCGTGTCCACTCCAGTCCCTCGTGTCCACTCCAGCCCCTCGTGTCCACTCCAGCCCCTCGTGTCCACTCCAGTCCCTCGTGTCCACTCCAGTCTCTGTACCTGAGCAGTTTCAGAGGAATGTGTTTGTTTAACCACACAGAGACCTGTGAATCATTCAAGCACAAAAAACATCTAAGTTAAGTCATAAACCAGTGAGAAACAGGTGCAGATGATGACAGATGATCAGGTGGTGATTAGTTTAATGCTGATCATGAATGCTGAGTGGTTGGAACAGACGAGAGGGGGCTGTTACTGAAACTAGCAGTTTTTGTGTTGCATCTTTAGCCACTTTGCAGCCGTTACAGTAAAACATTGTCCCCCACTCCCCCTTTCTTTAGCTAAAACATACCTCAAACAAATTAAATGCAATTATTTTAATGAATGTTGAGGAAAAATTATGAAACAGTAATAAAAATAATCACAATTAGTAATTTGTTGTTCCTCCTTGGCTTGGATTCTTAGAGGATTGGACTTTACTAATGAAAAACTAAATTCTTCATCAATCTGATGCTTCAACTTTCTCTAATAGCAGCTGGCATCTGCTAATCTTAGCTTAGCGGGACGGAGCCTTGTCACACACCAGACTGTTTGCTGATCATCTCATTGAGTGGACCTTCTTGTCCTTTTTGATGTGTGCCAGGATGCATCATCATCATCATCATCATCATCATCACCAAACCTGTTTTCTAAGCTCGTGTTCGTGTTTCAGCCTGTTTGTTTTATTTGAAGGCATATTACTTTAAGATTATCTTGACTCTTCGACACCTTTTATTGTTATTTTATTCATACTTGCACCCAATTTGAGTCCGAGCTCACCAGGAAACAGCTCTGTGTTGTATTTCCTTCTTGTATAATTTTTCCATTGTTCCATTGACAGCTTTCTCACTGAATCCATATTTCCTTTCAATTAGCCCAAAAGTCCAACAGCTCGTTAAGGTCATTAGGCTTGTTGAAGTCGTGTAGACTTGTATCGGTATTTGTTTTAGTCAGACACATTACGGGGTGATTCCTTTTGTTTTAACATTGACTTTGCTTTATCTCTAAATGTGTTTTAAATTGATATTGTTTGATCGTGTTAATCATGTGTTTTGCCGCAACAATGTTTGTACTCATAGATCTGTTCTTTGTGTCCTTTTCTCTTGGATGTCCATGTCCACATGTAAAGTAACTTGCATTGATGGCTTGCTCTGAGCTAGGATCTAAAGCCTGTTCTCACATTCCCTCACTTAGGTACCTGCTTCTGCATGCAGCTCATGTCTGTTTGTTGCTGCAGCATGTTGGTTTGAAACTTTACAGGCACTTAACAGCCACATTTGGATCTTGAGTTTGCCTCCATCTGGTTCATCCAGTGTCATTTTACTAGTTTGCCTACAGACTAAACTAGCGTCTAATCAACTCCGCTTCTGACTGTTTGAGTAAAAGGTCCATAAAACCATAGGCCTGTGGCAAATGTACAATACGTACACATAAATATGTGTTATTGCTATATGCAGTAGGTACGCACTTAACAAAGTTAGATGTTAACAGTTGGAAGTCCTACAGAAAGATCAATGTTGTGCCATCCATAATTATTGGAACTTTTCATGAAAATGAGCAAAAGCAAAAATATGATATAAAAAGAATTACATTGCAATAATAAACACTCTATAGTTGTATTTAGCATGATTTTCTAAAACAGAATTCTTTTAAGTCATGTGGTTTGTCCATAACACACCGGTTTCAACATACGGCTGCTCTGAAGTATTTGTTACCACAGACACCTGTGGAAGGGTTTTGGGCCATTTATTCACTCAGGATGTTTTAATTCTCTTTTATATGTATTGGTCTGTGAATATTCCCAGTTTCAAAGTCTCTAATAATCATCAGTAAAAATTTCTGCTTGTTATGATGGTGTTATTGGATTTTGAAATTGTGCAGGTGACAGTGTTTGCAGGATCGCTGTTATATAATCTCTCAGGAGGCCCAGTGAGCCACAGCATCTCTTTTTACCGTTGGATGTGCCTTTTACATATTTATAGGTGCTTGTTGAACCGCCTCAGCTGACTCCTCTTAATGAAGAGCTGGACTCCCTCAGACTCTGGCTGGAAACTCTCATTATATATTTCTCACTTTCTAGTGGAAAGTAATCCAGCAGCCTCTTTGTGGAGCCTGGACTTGCAGTGAAGGGGCTTTTACATTTTACCTGACAATATTGGAGAATGTACAGTAGGTAAAATGAAGAGTCAGACAAAGAGTGATCCCATAGACCTCCTTCAACAGAAAAAAGGCAAAGTGTACAATGTCCAGGTCACACTGCTGGAGCCCGTCCTGTGGTGTTGTCCCCGAGTGGTGACCACTTGGCTGGCCTCTGCCTGCTGAAATGGTGAGATGAAGACATATTGTGGTCTCATCACTTGAGTGGAGATGAAGGGTGGGGGGGGTCAGGTGTGGTGCCTCTGGGCTGGTAGGCATGTGATAGACAGTTGTAAATGAACTAGACATTTAGGAATTCAGGAATGAACTGAACCTTTACATGTCCTTTACTTCATCGAAACAGGCCTTATTTAAAAGCCACAGCAGAGCTTATGTTTATATTAAAATAGATTTTGCTCATTTTATGAGGGTGCTAATAGTTCTGGAGGGCAGTGTAGATAATAGCGTGTCAATTGAGCAAACCTTCACAGTTCACTTGGCACAACTGAGTGCTTATACAAAATACCTACTTGCTAGTTTGCCCTGTGCATCGTTCCGGTCGAGAGCACCAGCCTGTTCATATGGTGCAGAACCTCGTGATGCTGTTTTTTTTAAATCTGAATAAATTTCCTAGCCATTTAACTCATTCATGGGGAACTTGTCTTTGGATTGTTTCCATCTGTCTCATTTGATATTAATTTCCATAACTTGCATCTAAATTAAACTTTGCATCAACAAATAGTTTGAGTGAATGTGGTTAAGGACAGGATTGCGGTCAGGCTACACTGTTACATTACTGTTTTGTTTATAGAACCGTTCTAAGGCAAGAAGCCCCGCAGCCACACATGGAAATTCTACAGCCAGTTAACTTGGAGCTGTTGGTTAAACGCAATCTGGCTGCATCCTGGTTCACTAAGATCCCTGGAGTAGAGGTCAAAGGACTGCTAAAATCCATGAATGTAAGTTTGTAACGTTCCAGCTTTCCAGCATGTTGATGTTGTCATTAATGTTAATGTTGATTGAAAGACCTTTACTCATGGGTGAAATGTTTCTTTGAAAAAGTTAGTTTGCAGTTGGACAACAGAACACAACAATAATGGGAAACTTTTTCTTTTTGTTGTTGTTGGTTTAATAGATCACTATTGGTTGTGAAGACCTTTGTGTTTTGATGAGGGTTCTAGCAGAAAACACTGAAGAAGGTAACAGAATAACATCGTCTGACACACAGCAGCCCACAGCTGAAGGTAAAATACACGTCCTCTTCAGCCCACATCATCACCACCACCTCCCTCCTGCACAGATCTCACAGATCTCTCCCTGTGTTTACTTTGTAGATAAACCCGAAACTCCTGGAGAAATTAAAGCGACCCAAAGCCACCCGGTCATGAGCAGTGGAACCACCAGTGAAAATGTAGTCAATGTTCTCCTCAAGTTTGAAATCATGGAGGTACAGCAAGAGATCGAACCCGAGATCACATTTTTTTATCTGTTGGCTGGAAGTGTTTTTCATAGAGTGTTGATGCACAATTGGTCTTTCTGCAGGTTCTGCTGACTCTCAATAAACCAAAGAATGGTGTCGAGTGTCCGTTTTTGGTCTTACATGCAGCCGAGCTTGGGATCGACACCAAAGTTCACAAATTTGACATGCTGGCTACCACATACATCAAGACCATTTCAGTGAAGTGCCCAGACATTCCAGGTTTGTGGAACACTTCAGATTTAATATAGTGAATTCTTTTCAGTATTGCATTGTTTCTCACACATCTATTTAATAATGATTTATTTTTTGTGTGTGTGCGTGCATGTGTGTTAGTGGTGCAACTCAATATTTTTATTTTTTTATTATGAACTCTGCCACTGTACTTCCAAAACACTTGGGGAATAAAAGTGAAGGAGGATCATTAAACATAAGGAACCCTAACATTGTATAAGGTTTTCATATATTTGGTTTTGAAATGATGAAATGATGTTGGAATGATGTTAAATGAATGACCCCAATGTTGAAAATACCTTAAAACAATGGAATGTCGATGTTTATTTATGTTGTAATGCCGCTTAACGTGCATTCAGACAACATCAAGTCGGCTTTATTGTCACTTCAACCATATACAGTTAGTACACAGTGAAACGAAACAACGTTCCTCCGGGACCAAGGTGCTACATGCAACATAAATTTACTACATAAATTAACAGAAAAACTAAACTAGCTAACTAAGAGGCCTAGTTATCTGGCTAGTGGAGACAAGACAGATTGACCTAACATAAATTACAACATAAATTAACACAAAACCTAACTAGCTAACCCAGAGATACATGTACATACAGTCCCCTGCAGATGCTCTCCTTTGCCTGTCCGGTCAGTTTAGATGGACGTCCATGTCCTGGTAGGTTTGCAGTTGTGCCGTACTCCTTCCATTTTCAGATGATGGATTTGAACAGCGCTCCATGAAATGTTCAAAGCTTGGGATATTTTTTTTATAACCGAACCCTGCTTTAAACTCCTCCACCACTTTATCACTGACCAGCCTGCTGTGTTCCTCATACTTCATGATGCTGTTTGTTCACTAATGTTCTCTAACAAACTTCTGAGGGCTTCACAGAACTGCTGTATTTATACTGAGATTAAATTACACACAGGTCGACTCTAGATACTAATTAGGTGACGTCTGAAGGCGATCAGTTGATAATCACTGGATATTACTTAGAGGGATCAGAGTAAAGGGGGTGAATACACCATGCCACACTTTTTTCAGATTTTTATTTTGAAAAAAAAAAAAAAGTGAAAATAATTTATCATTTTCCTTCACCTAAATTTTTTACACAAATTTAAATAATTCCAGGAATAAACAGTAATAGTGTCCCTGTTTTTGACCTTTTCCAGATGTACATGGTGAGCCGGTCTGTATCCTCAGCTCTTCAGCAAAACAGGGAGCTGAACTCCTCAAAGTCGAGTACTTTAATGTATGATGTTTATTTCCCCTCGGCGTTACTTTATATTGCTCTCTTGTTCTTTCAATTTCAGACCTACTAGATTTAGAGTATTTTACTCAAGAGTGTGCAGATTAGCATGAATCATTAATAAATAAATGTAAGCAGTACTGCATGAATCTGTTATATTGTAGCAGAATAGCAGGAGCTCCTTTAAAAGAAACACATTTTTTAACGTAAACCCACTTTTTTAAAAGCCACATTTTCTAGATAACCACAATATATGCAAAATATCTTCTACAATAATATTATATATTAAACTGACATTATTGTTGTGTATTTAGAATAATTGGGTCCTCATTTTAATATTAATCTATTATAACATATTTACAATGGAATGTGATTGGAATGTTGCGGTTTGTCCTACAGGCGAGCCGTGATGGGCCTCATTTTTCGACCATTTTCGAGAACACAGAACAGAAGATGAATGTACGTATGAATTGTTTAAATAATTAAATAATTGTATTTGTTATTTTTTGGTTTGGTATCATTGTTTCTGTTATTGGCTTAGATATGTAGAGTAGTAATTATACATGTTTATTTAAACATCTTCGTGTGTGTGTGTGTGTGTGTGTGTGTGTGTGTGTGTAGATTATGTTCTCCTCTCTGGACCTAACTCTGCATACTGAGGCTCTTCTGTCTATAATGGACCTTTTGTCTACTGTCCTGTCCTGCAGCAGCTTGTCCTCACCTGAGAAAGAGATGAAGATAAACGAAGAAACAAAAGCTACCCGAGCCAAATCAAGTATAAACACAGCACACTAGCACAACGACACACACTTCCATTACTGTACTCATTACCCAACTTAATTTAATGTACATTAGTCTAGGCCTGACCTTAACTTCAGCTGTTTATGGGGAAGAAAATATGATACCTGGTGTTGTTTTTAACCACAAAAGCAGATATTTATATAATCTTTTCGTATCTGTTGTCACTCTCTGATAATAATGATATATCATTGTGAAAATTTTATGGATATACATTTAAAAATGTGTCAATTTATAGCATTAATAGTTTGTCCCTGTTGATCGACCGAGAGGCAACAGTGTCAGGTGGCTACAGTGGGTTCCTCTAACCCTTGAGAGGAACCAGACTCAGAAGTGAACCCATCCTCATTTGGGTGACACCAGATAGAGCAACCATAAATAGATCTTCTAGAACCGTGTGCTAAAAAGTCTGGGGTGCAGTTGAAATATGCTTTAGTTATCATGAAGGTCCAGGTTGTTGAGGCTCCCATCAGTTCAGTGGTCAAGGTCACATCAAGGTCAGGTGTCTAAAACCTTTTAACGAGGTTTAATGCTTGAAGGGTATTTATATTAGTAACCAGAAGGACTAAATTTGGGGCGGTGGTTACAGAGGTAACGCTCATCAACACACAACACTGGCTCTACACACTGAATGTATTTTGCACCCTCACCTACGCAAAAAGTGTCACTTACTGAGGTCTTCTTTGTGAAAATCTGAGTACTCACTCACTCATCATCTATACCGGGGAACTCGGAGGAAACCAACCAAGCAGGGGCAGAACCCAGACCCTGTGCTAACCACTACGCCACCATACCACCCCCGAATTCTCAATCATATAAAATTAATTTAAACCTTGAGCTTGTTTATATTTATTATTTGTAAAGTATTTGAGTGAAATACAGTGAAACCTCGGATTACGAGTAACGCGGTTTGCGAGTGTTCCGCAAGACGAGCAGAGCTTTTTAATAAGTTTTGACTTGGAAAATTAACAAGTCTTGGTTTACGAGTACCGAGTATCATGTATCACGCATGCGCTTCTTGTTTCGATGCTGAGCGTCACGTGATCACAACTGAGCCAACGGTTTTTCTCTCTCTTGCGCTGCGGAATTGTGGGTAATCATCTCCCCTGCTGGGTCTTAGTGCTCGTCTGTCACTGGTATAATCAACATCCGTGCACGCGTGTACTGTTTACTATAAACCTTGGATTATAAGCATAATTTGTTCCGGAAGCGTATTTCAAAACACTCGTAAAACCGCGTTATATACTGTATACTGTGTATAGTTTTAGAGAAAACTTTGTTTTTTGCCTATTCTCTTGAAGGTCGCCAGTATTTTATGGACTCGACTGATTACCGATTACATGTTACCATTTACATACATGACAGAATCTTTATTACTCTTTCCACTGCAGTGAGGTCCCGTTATGGAGGAGACATCATTGATCTGAAAATCCTCGTGCAGCTCGGGGCCTTCAACGTTCTCCTGTGTGACCCGCACTGCAGCATCGCTGACATGAAGATCCGGGGTCAGGTTTCTATAACGTTGGACCACGTATTCTTTATACATCTATTTTACCCAACAATCAAATAATATTGCTGTTTAACCAACTTATCATGTGCTGTGAACCGTGTGCCGCGGAAGAGTCATTAAATCTTTCTCGAACACCCTTCCAGATCTACATGGGTCTCTCCTGATGAAGGAAAGTGAAACACACATGTCTGCTAGGCTGCTTGATTTTGTTGTCATGAATGGAGACCCAGAAGCTGTTCACAAAAAGGCAAGTGCTCATGCCTACTAGACACAGTGTACAGTGCATCTGTCTGTAAAAATCGAATGTTTTTGTGCAGTTTTTTCTTCATGCATTTGTCTTCATTAGGTTGTCTGCATTGTGGATGATGAAGTGTTCAGCTTTAATATGAGTTTGACCCCTAAAGCCACAGAAGGAGACGGATACACGGACACATCAAAGGTGGACGGAAAGGTCAAGCTCAATGTGGGCTGCGTTCAAGTAGTTTATCTGCAAAAGTTCATCATGATGTTGTTGGTACGTTTATTACCATTATTGCACTGATTTTTAAAGAATTGTAATTGTTTATAGATTTTGTCATCATTAGAATGGTTGGCATGTAAAGTTTTGAGTTCTATATATTTGTTTTCTGAATGTACCCCCTCTAGAAATTCAGTAATAGCTTTCAGATGGCCAAGGAGGCTGTAAGTGTGGCCACGGCGCAGGCAGCGGAAAAGGCAGTCTCCAGCGTGAGGGACTTTGCTCAGAAGAGTTTCAGAATCTCCATGGACATTAGACTAAAGGCTCCACTCATCATCATCCCCCAGTCATCCATGTCTCATAATGCTGTGGAGGTCGACCTGGGTCTCATCACAGTGAAGAACAGCTTCTCTCTGCTTCCAGTAGAGAATTGTCCGCTTCCTGCTGTAATAGATAACATGGACTTGGAGCTGACCCAGCTTAAGCTGTCCAGGTAAAAACTGGTTTAAAAGTATCATGCTTATTTCCTGCTCCATCACTTTCAGCGTATTTTATTCGGTTTGCTGTAGTTTTATGTAGTAATGTGGTATGGTTGTTATAATAATTTTAGAATCGTCATGGAGAAAGATGTGAATCAGCAGAGTTCTGAGATCCTACAGCCTGTGAACCTGGTCCTGTCAGTCAGACGTAACCTGGCTGCGACCTGGTACCATAAGATGGCTGCTCTTGAGGTGGATGGAGATCTGAAGCCCATGGAAGTGAGTCCTTATTTTCCTCCTGTGAATATCTGCTAGACGAATTCTAACGGAGTTCAAACATGATATTTGAATGAACACCTGAAGGGCTATTTAACGATTATTGCATTTGGTTTATTACATTTAAAGGTGACAATTCTGTTGATGTTCAGTATTGGACTAACACAAGGACTACAGCAGATAGTCAGTGCTTAAAGATCTTGGTGTATTGTGTTGCAGGTAGCTTTGAGTCAAGATGATCTGGTTCTCCTACTGAAGATTCTGAAGGAAAACATTGGAGAGGCCAGCAGCAATCAGCCCTCCATCGGCTCAGACATGGAGATAAGAATAAAGCAGACAAATGTGCCGAACAAATATTTCTCGCACAATGGTAACTCATACACAGCTCCTTATCATTCTTAACTTTTGTAATGAACTTTTATTGTTCTTCCATACTTCTAGGCTGATTCCATATCTGTTGCATACTTCTTCTAACAGTGTGTGTGTGTATATGTGTGTGTGTATGTATGTGTGTATGTATGTGTGTGTGTGTGTGTATGTGTGTGTGTGTATGTGTGTGTGTGTGTGTGTGTGTGTGTGTATGTGTGTGTGTGTAT
>JAQQZS010000007.1:1589568-1599685 GCA_030068045.1 Platyallabes tihoni | reverse complement strand
CAATAAAACTGATTCATGTTTGTGGCTGTAATGTGACAAAATGTGGAAAAGTTCAAGGGGGCCGAATACTTTTGCAACCCACTGTAATTAGCTATGTTTTGACGTGGAAGTACATGTACGAGTATGCCACCCTCACCCCTGAGTACAAGGCCAATCTATTTTCTAGTCTCCTGGCTACAAAAGTAGCATCACTATTTTGTTCTCTAAATGATAATGGTGAACATGTTTGTCACACCAGGTTTATGCTTTGTAACACCAAACACAGGGCTCAGAGCTATTGACTGTTTAAATAACTTATCTAAAAGAGTACACCTGCGCAAACAAGAAACACCAGCAGTTTTTTCCAAAATGTGCGATCCCATGGAAAAAATGTGCCGGATCAAATAAACAGTGCCCTGTTCTAAGTTGTTTAAGACATCTACCAACTTTATTTCTGGGATTCAGGTCAGGGCTTTGTGATCCACTGCTTTTAATTTTCTTTGCTGTCTTTAAACTATTTTGTTACAAATTTGGAGATTTGCTTAGGATCATTGTCCTGCTGTAAAAGCTAGTTGTGACTGGGCTTGAACACTACAGATGATGTATTGAGATCATACTTTAGTATTTCTTTTGGCCACCTCCACATCTTCTACTGTAGATAACATCTATTTTATAAAGTCCCTTTCTGAGTCCTTTTTTCAGCAAAACACCTGAAGAGAGATTGTGTCATTCCAATGCTTCACATTTGGACAGCGTTCTTCACATTAAACGTCTTATTCACTGTATTGCATATTATTTAGGCCAAACAATTTATTCACTGCTGAACACTTCCAACCTTGATCTGCCGCGAACTGTAGTCTGGAATTTTTTTTACACTCCCTTTAGACTAGGAATTAGGCTTCGACCTTGCAAAAAAAACTTTCAAGCTGTTGTTAGGGCAATCGTAGTTGTAAATGCACATATTTTCATATTTACAGCATTTGGCAGAAGCCCTTATCCAAAGCGGCTTACATTTTTATCTCACTATACATCAGCTCAAGAACCCAACTGTGGCAACTTGGTGGTGCTGGGGTTTGTAACCTGGGACCTTCTGATCCATAGTCCAACAACTTACCCACTGAGCTACCCCTGCACATATTTGGTAACTGATGCCTCCATCTTCATCACCAGCTCCTTGGTCTGGTTTTTTTCTCTAAATAAAAGTTCATTATCCGATGAAGTTAATTTGTTCACTCCTGAATGCAGTGTCTGTGTGGTTCTAAAAGTTGCAAAACTTTTTTCCATGGTAATGAGAGCAAAAAAAGCACAGTAGTATACACACAGGAACACTTTCTTTAACCAAGGAACATAGGAAATCCACTGGATTCACATGAATTATTATAGTAAATTAAAGCTGAAACAGGGCCTCCGAGTGGCGCAGTGGTAAAGTGCTCGCCCTATCATCCGGAGATCGCTGGTTCGAACCCCGGGTGATGCTGTTGCCTCTCACAGCCGGAGGCCTAGAGAGAGCTGATTGGCAAAGCTCTCTCAGAGGGGAGGGATGAGAGGTATTTAGTGCTCCCACATTAACGATGGCTCTACAAGCCAATCAGGGGCATCTATGAGCTCACGTAAGCGGAGGGAGCGGATAGCGCTGTTCGTCCGAGTGTGTTACACCGCCCCTAATGATGCGTGAGCAAGCAGTTCGAAAAAATGGTCGGTGACGTCGCGTGGGTCGGAGGAAACACGTGGGTTGGTCTGCGGCCCTCCCGACTGAGTGGCTGTAGGAGCTTAATGTGGGAGCCCCCTAGTGACTGGGAGGAATTGGACACGATTAAATTAGGGGAGAAAATCTGGAAAAATTGGGGAAAAAAAGAGGGAAAATTTTTCCCTAAATTAAAGCTGAAACAAACATTTTTATTTAATTACCTGACATAAAAAGTAAGAAAAAAAAAAAAGGTTCACTTTACAAAAAATATAATGCGTGTGGAAAACTGCATATCTAACCTAGGCCTCAAACCATATAAAATAAAGATTAGTACTCTTGATGAACTTGATAAGGACCTAGCCGTAGAGCCTCCAGTGTTTTCTTCTTCACTTACAAGCAGACTCAAGGTGTCCTGAAAGAGAACTGATGAGTTCTTATATATCCTTTTTATATCACAGCTTTTCTTAATCCAGGTTTGTAACAGGAATAGGGAGAATGTAATACAAAATTGACCTTTGACGTGATAGCATCATTTTGATGTGGATTTAAATAAGAGCACACAACAAATAGTACCAGAAGCGTATGCAAAACAGAAAGCAATGAAGAGAGAAAGTTAGTTGGAAAAGCAGTACAACAAACACATGCATCATGCCATGGACTCATACTGTTAATAATAGAGTAACAATGCTCTCTGTCACTGACACACTATTAGGACCATTATGTTAATTTCCACCATACTGGATTTTCCACATTTTTTCACCCCAAAAAGGGATCACCTACAACTTTTGTTTAAACATCACCAAATCAAAACATTAAGGGATTAACCAGGAAAAAGATGGTTCTCTAACTTTCTTTTAATACAGAACAATTCAGGCAGAACACTATTAGGACCATTATGTTAATTCCCACCATACTGGATTTTCCACATTTTTTCACCCCAAAAAGGGATCACCTACAACTTTTGTTTAAACATCACCAAATCAAAACATTAAGGGATTAACCAGGAAAAAGATGGTTCTCTAACTTTCTTTTAATACAGAACAATTCAGGCATTAATTAGGAAAATCAAGTCATTAATCAAGTCATTAATTAGGAAATGTAGATAAATCCTAAGTGACCTCAAGAACTTAAGGTCACATTTATAAAACTGCTTATGAGTTTTCAACCAACTGACATCACTTAAAATGTATTTATTGTACTGACATCATTACTATTAATGTATTGAATGTATTAAATGATAATAAAAGAAGGTAAACACCATATTATGCATGTTATGTATATAATTTACCTTATGGCCCAGTGGAGTGGGGTAGAGTTTAAATCTCCTCCCAACTGATCCACAATCGCACCTTTAGATATATAATACCTGTAAATACACAGATTCAAAACATAATGTATGGCTGTACAGAGCAACAGTCTTACTCGCATAATAGTGCAACGATAAATATTTATTCAATGACGTATGGACATACTGTAAAGAAGTATATGAGGTATGGTACTGTGACAATTTAGCACACTATCCACTAAGAAAACCCCTGTGAAAACACAGGCACAGACAGACACAAGTCCTCACTGAGGAGAAGGGAAGTTCAGCAATGGAGAATTCAAAAACATTAAACATGTATATTTGGCTGCATACACATCCTGCCTGGCCAAAAATGTAGCATTTCAGACGGCTAAATTATTGGCCTGAATCAAGCAGCAAAAACAATTAAGTAGAATTGAAATTACTGGAATCATGTTATGAACTGTAAGGATAGTGCTAAACCCTCAACTTTGTGGAAGAAACATGATCTGAAAAAAATAAGAACGGAGATCACTTAAATGCTTAGTAAAGATGCATCACTACTAAGCATTTAAGTTATCTCCATTTATATATTCTTTCTTAAATAAAAGCATTTCCATATACACAATGAGATGTGAACTCACAGGATTAGGAGTAAGCAGCTGTGTGTCCATATGAAAATAACAGTCAAACATGGTGGTGGTAGTTTGATAGTCTGGGTGCTGCTTTACACCTGGAAGTACCTGGAAGACTTGCCATAATTGATGTAACCTGCACTCTGCACTCGGAATTCTGCACTCAACCAGAAAATCCTGAAGGAGCCGTTCATGCTCCAAAACCCTCCTATGTGGCTAAATTAAAACAATTCTGAAAAGAAGAGTGGGCCAAAATTCCTTCAAAGTGTTGTGAAAGACTCATTGCTAGTTATCGCAAACACTTGATTGCAGTTGTTGCCATTTACAACTATTTTTTAGGTTTAGGGAACAATTACTTTTTTACGCAGGGCTAGGCTGGTTTGGACAGATTTTTTCCTTTAATAAATGAAATCATCATTTAAAAACAGTATTTACTTGGGTTATCTTTGTGTAATATCAAAATTGGTTTAATGACCTGTATCATTTCAGTGTGACAAATATACACACACAAGAAAAAATTTATATTATTTTAACTTTTAATAAAATGAAACTTTTCAGACAAAAAAGGGAAGGTACTGGGTATTGCATGCAAAAAAATAATACAACTAATATTATTTGGGTGGGTTTTCAGCATTGGCCATTTTGTTACAGTGACAAGCTTGAAGAGCACAGAGCTATTAAGCGTGCACCCAAGAGTTAGAGCGAGCAAAAATATAATTTTGTGCATGCAGAAAATCTGTTTTCGCTTAGTAAGGCTTAGTAATCCATTATGATTAAACTTGATTAAAAGTGATTAAACAAACATGTCTGCCAAGCATGGTCATATGGATATCACACCATAATTTTTAATTTCTTTTTTTTTCCCCACATACATGCTGGTCTCCTTGTTAGGTTGCAGAAAAAAATTCTGATAAATTATAAAAACTGTTTTCCCTAATGTGCAAACCGGTGGTGATGATGGCAAGGAAAAACTCCCTGCAATGAACAGGAGGAAGAAACCCTGAGATTAGGGTAACCATCCTCGTTTGTTTGATACCAGACAGTATGACCATAATGTAGGATTAAAAATTTATAAAATGTTCAATCTAGCTTCCAACGTAATAGTATATAAACTGATGTTATGTACATTGGGTTTTACATTTTAAGGTAAAGTTGGTGACATTCTAAGAAGATCCAAGTCTGGTAGCCCAGGTGTCAGAGACATTAACCTTTTGTCTTTACAGTATGTACTTCTTGACCACTGGGTAGGGTCCCACAGTCAATGTGAATGCTAATCTCAAGGCCAGGCTGTGCCTTAGTCTCTATGATAATGTGAAGGTTTGGGTGATACGGTCAGCCTGATTAGGTTAGCACCTATGCATTTGAAAGCCACTGCTGGGGAACTTCCGTTACCAGGCAGACTCCTGTACTAGACTATGCTTTGTATAGATTGTCTCCACCTCTTTGTATCCCTCCCTCTTGTAAAGTATAAACTCTCCAGAGCTGAGTTTTTTAGTCAAGACTTGGATGACTACAGCGACGCTCTGCGAGTTCTCAATAAAGAGTAACTTCTGCTTGAATGATATCCCAACGTCTCCTGGTCTCTGAAAAAGTTCCCAACAATAAATAAACCCTTTCAATAACGGAATGCTATGAGAACAAGTGTGCAGTTGGTTAACAGGAAATGTGTTTCTGTTAATATAAGCTCCATTTTGTTGAGGTCACCAGCCGTTCACTGATGGAGACCTGGGTAGAAAACTGTTTATGGCTTAAACATTTTGAGCAATTGCTGTTATAATAATGAAATCATCATAAGGAAACTTTTGTATCAATGCATTCCAGGGCCATCATCTTGATTATTAATTAGAATCTTTTACAGAAATGTTAAAAGACATAATGGGTTCCTCTTTTTTGACAAATCTGTTTCAAACATTATTAGTTTCAAAATCATTGGACGGGAACGTTTGAATATACAATATTCAAATAAAACAAGTTTTTAAAATGTTCTCCCCTGTTACAAACCGTGACCGTCACCCTTGTCTTGTTCATCAGGGACAATCTGATCATTGTGATTTATACAAATTCATTCACACATTACAAATTACAAACCTACAGACAAAACCAAATGAAAATATAAACACAATTTAAATCTCTCAATTAATTGCATTAAACCTTTTCATTTAAAATTTGTATTACCTTTTATGAACACTTAGCAATCTTTTAACCTATCATTTAAATTTATAACATTTTAATACCACTAAATTTAAACAACTTCTTAAGCCAAGGCAAAAGTTTACTCATAAACTACACTGTACACTGAAGTGAAAGAATTTTTTTTTACATAAAACACATCAAAATGAGAAAGACTGGGGAAATCTTACTTGATGAGATCTGCTCTGTTATTAATGGCTGCCCAGTGCAGTAAAGTGACATTTTCTTTATCAGGCTGTCGAACATCATAACCTGCCTCGACCAGCTCTTTACACCGGTCAAACGCACCAAACCTGCAAAACAGCAACAACAAAAACTACATATTTGGTTCTTTCTTAGTATTTTCCTTCTGAGCATTCCTTGTGCGTGAGCTGATTTATAATAGAGGCCAACTGTGTGGTGCAGCAAGTGGCTTCAAGTAGGTTTACTCTGGCTTCCTTCTACATCCCAAAACATGCTACTAAATATTGTAAACTGCCCCAGGTATAAAACATTAATACAGGGAGAGAGAGAGAGAGAGAGAGAGAGAGAGAGAGAGACAGAGAGAGAGTGTGTGTCTGTATGTGTATTGCAATTCTGTAAATATCCAGTCACATAAATATCCTGATTCTATTGCTCCAACCACACTGGATGCTTTGCTTCTATCCAATGTGTCACTAGTTTAGTATGCACCACATGTAGAATTATAGAGAAACTAAAACATGTTACCCTCTCAAATTCAAAAATATATAAATAAAAACAATAACTTACAAATTGACTTTGGAATAAGTGACAATAAATGTATTTCCACAAAAAAAAGTAATACAACACAGAACTGATCCCTGATGAGTTTCATCTGAACTGATTTTAAATGGTTTCTTTAAGGTCTTGTAGGCTTCAGTAACCACATAACTGCCACAAACATCTTTGTATATTGTCGCATCAAGATATCCTTGACTGAAACTAAGAGGCCCAAACCTGTTCCAGCATGACAATGCCCCTGGGCACAAAGCCAGGTCCATGAAGAAATGGTGTGTTAAGCTTGGAGTAGAAGAACTGAACTGACCTGTAAAGAGCTCTGAGCTCAATCCCACTTAATGAAATGAACTGACCAGATCCCAAACTTTGTGATGCACTGTAACTGCACCCTTAAATTCCAAGTGATAGGTTGTGGCAACGATATTTGTTGGGATGATATGCAGTGAGGGGCAGCATGGTCTTCAAGACAAGGATCTTGGAGACTTCTTGGTACAGGGAAAATGGTGGTTGCCCAGGAGGAAGTTGATGTCACTGAGAATAACTGCACACTAGTCCGCATATCTGAGACTCCTTCCAGAAATGTTGTGTGGTCTAGGTGGGTTGACTGTGTAAAGTTTTCCTTTCATCTGGTCTGGTGACACAGAGTACATGGTTGTTTGCAGGAAGGGTGGGCTTCCTCACCTGCCAAGTCACTCTGTAGCTCGAACAGGCAGGTAATGTTAGCCGTATAGTCTGGATGCACTGCATTTGCTGGAAGTCGTACTAGATTCTCTGGCCGTGTGTGTGCTTTGCCTGTGTGATGGCGTGGGACAGTGACAATGGTTTAAAGTGCCCCTATTATGCCATTTTAAAGGTTGTTAATATTGCTTTATGAGTCTCTTAAAACAGGTTTACATGTATGCAAGGTCAAAACACACTTTAGTTTTCTCCAAAAATAGATTTAATTTTACCCCATTTCTTAATGATTCGTAAACGAGTGTGAAGCAGTTTGAAGATTCAGTCTGTCTAAACCCCTCCTTTCCGTGAGCCCTCACTGCTGTGATTGGTCAGATGGCGCGGTCCTTTATGATTGGTTAACCGCTACAGCGTGTATCGGAAAACGAAACACCCATTACCATAACTGAATGATGGCTCTGGAGACCCGTCAATACATAGAAAAGATGGCCGCGATTTTACCCCATCAATTCGAGCCGGAGTTCTGATGACGAAACGGTTGAAGTGGCACATCGACAATAAACTGTTTCTCGACTGGAGCAGGACGTTTCTCAGTGGTAAGTGTCATATGTTAACAAGAGTGTGGTAACGTTAATTGTAAGATGTGATAGCATATGAATGAAACTACCAAGCTTCTATTTCACAAAGTATTTGTCTACATAGTGACTTGTATATCACAACATTGTATACTTTATATTAGTTTATTTACATTCTGTTTAGTTCGGGTGTTGTTTGGGAAATGAAACCGAAGAACCGGTGGAAGTCTTTTAACCATAAGAACATCAGTCTTTTGGAGAAGGCCTACCAGAATCACATCAGTGGCAAGGCAGAACCAGGCTGGGTGAAACTCGAAACAGGGCTTGAGGTGAGAAAGTAGCCCTGCCCCTATAAACCTTCTATAGGTATGACAACAGTGTTTCATTTATGTATGTATGATTCAGGTGGACTTTACAAGGATGCCCATGTTAATGAGACACCCCTACTCTTGTGCCATCCGGAGAAACTTTCTGGCTGGTATCCATGTGGAGCTGAAGCAGTCGCCCCACCAAAGGAGTCTCCGGGCCCAGCTTCACTGGCTGCAGGTCATTGTACACCATAACATTTGCATAATAAATAGATTTTTATTTTAAAATTATCATTAAACAGCATATACTGTAGCATCAAGCAGAGAGATGTCCTACCCAACGTGCTCAACTGAAACACCATTTTAATTAATTACTGCATTGTCACATTCATTCAACAGAAAACACTCAACTAGGCAACCAGCACCGATAGCAAAATATACAAAAATTAGATTTCAGTCTTTGTGTGATCTTATTTCTTGCGGGTGCGCGGGCGGGCAGGCGAGCTTTTACACAAAGACATACAGGCTGAAGTTGACATACGTACACACACTCCAACTGTTTTCTTCTGATGGAACAAATTTACCTGTTTTTTGCAGGTGGATAACCAACTAACTGGAGCCATCTTCCCAATAGTATTTCATCCTGTACCCCCACCCAAGTCAATTGTTCTGGACTCAGGTACAAGTCTCTAGTTGTTTGTAGACACTGGTTAAGGAATGTATGTATATATAATTACGAATATCAGCTGGGACTAACTACATGCTTTTTCAGAGCCAAAGCCATTTATAGATGTCAGCATCATTACAAGATTTAATGAACACAGTCAAGTCATGCAGTTTAAGTAAGTGCCTGTTCACATGAGTTGAACCAAAGAAGAACCAAAGTTAGAGTTTTTTTTTTTTTTTAATGAATTAAGGTCAAGATGTTTTGTACATGTGTGTTTAGGTACTTCATGGTACTAGTGCAGGAGATGGCTCTAAAGATGGATCAGGGATTTTTGGGGGAGATCCTTGCTTTCTTCACTCCCACCACCAACATCCAGGCTGACAAGCAGAAGGTCAGAATGTAGAATATTATACTTGATACTTGGGGAGTGTGGATATGTGTTTACTTACTGTGTTTTTCTTTTAATCCATCTTCAGTGCCACTGACTTGGGGGGGAAAGTTCTATAAAGGGTTAGCAGGTTTGGAGATTATGTTGGCTCTTAATTGTCATTGTAGAACTGCGCACTTAACACTGACTTCCTACTTTTTGCTTGTCTTCTGTAACCTGCTAACCTACAAGGTTGTTTTACTATGTCCAGGAGCCCCTGGATCTCCTCCTGAAAAACAATTTAAAGGGAGTGAAGGCAGTTGAGGCATGTGGTGTCTCATGGTTAGGCTGGTTAGGAAAGAAGGAGAAAGTCATAGAAGGTCCCAGTTGACATTAGAATGGTTTGGTGAAACGGTTGAGTGAGCCTGTGGGTCTCGAGGTGACAAACTGAGATATGAAGTTGTTCTGCCTGCAACAACTAGCAGAGGCCTTTTATTACTTTGGGCATTTCACATGGTCTGTGAGAATGCCTTTAGACAGACCTACATATCTGCAGAGGAGCACAAACTGCTGGGGACGTTCCATGAGGGGAATTGCCTCGAGGTGCTTGCATAGCCTACTAACACCAGGATGGTTTCATGACCACAAGCTGACTCGTGGAGTGGACATGGCCGGGTCCATGTGTGTATGCTCAGGGTCCTCCAGTAATCAGAAGCAGAATGGGTGGGGCAGGGAGGGTTTTCTGGGCAGTGTAAACTGGCACTGAGGGCATTGCTGGCAGTAGCTTCTGACTTTGCAATTCATGCCTGACCAGTGGTTTCATTGGTAATGAATCTTCTTTTATCATGGATCACTTATTATAGTTATCAGTCTTCTACCAGATGGTAGAGAATCATGCAGCACTGGCCATGTGATTTCCCTATTCACCTAACTGTTAGGGTGCTTTCACACCTACAGCATTTGGTGCGCACCAAACGTGTTTGGTCCCTTGGTTCGGTTCGTTTGCGTTGA
>JAQQZS010000007.1:1458561-1469342 GCA_030068045.1 Platyallabes tihoni | reverse complement strand
CGGTATCGGGGGACTTTTAACGAGTACGAGTACTTTAGAAAATGTGGTATCGAGGCCGATACCCGATACCGGTATCGTCATCGGTGCATCCCTAAAGTTAGGATTTTATTTTATAGCATTTCTGTGTTCAAAAATATAAATATGCATTATACTCTAGGAGTTTTCCAATCCCAAATGGGAGTTTTTTTGAGCGATTGATTAGATATGAAGCTGGACAAACAAAGACTGTGTCCATTAAGTACCTTTATTACCTGCCTGGTCATGGTCATTGTGCTTTAAATTCAACTACTAAATTTACTACTAGATTATTAAACATTCATTCAATATAATATTAATATATAATAAATACATAATATTATAATAATTATATTAATTATTAGAAATTATTTTGAGCAGGACCGAACAAAAATTACGACACATGCGGGATGGAGAACAGTCGTGGTTTATTTCATTTCATTTTCATTTAGGCATTTGGCAGACGGCCTTATCCAGAGCGACTTACATTTTTTTTTTTTTTATCTCATTACACATCTGAGCAGTTGAGGGTTAAGGGCCTTGCTCAAGGGCCCAACAGTGGCAACTTGGTGGTTGTGGGGTTTGAACCTGGGATATTCCGAACCGTAGTCCAATGCCTTAACCACTGAGCTACACCTGGCCCCTGGTTTAAAGGAATAGTGACGGAGTGATAAAGCTGCCGAGGGTGTGGATGTGCTGCCGTGTCTAGTCTAGGCTGTTTTATGGAGCACGATGCTAAGGTTTGTAATTAATGGGAAAAAAGGACAACAGCTAAATCTGAATGCAGATAGTAAACACATACAGCTATTGGCATTGTGTTACACTCCTCCTTTCTTTCTGGATCACTTAGGGGATGTTATAGCTTCCTGGTTATTAAATTCATTTACCTTATTAAATTCATTGTTTTGTTCAGTTTTTTCTTTTCTTTTATATGTCTGTATAGACTGGTATTGGATTACTCGGGTAGAGCTAGCTATTAGCTTTTTAGGTCAGCATGTTCGCTAACGGAGAAGAGAAAATAACACACACACAGACACGGGGGAACAGTAAATAAGCCTTAAGTGAGTTCCCACTGAGCCATAACACACCTGGGAGAATCATAATGAACCTCTTCGACCAACATTCAGCTTCATTACAGGAAATAATTAAGAAACACCGGATCCACAAACACTAACATAACTAACAGAGCGTAACAGTTAGTGCTGGTTAGCTTCAGCAGCTGGTTAGCCTCTTTTTCAGCTTTAAAAAATTGTTCAGCGTCGCATTTTGAAACCTTACCAGAAAAAAACTCTCAACGTGATGATTACTGTGTGTGTTCTGTTCATGTTCTGTGGACCATCTACACACTCGTACTGTACACACACAGTAATGTACTGTACCTTACTATATTGTATACTAGCGTTAGCACCCGTCGTTGAGTTTGTAGAAATATTTAAATGGCTGAAGCTAAAATTAATCTGATCAGCATCTGGCACATAACAGCTCATCACTTACTTTCTACTCACCATATGATTTAATTTATGGCACAAAGTTCAGTTTTCATAGAGTACAATTCATGTTTTTGGAAAAAGCCATGCTTTGTTGTGCTTTTGTTTGTCTTTCGTGAGTATTTTGCCAGATTGTAGGTGCATTGCTGTTATTTTTGTGTCGTCTGCATACTCTGTGTATACACACTAAACTACTGTGTTGATTGTCTCTGTTGAGTGATGCGTATAGCCACGCCCACCCAAGGGCAAAAGCGCTATATTTGTGTAAAAAAGCACTTGATGCTGTGATATAATCTGGCACATACAGTGGCTTGCAAAAGTATTCGGCCCCCTTGAACTTTTTCACATTTTGTCACATTACAGCCACAAACATGAATCAATTTTATTGGAATTCCACGTGAAAGACCAATACAAAGTGGTGTACACGTGAGAAGTGGAACGAAAATCATACATGATGCCAAACATTTTTTACAAATAAATAACTGAAAAGTGGGGTGTGCGGACAAAATCTTACTGGACAGACATATAGACAGATATACAGACATAAAATTTTCTGAGACTGGTTTCTGGTCCTCCGATGTATGAAATGTAAATATATCCTTGAAAGAGTGAGTTCTGACCCAATGTACAGACAAAACCTTTCTTTAATTTATATAGATATTCAGATTAACCTACACGCTGTACTGTACATAGACAGCATGACCTACACACTATAATATGCACAGACATACTAATCAACACACTCATACTATTTACACAAAAATAATCTACACACTCATACAGTACATGAGTGCGTGTTTGGTGTTTTGTGTGTCTCTCTCAGACGTGTGGATTGAAACACAGCCGGCTTGAGCTCACATTAATCACTGAACAGCTCGGTTTTAGATAAACTCTGTGTAGAATGTGCAGTGCCAGACATGTAGTGGAGTTATACATACTGAGGCCTGCAGTATTGTGTGTGTGTGTGTGTGTGTGTGTGCGCGTGTGTATGTCTGTCTCCTGCAGCTGCTGTGATAATGATGTTAATTATCCATTACTGTGTGATGAAAAACTGTACATATCCGCCTTTAATCTAGACTTTCATTAATGAGCCATAAAATGCACATAATGCTGTGTGTCCATGCGAGAGTGTGTCTGTGCGTGTGTGTGTATGTGCGTGTGTGTGTATGAGAGAGAGAGAGTGACATGGAGTCCACAATAACTAAATGTGTTTATATTTTGTTTTCTCTCTGAATATCCTGTTTGCTTCACTTCAGTTGGTTTGACATTATATTCCTTTGTGTGTGTGTGTGTGTGTGTGTGTGTGTGTGTGTGCACCCTGTTTCTTGAGGAGCTTGAGCTACAGTGGCATTAGAATGAGATTGAGATATTACTTCTAAACCTTAAACACACACACACACACACACACACACGCAGAGAGAGAAAGAAAGAAACCCTTGGGAAGCTCAGGTTCTCTGTAATTAAACTCGCTCTGCTCCCTTAGAGCTGCACTGAGGGGAACAAGAACCAGCATAAAAGAAGATAATGGAATGATGAAAACACACACACACACACACACACACACACACACACACATACGGGTACGCTGCTCCAATTCATGCTTTCTGAGGACTTCACTTTCCTGTGGCCTTCAGATGTGAAATAATCAGGGATTTATAATGTAAAACCTGGCAACCCAAACATCCCCGCGTGCGTGCGTGCGCGCACACACACACACACACACACACACACACACACACTGTACTTCAGGCAGATAATAACTAGCGGTAACTTACCTCTTGTATAAGAGCATGGTTACTGCGAGAGGAACTCAGCAGTTTGGGTACAGTTACCATGCTTTTATACAAGAGGTAAGTTACTTTTATTTATTTTTAACAGAATTTTAAAACAGAAATTCATCTGTATAATGCTTTTAGCAGCATGAAATTAGGATTTTTGTCAGAAACAAGAGAGGAGAGGATTGTTCAGCATTGTGTTGATTTTATTTAGTCCTCTATCCGTAGCTGTTTCTGTGTGTGTTGTGCTTTTATGAGTGATTTTGTGTGTTATCACATTAACCACCATGGAGTTATTGTCAGGGAGAAGAAACGAAGCTGAAAGAAGCCCAAACTAACCTGACTGATCTCAGAGCAGCTGATCTGCATGGCTAAACAGAGATAGTGCAGACAGGGCACTACACACTCTCCAGGGAGCTGACAAAGCCTGTATGGTAATGAGTCAGTGTGTGTGTGTGTGTGTGTGTGTTTTCAGTTCAGTTCAATTAAATTTATAACTCTTTTAACAATGGACATTATCACAAAGCAACTGTAAAGACTTCCAGATTTAGATTGAACAAATTTAGATTTAGATCCCTAACGAGCAAAGCCAGAGGCGACAATAAAACTTGAGGAGACTCTCCCTGTGCTGACGTAAGAGGAAGAGCCCTCGATAGGAACCAGACTCCAACGCGAACCATTCTTATCTTAGTGACACCAGATAGTGTAATTATACATTCTATAAAGTCAAACAGTACAGGGCCTGTGAGAAGACCTTTAGTATGGTAATTGAGCTGTGTGTGTGTGTGTGTGTGTGTGTGTGTGTGTGTGTGTGTGTGTGTGTAAGGGGCGTTAAAATCAAACTGGAACTTGTGATGAAATTTCTGGTGAATGAAGGCATAAAGATGATTGACATTTACAGGAAACTTTAAGCACAGTATGGTGATGAGACTCTCATCCACAGTTAAACATTTAAACATCTGAACATTTTAAAGAAGGCCGTAGGTCCATGAATGAAGATCCCGGCTAAGGTGGCTCAGAGCCCAATGCAGTCGTTCCCATGAACATTCAGCTTGTGGAAGCCTGATCCTTTAAAATCGACTTGCGGTAGAAACACTTCTTGTATCTGTGTGAACAGCACACACACACACACACTCATTCACCAACATCACTTGCTCATTACAGGAACTCGGCTGGGAGTTATTACCACATCCCCAATACAGTCCTGACCTTGCTCCAAGACATTTACACATGTTTGGACCATTAAAGGAGTTCCTGGGAGGCCGGAGTTTCAGATGTAAAACAGGCAGTACGATCATGACTCCAGCATACTGAGAAAACGTTCTACCATGATGGTGTCCAAGCTCTAGTGAAACACTGGGATAAGTGCATTAGTGTATCTGGGGATTATATAGAGAAATAAAAGGAGTTTTTACTCTCAGGACTGTGCTCATGAAAATACATTAAAAAGTTTTCATACAAACTTAAATAATTCTTTTGATTGTGTAAAGCTGCTTTGCCACAATGTCAATTGTTAAAAGCGCTATACAAATAAAATTTAATATAATTGAATTGCTTTGTTATTCTGTACAATCAAAAGTCCCTCGTTGACTTGAATGACCCTGGTATATTTAGGCATTTAAGGCTTATGCCTACTGTATCCAATTTATCTCATACTATAGGATAATATAGATATATAATTTATCTATATTATCCTATAGTATCCAATTTATCCATTATTAGGCTGTCCAAGTGAGACCATCCACAGCTGTGGATCAGGCTGTGCTGAGGGCAGAGAGAGTCAACATCACCAGCATCTCATTAAGCTACAGACAGAGAGAGAGAGAGAGAGAGCGCAGTTAGTAGGTATCCCTTATTGCTGTAAGAGGCGATACATTGTGCAAGTGTGTAAGTGCAAGCAGGGTCTCCAGAAGGTCTTTATATGACAGCAGAAGAAATAAGGAGAGCCAGAAATTAACACAGACATGAGGGAACCCTGGGACATAAAGTATTTCGAACATTAGCATACAACATAAATATTAAGGGAACAGAAATGAGTGTTTGTCCTTTAATGATGTTTCACAACCAAAACCCTCAGAAAGCTCAGAACGAACACAATCCTTTTTTGGCTCGTGATAATTAACATAATAATCACACATAGCATATTAGAGCTGATTAACATAAACATAGCCTAGCACATTGTCACTTATGAGCACATAAATGTTTGTGTGTGTGTGTGTGTGTGTGTGTGTGTGTGTAGGGGTATTTTATGTCTTGATTCGGATGAAATGTCCTTACAAGGACAAGGACATGTGAGGACGAGCCTGTGGCTCCGTGGTTTCCTCTTGGTTCCTGAGATTAAGGCTGGGTTAGGGTCGGGTACAGCACATTGTTAATGATCTGTATGATTATATTAGTGGAAGATCTGCATAAGACTGTGTGCGTATGAAGAAATACAGACAGTGTGTAGAGTGTGTGCAGAGGATCTCACCTTCTACGGAGTTCCTCTTATATCTCTTTCTGTCCCTCTCTTCTGATGTAAATAAGTATGATTCTCTCACATTGACTGGCAGCTAATGTGTGCAATTGTTTGTGTGTGTGTGTGTGTGAAAGAGAGAGAGGGTGTATGTAATTGTTTTGACTGACTGTATAGTTATCTGTGTCTTTGATCCCTGGAGGGGTATGTGTGTGTGTGTGTGTGTTTGTGTCATCATGAGACGAAAACCCATGTCGATGTCTGCTGTGTTTCCGTTCCTAATAAGGACATTCTGCTCCGCGCTCATATTGACACGTAACTGCCTTTATTTAAACATGGTTTGTTTAACAGGGTGAAGTCACACTCTACAGTGTGTAGTGCATAAGGTCACAGTAAGTTTAAGACATTACAGTCTCTTTATAAAACACAGTGTTATGCTTTTTCAGACTTCTGCACTGTGATTGGCCGTAATGTTCACTAGCTGTCTGTTTTAGGTCGTGTCTTACTGTAGCAGAGTGTCGCCAGTTGCTAAAGCACTGTCACTCTGGTGTGGTTCAGAGCTGCTGGTGCTGACACAGTCACACCTTACATCATCCTTACAACATCGACGGTGTGTGCTGAGCTAACAGTGTTGATTATGGAGATAAGGCCGAACCCCTGCCATGATTGCCTCCTGAGTTAACTGTGCATGACACTGTGTGCTCCAATTTAAGGTACTAAATAAACTACATCATAAAGTGTCATGCATTAAATTTAATAACAGCAGCAACCCTGGTAATTGTCAGTGACACTACATGCGCCAGGGCGGAGATCACTGCTGTCAGTATCTACCAGTGGCTGGGTTAATGGGTGGGTTCAAACAGAGGAGGAAAAAGAATGAAGTCAAAATGTCTCTGAGGCCCTCTGGTGGCTGACTGTGGTACAGTCTTTAATTCTGCCCATGTCCATGTAAGACCAAAAGCCAAAAACATGTGCTGCTGTAAACTGTTTTAACAGATGATCACAGGGGAATTCTTTGCCGTTGGTTTCCTGTATGTTCTTCAAAGCTAGCCGATTATTCTGATATTATCTACATCTACATAACTACAGCACAGGGCAGCTAACACTGGCTAAATTTCTTACCCAGTTTATGTCACCTGGAAGATCTGGGACGCCTCCTGCGTACTGATGTTGGCTCCCTGATGCCTGCAAATCATATACAATATCCCAGAAATTGATGCTGTCTACTAAGAAAAG
The DNA here is from genome assembly GCA_030068045.1 of Platyallabes tihoni. NCBI lineage: Eukaryota > Metazoa > Chordata > Actinopteri > Siluriformes > Clariidae > Platyallabes > Platyallabes tihoni. The sequence continues at coordinate 1,462,374 of JAQQZS010000007.1, read as the reverse complement.
TGATAAGTTCACTTAGCACAAGGTGAATTAGTCTGCACATGCACTCTTGCTAGCTCACTCAGAAAAAAATAGGTTTGGTAATAATAGATTCAGAAATAGATTCAGAAAAATATAATACAGTTTTATCACAGGTAACTTTTTCTAACATCTTTATTGTTACCAGAATATAATCTCTGTAGTTTAAACAGTGGTAGCATTATCTGACATGTTTTAACATCCGTTAAAACGCTATAATTTTGCAAATTGACTGTTAACCGTGCAAATCAAATAAAACTGCTACTATGCTACCCACATGTCAGTGGCAGCAGTAGAACAGATTTATAGCCTCCGAGTGGCGCAGTGGTAAAGTTCTCGCCCTATCATCCGGAGATCGCTGGTTCGGTTCCCGGGTGATGCTGTAACCTCTCGCAGCCGGAGGTCTAGAGAGAGCTGATTGGCCGAGTTCTCTTAAAGGGGAGGAATGAGAGGAACTTAGTGCTCCCACATTAATCACGGATCTACAGCCAATCAGGGGCGTCTGTGAGCTCGCTCCTAGTGACGGGGATATGAATAAATTAGGGAGAAAATCGGGGGCAAAAAAAAAAAAGAACAGACTTTATGGGCGGGGCACTAAAGTAGTGAAACATGACATATTTTTGGTATGCACAAACACAGTAAGCTTGGGTAGGACGGAATGACAGGGAGGATAAATTTCCAGGACACTGGTACCACTATCACAGTTCACCACTTCTTCATATTCTTCACCACTTCTTGGCTCCAAGATTTGTTTTAATGGTTCAGGTGCACCCTTAAACAGGCTCGTGTGAAAATTGACAATACTTTCAAAAACCTCATAACTGTTTAGTTTTAATTGAATGTCCCAGCAACAATTCAGTCGCATGCTTTCCCTGCCACTGTGTTGAGGAGGTAAAGAAGGACACGCATGCACAGTCGTATACCTTTTATAGAAGATCCCTTTTCGTCACCTCACACACAGCATGTCTGATCTGCTGACTGTGTTGTTGAAATAAAACAGAGTATCACAGTTTATTCTGCTTCACATTTTACTTGGGAGATTTTGCAGCAAACTTCAGCAAGCCTAAAAAACCCCACAGTGTTGGATGTCAGTTGCAGCGGGTTGGTGGAAGCTCACGATTACTATCAGTAACGAAGAGGCTGACTCTCACCCAGGAGTATAACTCATTAAAGTGCTCTGGTGTTTACAGTTGATGCTGTGCACGGCCATGTTGATATTTTCAGTTTTGCAAACACCTGTTTTTAATTTGTCATTGTGGAGTGTTGTGTGTTGAGTGAGAAGAAAAAGATGTGAATCATTTTTGAGATTTTGTGAAACATAATGTGAAAAACTTCAAATGGTCTGAAAACGTTATTTGGCGCTGTGTCTACACACTGTCTGGCCATTTCAGAAGGTTCAAACTATTGGGCTGCATCAAGCAAAGAAACCAACTAAGTAGATTTGAAGATACTGGAATTGGGTTAAGAACCTTTTAGCACATTATCCAAACCTGGAAGGAGAGCGCTCACCAGTCAACTCTCTAAAAAATTACGCATGCTTGGTAAGGCTAAATCCAAGCTAAAGGTCACTGAATGAAATCATAATGTGTGTTGAATTTTTGACCAGGCAGTGTATATCAGCGTTTCCATTAGCCAAGAATAACCAGTTATTTCTTACATGTGTAAGAAACTATTAAAATGAAAACTACAATGTCAAACATTTCAGTAATAATGCTCCTACAACGCGCTGCTATGAAGCAGGGTATCTCTTAACAGGACGTTTGTTTTGATAGCGAAACAGCCTATTACTACTAGAGTTTCAGGAATAAACAAAGGTGCCATTAAAAAGGCCACTTTGATTATGAAGTGATGACTGAATGAGCAGCTTCACCCCTCACTGAGACTGAGAGCCGTGGCCGTGATGATGATGATGATGATGCAGCTCCATAGGTACCGTCATATTGCCACAGCTTGGAAAGTGATTATTATGAGTTCAGCGAGCTGTACCCTGACTAGACTGTGTTGCCATAAACGGCCTGTGTTTTGGCCAGCGTGACAGCAGAGAGGAGCTTCTTTTCCGCAGACGCTGGTGTGAAGTCGTTCGAAGGAGGACAGAGGGACAGAGGGACACATCTTATGTGCAGTGAAGCTGCAGAGAAGTGTTAACAGTACTGTAAAAAGACGCGCAGTGCCTTGCAAAAGTATTCACACCCCTCGAACTTTTCCACATTTTGTGTTCCACCATTTATTATTTTCCTTCCACTTCAATTATGTGCACTTCATGTTGGTCTCTCACATAAAATCCCAATAAAATACATTTACGTTTGTGGTTGTAATTGTGACAAAATGCAAAAAAGTTGAAGGGATGTGAATACTTTTGCAAGGCGCTGTAAATAAAAAGTTTCCTGGTGGCCTAAACACTACATCTGATGCCGTGTTGGATTAGACGTTTTTAACGGGCTACTGATTTTTATAAATGTATCAAAATATATTAAGGTTTTGCTCTATTATTATTGTTTACTGTTTCTAGTTGATCCGATTTAAGGTTTTTGTCATTCTTTCAACAAGCTACGTGTACATTTTATTTACCTTTTAGGTGTACGCTGTTATAGGGTCATGACGGACATGAGAGAAAATCAGAGCCCTGACAATCACAGTGTCAAGTGTCACCTAGAAGAGGACAGAAATTTCATGCTGCTGTGTCAGTGGGCCGTCCTCACAAGCCCAGTACAGAAGTGTGTGTGTGTGTGTGTGTGTCACCTGATGTCACTCACCATACGTCAAAAATGCGTGTATCATTAAAACTGCAGTGGTGCGATCAGTTAACAGGAAGTGCACATGAATTTACAGTCCATAGTTCACTTTAACATAGTGCACTTCCTGCTTCTCTGATTGTCTACATTCAAATATAAACACATACTGATGTGTGTGTGTGTGTGTGTGTGTGTGTGTGTGTTTAAGCCATTAGCTGCAGATGTGCAACAGTTGCCTTTCCTGATCTGAGATCTTCACCTGTACAGGACAGTGTGTGTTCACTTCAGGTGTGTTAATACTGTTTATATTAATGAGATGTTGAGGTGTGTTTGTGGCGTGTTAGAGCGTTTTCACTCTGAACGCAAAGGTTCATATCCAGAATCTGTTGTTGAGGCGTATAGTCACTACAAGTGTTTTCACATAAAGACACCTGAACTGTGCATCGTTGACTGTTTGTGTTGTGTTGTGTTGTGTGTGTGTGTGTGTGTGTGTGTGTGTGTGTGTGTGTGTCTGTTTTCAGATGTGATGTGATATTATTGTTAGTATTGATTCTCAGAGGGCTATGAGGCATTTTAATTGAATCGCTAAACAAAAAGAAAATGTGGCGGTTTTATTCATTTACAGCCACTTGTAGTAAAGTGTTTCCTTTGCTTTCTCTGTGGACTGAGACAGGAGTGTGTGTCCCGCACACAGCATGTCCTTCTCTTCCGTTGTAAAAATGAACGTTGCCCACACCTGAACACACGTACTAAACTCTCAGTGCCTGTGACCTCGGTCTGTAAAAAAGCTTAAATTCGTACATGTGTGTACCTTCCTAGTCCTGAATTATGATGGCAGACTGTTTTCTGTTCTATTCCCTGGGGGATCTTTAATGCATTAATTCAGGACATATTATAGCATCATTTCTTAGCGGTTGGCGATATAACCAAGATCTTCTATCACGGTAGAAGCAATTTTCTACCTCGATAACGATATATATCACAATATTGCAATTTGTATCTGAAAATGCATAAATAAAAATTCAAACACAAAGAAACTGTTTTACATAATGTAATTTTATTTAAA